>JAWWMU010000055.1:10424914-10435544 GCA_035048155.1 Cinnycerthia olivascens
ATTTATTAAAAGGCCTCAATGGATGCACCTTGAGCAGTACAAGAAGAGCCCAGCTGGGCCACACCCAGGTTGAACCCAAAAATGGGCACAGAATGGACAACTGGCCACGAGGTCCCACACTTTGAAAAGTTCTGATCCATCAGCAGATTGGAGTCAATTGTCCAATTACATCTCCAGGTTATGAAGCTCCATCCTCCTGGTTTTTCTCCCTTCACCCTTGGTTTCATTCTTGGGCCTGAAAGTTGTCCTTGGTGCTGAGCTGGAGCAGGAATTGTTTTGTGTCCCTACCCTGTGAAGAGAGCTCAGTAGCACTGAATATGAAACCCAGAACTCCTCACTAAAACAGCTCAGGATCTGAAAAATATAAACACTAAAACTTAAGGCATCAGTTTGGGTTGGGAAGGACCTTAAATCCCACCCAGGGCCACCCCTGCCATGGCAGGGACCCCTCCCACTGTCCCAGGCTGCTCCAGCCCCAGTGTCCAGCCTGGCCTTGGGCACTGCCAGGGATGGGACATCAACAACTTCACTGGGCACCAGAGGAGTTTCCAGAGCAGCTTTTCCAGAGCAGCTTTTCCATCCTGTGCCCCTGGCAGTGACAGTGACACAGCCGTGTCACCCTGGCCAGGGGGTCCCCAGGACGTTGTTCTCAGGGCAGGAATTCCCTTATTTCCTTTGAAAGCTTTCACTGTACAGCTGCTGGGGCAGCTTGGAGCTGCCATGTGGGGAGGCTAAAGCAGGGAACTGGAGTTAAGAGCTTATAAATGTCTCAGGTTTTAGGAAGGTAGAGAGATGAAATGATACTGTGGTTTTTCCCTCCTCCTTTCTCTTCTTTTTTTTTTTTTGACACAAAATGAGAGGAGACCTCTTGCACTGCATGTGCATAAATTGTACAGGTTTGGCTCTGCTCGAGGCTGAAATTAAAAAATAAAGGAAAATCAAATAGTCATCTTGACACATGAGACAATGCAGTCGTCCAAAACCAAAATAGTTCTGTATAGTACTCTGCATATAGGAGTCAGAGATCTGTGTGTGGGCTTTAAGAGATGCCTTGCCTTCTTTTTTTGGAGAAGAAACTTCTGTTAACATCTAAATGATGTCAAGAATTCAGCAAGGATTGAATTCCCTACTTCATCGGCATGAAATTTTCACATTGCTACTGAACTCTGTTATTTTATCAGCCTCCTGCTCTTCAGACTCCATTTTCCAAAAACTTTTGAAGTGATTGTGCAAGTCAAACCTAATTTCTTATCACAATTCTTGTGTATGTTGGCCCGGTTGTTTGCAAGGGATTGTTTCACCCACCCTGTTTCCCTTGGCATTTTCTGAAGGTTCTTGTAGTTGTTAGCAGCTGTAAATGGTATTAATAAGGAGGATTTGGTTGCTGGTTTCTGCAGTTTTCTCTGCTGATTAGGCTGCATTGCCAAAGGTTGAGCAAGTTTCTAAAAGCAGGATTGTTCTTTGAGTTGTGAAAACACAATTCTCAACCAAATAACAGCTGTATCTGTGTCAAGAATTCTCCAGGCAGACTGCTACACCCCTGCAGAAACTGGGCTGGAACACTCCTAATCCAGAGTGATATTGATGTAAAAATCAGGGAAGTTTCACCTGAATGTTCAAAGATCCAGCCAGGAAGACACCAAGGTTTTCCCGTTTCCTCAGGGCTGTATTTGAGGTGAAAAGCACTTTCCCTCTGCAGCATTTTATCCCTGCTGTGCCTTGGTGGGTTGGGAAGAGCCTTCCTGAGAGCAGCACGGGCTCTGGGGGGACAGTGGTCACAGCTTTGCTTGGGTTTCACCCAGGGAATCCGAGTGTGGGCTCCCTCAGCAGCTCCGTGTCCGTGGGGGTTTGCAAGGCTCAGGCTGACAAAGGTGGAATCGTGGAATGTCTCAGGTTGGAAAGGATCCACAAGGGTCAGCGAGGCCAGCTCCCTCACCTGACCCTGCTTGGAGGTCTAAGCTGTACTAGAACCTTCCATGACCCATTTCCTCCTGGTGTTTTTATGAGTGATGGCTCTGGGTGTTTTTCTCCAGGGCATGGCCTCTCTGTGCTCACCAGATCCTGCTGTTGGAGTGGGAGATTCCCCCAGATAAAATTCATGGAATGAGTCAACTGAAAATAAGTGCTTGGAAAAACAACCTTGGCATCTTCTCGTGTTGCTCTATAAACATTTAGGTGAAACATCCTTGATTTTAACACCAATACCACTTTGGACAAATGGTTTCAGCCCAGTCCCTGCAGAAAATTCCTGACACAGGTGCAGGTGTTATTTCACTGAGCCTGCCTCAGGTGGGGAAGGGCTCAGAGGGCTGAGAGTCTCCCAAGAAAGGGGAGCTGATGCCCAGCAAAGCCTGTTTCTATCTGGACCCGTGTGGCAGCAGCGATGGCACTGTCCAGCCACGCCACCAAAGTCAGGGCCACCATCCTTGGGGGCTGTGGAGGTGTCCCACCTGTGTGGGGCTGTGCTCAGGTGAAGGCTGCCCCTGTGTTTCATCCAGCCTGTGGCTGAGGGCGTGGAGGGACTCGAGGGTCATTTCTGGAGCAGAGTGAAGGATGAGCAGCAGCTTCGAGGTGGGACCGTGGTCACGGCTCGGAGCCACTCGGGCACCTTGTGCAGCCAAACCTCCCCTTTCTGGGGACCCCATCCACTGCTGGGCTGGGCTCCCTGCACTGCTGGGGCCTGGAATTGCCTCCCTGCTGGCTCCTGGAGGCACAGAGGCTCTGCTGGTGGAGCTGAGCAGGGCTGGCTGCTCCTGGAGAGGCTCCTGGGCTCGGCCAGGACATCAATCCTGGCTCAGGCTGGAGCTGGGTACCTGGAATTGCCTCTGAGCTGCTCTCCAGGGTCTGTAGCAGATGGAGAGAGGCATCACGAGCAGAGGGGAAAACAGTTTGGGCTTCCAGTCCGTGTGGACTGGAGAAACAAAAGGAGTTTTGGGTGTGTGGAAGCAGTTCAGGCGTGCAGTGTCATTAATCTTCATCTGTGGCTTTTGAAATCAGCAGCAGCCAGAGACTCCCAGATCTGAAAGCTGTGTTTGTTCCAATGGAGTGGATGTGCAGGGAGTTTTTTCTGAACTTCACCCCACCCAGGTGGGTTTGTGTCAAGTGCATTGACTGGAGCAGCACTGCACCGTGTGGCTCTGGCCATTGCAGCACTGGTTTACAGGGTCAGCACAGTGGCTTCATGTTTAAAGCTGTCACACATTTAATTCTTGACTGTTTTGTGCCCATTCTTAATTCCTAAAATTAAAAAAAAAAAAAAGTCTGTACTAGTTTTGAGCTGGAGTTTCTCATATTTAAGTCTGTGTAAAGATGATTTATGGTGCTAGAAGGGCTCCACTGGAAATGCAAGATCTATTATGAAGTGGACTGAGCGGCCCATGCTGAAATGTTTATTGCTGTCTTCAAAATAGAATACATCAGGGTTGATGGGGCCTGTCCAGGAAAGAGAGAGAGTGCAGTGCAGTGGGGCTAGTGGAGTATTTTTAGTATTCCAATAAAAGACAAGGCTTTTAAAGGAAATCACTTATTGCCATTTTGCAATCAAGAATGCAGGAGTGTTCCAGGGACTGCAAGAAATATGCTGCAAGAATGTGGGAGCCATAAGGAACTAATCATTAAATATTCTCCCGTTTCCACCCCCGGCCCTGTGCTGAGGAAGCCATTTAGGAGCTTTGCAATTTGTATGGAAATCTCAGCCCTCCTGACCACTCACTCAAGCATCCTGGGCACTTGGGAGCCAGCAGCCCAATTTCAAAAGTTCCTACAATTCCTGGGCGAGCAGGGCACTTTGGCAAATCAGAGACACATGGAGCAGCCTTCAGGAACACTTAATCTAACCTTAAATGAGTGATAGGAGCACAACTTGATCCTTTTTTGTGCTGGAGGCTCTTCTTGGTCGGTGCCTTGCTGAGGAAGTTGTTCCTTGCAGGTTCAGATGGATCAGCAAAACTGGGAGGTTGTTGCTGTTGCTGTTTGACTGAGCTGGGATTATTTTTATTTCTCGTTTATTTTTTTCATGTTTGGAAGTGTTTTGGTGCTGTAATACGTCCATCTAAGCAAGGAGGGAGCAATCCCAGCATTTGCCAGGGTGACAAACAAAGGCAGAGGCAAAGATAATCCTTTCCCAAGTGATTTCAGGGCCTGATGGGACAATTCAGGGATGCATCTGAGCAGGGCTGGTGGTTGCCTGCTCCTTCTCCCCACGTTCCCACCTTTTTCCCTGTCTGGCCCTGGTGTCCTGGTGAGGCAGTTCAGGCAGCTACAATGGCAGAAAAGTGACCCCACCAAAAACAAAGCTGGGCTGTGGGGCTGGTGGCAGATGGACGTGGGCAGATGTCCCTTCTGTGCCAGGCCAGCAGAGCTGGCCTTTCGTTGGATTATTTTTCTTTGCCCGTTTGTTTTTCCTGGAGAAAGTGGTGCAGGGACAGCAGTTCCCTGCTGGGATCATCTGTCACAGCTCCTGCCTGTCCCCAGCCTGCTGCAGGTAGCAGAGCTGGGCTGTGACCCTGCCTTTCAGGAAATCCCTCTGGAGTTTGCCAGCTGGGCTGGAGAAGATTTGGGAGGCAGAGGTTTGGGAGGACCCCCAGCCCTGGGGACACTGCCCCATCTCTGGGGCTGAACTTGGCCCGTGCTGGTGAATCTCCAGGTTGGGAGATGGTGAGAGGGCTCTTCAGTGCTGCACAAGGTCCCACCTGGCTGGATTTTCCACGCTTGGATTTGCTGAGCTGATTTTGTTCTTGCCAGGAGAGCTTTCCCTGAGTCCCTGCTGATCCCAGCTGCTCTCCCCACCACTGTTCACGGCACAGTTCATGGCAAACCCTTCTGTTCCTGTGCCTATGGCATGGGGGGAGATCTTCTGGTGGGGATGGGGATATCCCAGTTAAACCTGTGCTTCCTCACCCTTCCTGCTGGTTTTTCCAGAGCAAAAGGGTTCAGGTGACACCTTTGACTTGGGTGGGCCCACTCAGGTGAGCTGAGTGACCCTTCTGTGAAATAAGGGGTTTTTAGAACCTTTGTGCTCTGGTTTGAGCTGCTTTGTTTCCTTCCTTCTGGTTGTGAAACTTTCACAGCTCCCATTCCAGGCTGTAGCTGTGCTGCTCAGAAATGCTGAGTGTTCCTCAGCTGCTGCTGCTGCTCCTTGGTGTCCCTGATGTCAGGGAAAGGATGCCCCAGAGTTTGGAGGAAGAAGAGTTGGAAACTCTTTGTGTGTGTGTGTGTGTGTGTGCTTGTTTAATTAAAAAAAGGGGAAATAAAATAAGCCACATGCAAAGAAATCCAGTAACCACATCTGCTGATGACCTTTGGGGCTGGAAAGAGTCTGAGCATGGTGTGGGGCCACGCAAGGAAAATCTGTGAAGTCACTCCAGAAGAAGAAAAGGAAAATCCATGAGGATGTTTCCAGCTGGGGTCTGGGTGATCTGCACAGCTCTGCCCCAGCCCACCCCTCAGAACAGGCAGACATGGGTTGAGGTTGTCAGTTTTGGGTTGATTTGGGGTTTTTAGGATGGGGATTCACCTGGGGAAGCTGTTGCCCTCTCACCTGCTCTTCATGCCATGGAGAGTCCAGGATATGATTTTTTCACCCATATTTCTGCAGAAGGGGTTCAGGTGTGGATTGCTTTAAAGCTCTCTGGCTCAGGCATTGTCTCAGAGGTGCATGAACCATTTCTCCACCATTGTCCTCTCCCAGCTCCCAGCTGCTATTTCAAGGAGATACAAATTTAGCTCAAAGTGTTCCCTTTCCCACGGACTCCTCTGAAAGTTAAAACTTGTGACAGTTCAGTTCTTGCTGTGCTCTTGTCTTCAGCTCCAAACTTTGCCTGTCTCTGAGCATCACTCCTGGTGGCTCAGGAGCTAAAATAATTTAAATCTCCTCATTTCCATGGGAAACTTCCCTGCCTTGGAGCTGCCCTTGCTGACTCCTGGTTCTCAGGGCAGTGCAGGAGGCTCAGGAATTGTTCAATAGACACACACAGTCAAAAGTGGCACCTCAAACCCTTGGAGCTGAGCCCCCCAGAGGCAGGGATGACCTTTCCCATGGAGCAGCTGAGCATCAGAGCTGCTGGAACGTGAGCAGCAGCAGAGGCTGTGACCAAAGAGCTGTTGGGCAGGTTGGGTTTGTGCCATTCCTTGGAGGAATTTGGGATTTCGGTGCAGTTGTGCTTGGAAGCAGTTCAGGGCATTACCTGGCACGCCTCTGTAATTTGAAAAGTAGATTAAAGAAAGAAGCAAACCGAAGTGTAACAATAATGGATGGAGAGAAACACTTATCTCACTTCCCTGCCCTCAGCCAGGCCACATGTGGGGTTTGGGACCCCGAGTTTGGGATTATTCGATTGCTGGAGTCAGGAGGGTTTGGGGATAAACTCACTCCATGCTGCTCCTGGGGCTGATCTGACCTTTGGTTTCTGATGGTGATGGTTCTCATCCTGCTGGTTTTTAGCCACACTTTGTTTGCCCACAGACCCTTCTGAGGGATCTCCACGCCCTGATCAAAGCTTGTGTCAGCACCAAACTCATCTGTGCGCCCCTCAGGAAATCCTATCTCCAACCTTAGGTGACCAAACCCCACAAAAATGCAATTTCTGGCATGTGAAATGCTGCTGACTGAGGAATGAATGTGCACAAACAAAGCCTGCACCTTGCCCTCAGATAAATCCTTTCTCCAGGTTAATCTGGCACCGCACGAACAGCTCCGAATGTGCAATAACTCCCAGACCAAGAGTTTTTTCATCCTGCAAAGGAACCTGGGCTTTTCTTTCTTCCAAATAAGGAATTAATAATGCAACAGTTGTTGTTTCCAACGAGCTCAGCTTTTTTGAGAGGTGTCTTTTTTTTTCCCCCCCTCCTCTAAACCCAGTGAACATTTGGAGCCTTTAATAACCGCTGGCCGAGCCTGGTCTTGATTTCTCTGAGAGCTGCCAATGATTTTTGATGTCAGGGCCGAGAGGTACAATCGTGGTGTTAAATTCCTCCAGGCAGAGCAGTTGAAAAGGGAGGTCAAAAGCAATAAGGGCCAGGTTGCTCTGGGCGGGAGGGGGTGTCAGGGAAGGAGCGTTTCCCTTTCGCCCAAGAAAACGTTTGGCTGTCACAAAACTAATAAAGCAAAACCCCAGAGAGGTGGTTCAGTGCTGCAGGTGTAGGAATTGGGGTGTATTTACACACAAGGCAGCTTAATAGCCTGGGATTTCTGCTCAAGTGCTCCTTAATGCAGCACAAATTGAATACCTGGCCTGGGGAAAATGTTAGAGGGAAAGGATTTCTTTATGGCTTTGGGGGGAGAAAGTGTTTGGCTCTTTTCTAGGGAACGTAAAGGGCAGCAAGATGGATTTCTCAGGGTGCTTGCCATGTGAAAGTAGTACTTTAGGTATGTGCAGAGGGGTAAGAGCCAGCCTCTGAGCTGGTTCTCTGCTGCCTCCAAAGCTCCGGAGGGATCTGGGCAGGGCCTCTGCCATATATCTGGCAACACGGGCTTAAAATTAACTTACTGAAACAGCAGATAAAATTTGGGTTCTTTCAAGCTGTGATATTAAATAGAAGTCCTCGAGGAAAGCAGCCAGGCCTCTTGCTGAAGCTCCCATCCTTGCCCTGCCTCTCTGCTGCCCTATAAAACAACGATTATGTGTTTATAAGTTACTGCTCCGTGTCCCTTATAAAAGAACTTGTTCATAAACTTCTGGATAGAGAGTTCTCTGGGAATATAACTTCCTTGGCCTAAACCAGGCTGCCTCTTCCAGATAATGAAATGCTATACAGGCTCTTTAAAGTCTGAGCATGCTATTTATTGTTATTTTATCATCTGTAAAAGACACCAGTGTTGAACCTGGGGATGACACTGCGCTCAAATCAGCAGGAGAAATAGGGGAAACCCCCAGGACAGCTGCTGTTCCCAGAAAGAGTCAGTGACAGGGTGCTGGGGGGTGCTCAGGGTGTGTTGCAGGGCTGCCTTCCCTGCACCTCCCCTCTGCAGGCACAGAGCCCATTGCCGTGGGCACATCTCATTTTTGGGGGGAATTTGCCAGGTGCAAGTTGGACCTTGTTGAAAGGGACTTGGATGCAACCTTGCAGCTCCTGAAGTTGGGGCACAGGACTTAGCCACACACACACACATGCACATTCCTTGGGATTTTTATTTTAATGGGCTGAAATCAGCATTTACTTCAGCCCCCAGGACCCAGCCACCACATGGCTGTTTTTGAATATCCAAATCCCGAGCCCACAGACCCACCCAGCTCACCCAAGGACACCTCCTGAGGCTCCAGCTGGGTGGATTTGGGGATGACAGATGGGATCCCATGGGTCAAACCTGTCCCAAGGAGAGATGCTGCTCCCTGTGGGGAGAGGCTGCCCCAGCACTCTGCATCCAGGCTGGGGGAGAATCCAGGGCTGGGCACCCACAGAGAGGGGACATCACCCTCAGCACCTGCCCTGGTCACTGAGGTGCCAGCTGGGCTGGACACTCCTCTCCTGGATGCCCTCCAGGTGGATTTGGTGCCTGGAGAGGCTCCCTGGAGCAGAGACTGGACAGAGTTAAAGGAATAAAGCAGGGATTTATTAAAAGGCCTTCACAGGATGCACCTTGAGCAGTGCAAGAGCCTGGCCAGGGCTACACCCAACATGGACCCTGGGTCAGGAGTTTCACAATTTTATAAGTTTTGGGCCATTCCCACATTGGGGTTCACTGTCCCATTCCAGCTCCAGGTTCTGCAGTCCCACCCTCCCAGGCTGCTCTCCTCAGTTCTCTGCTGTTTGCACTTTTTGGGCTGAGGCTGCAGCGCTGCCCTTGGTTCTGGGGCTGCCAAAGGATTGTTCTGTGCCTGAGCTGTGAGGAGAACTGGCTCACACTTTCTATGGAGTTCAGAGTTACATACTAAAGCAGCACAGAATCTGGAAAATATGAAAGCTAAAACTTAAGGCATCAGCAGCACCACCTCATTTACGTGTCCCCCAGTGCCACATAAACACACATTGTGAACACTTGCAAGGATCCCTGTTTCCCTGGAAGGACACACAGCCTCAGCCCTGGGCTGCACAGTTACCCTTCTCCTTTGAAGCTTGTGCTGTCTCAGCAGGGTGAGATGGGTTTGTCAAATCAGCTCAACAAAGCCACGAGAAAAGACACTCCTAGGTCAGGGACCAGCTGGGGGTGATGCTTTTGTCAGTACTGGGTCATCCCTGAATGATGAGGTGTTCCATTCAAGCCTTTCCCTTCCCACCCCAGGCTGGAGTTGGTTTTTGCTCCTTCAAACACTCACATCCTTCAGCACTCAGCTCAGGCAACAATAAGGGAATATTATTCCAAGCCTGCAGGTACAAGCAAGGCTCTGAGCACTTCCCAAGAAGCTGAGTCCCAGCCCTGCATCCCAGACTAACTTTACAGGGCACCAGCCATGCTCAGCTAACATCAGGGAGCTGTTCTCTGCCTGAAACCAAAGAGCAGCTCAGCCCCAAGAGCCTGCTGAATATTAACAGGGGAGCAGAAGCAGCAGTGAGAGCCAAAGAAGGAGCTGCCTCCTCCAAGACACAGATAAATTGTGTGTTTAATGGTAGCTACAAAATTACTGTGCCCTATTTATTCCTCCCTGCACAAACCTATCAGCAGTTAAAGACCCAAGAGCAGTCCTTTGCATAAATAAAATCTGGAATTGTTGTGGAAGAGAAGTGTGTATACATGTGGCTGTGGGCTTGCATAGCTCAGACCTGACTCTATTTGTTAGTTTTTCCCCTGTGGGGTAAGGCCAGGGGTTCTTTCATGATCCCAAATCCTTAAGTCCCCTCCCCATCTCTGAGGTGTTTGGTGCCCTACAGACTGGAATCACCAGCTGAACTCCAGATAGTAGAAGCCAAAACACCAATTTTTTTGCCCATTTGAGCCAGGAAGCATTAACAAGGTCTCAAAACTCATAGAAAGTACAGTTGTAAATACTCCAAAGTTTTCCAGAAGGGCCAGGGCAAGGATTACTGTTCCTACAGCTGGTAAAGGCCAGGTACCCACTCTGGTGGCTGAAACAGGCAGCAGAGTGCAGCTGGGGCCAGGCAGTGTTCTCAAAGACCTTTTCTGGTCTTTTCCAGAAAAGGATGACGTCTGTGTTTACCCAAAAGATTTGCAAATCCACCCAGAAATTTAAGAATCCTTCTGGAAATGCTTTTATTTCTTCTTTTTCCAAATTATGAATTGTCTCCTTTCAGCCTTTAGGAGGCAAAACAGCACAATTTCTCACTTCAAGATGAAGCTTTACCCATCAGTTTGCTTACATTTAATTTTAAAAAGCCTTTTTCCATTTTGTTCAAACCACAAGGCTCTTACCAAAGTCCTGTGGTCCAAGTAGGAAAGCAGAGAGCAGCTGTGCATCCCTTTGTCCAAACTCCGCCTGGACAGGGTGATACCCACCAAAATGCCACCCCCTGCCCAATTCCCATGTGCCACAGCAATCACAGGCACAAACCTCCCTCCTCACCTGCTGATGGAGCCTGATTTAAGCTCAAACCCACACCCAGTTTGAGCCCTCTCCTTGTTCCAGCTGATGCCTTAAGTTTTAACTTTTATATTTTCCAGATTCTGTGCTGCATTAGTGTGTAACTCTGAACTCCACACAAAGCGTGAGCCAGCTCTCCTCACAGCTCAGGCACA
>JAWWMU010000055.1:10435644-10453133 GCA_035048155.1 Cinnycerthia olivascens
GGATTGTTCTGTGCCCTTGGTTCTGGATTGTTCTGTGTGCCTGAGCTGTGAGGAGAGCTGGCTCACACTTTGTGTGGAGTTCAGGGTTATATATTAATGCAGTGCAGAATCTGGGAAATCTAAAAGCTAAAACTGAAGGCATCAAATTTGGACCTCAAGGTTTTGTTTTTCTGTGTGAACCCAAGCTGGAAAATTGGTGGTTGGGGAGTAAATCAGTGGGAAGAGTCCATGAGGAACCCCAAACCAGAGCCCCTCAGAGCTGGCAAGTCCTGGGGAGAGGGAATGGCCTGGGCACTGCCCAGGAAGGGGGGTGGTGTGAACTCCAGGGCTGGGCAGAGCAGCTGGGACACTGCAAAGGGCAGTGGTGACCTAAATGACATCTCAGCTCACCTTCTCTTTCCATCCTGTTCTGGAAATGGGATCTTGGTTTGGAAAAGGTTTGGTGAGGTGGGGAGCACTGAACCCCCTGAGCCAGGGGAGCAGAGTACTTTAACCCCTGCAGTGCCAGAGTGCCAGTGTTCCAGGGATGCTGGGGAGATCCCCACCCTGCCATGGAACGTGCCCTGGCACTCGGGGCAAGCTGGGAATGTGCTCCCTGCTCCCTCAGCAGCTGGATCAGCAGCTGGATCAGCAGCTGGAGCACTGCCCCAGCCTGTAGCAGAGGGAGCTGTAGCAGTGTGGCATTTACTGCAGCCTGCCTCAATTATTTACTCTGTGCATGCACAGATTCCTGCTTCCCACCTTGCCCTCAGAGATGCTGTCTGGATTTGCATTCCTGGCACTGTTTCCTTTTGCATGAGAATCTTTTCTTTGTTCTCTTCCGACTCCTGTTGATTTCAGGAATGGCTTTGATTCTTGAACTCCACTTTGAGGGTTGCCTGTCAAGGGGAATATTTATATTTCATAGCATTTGAGCAAAAAAACGCAAAGCAGGCAGGGGCCTAAGAATGCAGAATTCCTGTCAGATCCCATCCACAGCTTTTGAGGGGAAAGCACGTGAAGCAGCCAGGTTTAAACCCCTCAGATCCTCCTAATCTGCTGCTCTGTGGTCCAGGGGGGAGAAATGTGTGTAACATCTGCTCACTGTGGTGCTGTGAGCTGTGTGTCCTCCTGGTTTGGGGTCCCTGGGGTCAGCAGCTCTGCTGCTCCCTCCTCACCTGGGACAAGCACAGCACTTCACCTCTGCTTTTTTGGCTGCAGGTTTCTCATGCCAGTCCTTTTCCAGGAAGGAAATGAGATTTATTTCATTTTGCTGTGCCCTCTCTCAGTGCCCTGACTGTGCCCTGCAGTTCCCTCCCTCAGCATTGCCCATTAGCAATCCTTTATTAGTCCCCCACCTTCCCCTCTTCCTGCTGGGGAATAATTTGGGGTTTATGTGCAGTTTTTCTTGGGACTCGTCAGAGGGTAATTACACCCCATTAACTCCACTCTGTATCATTACTAATTCACACCTAAGGAGTATTTTCCAAGCAGCTGATCTTGGTTGTCTCTTAATTGCTGGAGTCCATAAACTCTGTTACACTAAAATTGTGTGAAGGATTTGCACCCTCTAAAACTTCTCCCTCCAGTGCAAAACATAACAGGGAATTGGAATGTGGCAGCTCTATCAGATCTTACTTCTTCCCTATTTAGGCAAATTATTTGCTTCTGGTTCTGTTGAAAACTCCAAAATGTACATTAAGGTGTAAAAAATATGAGACTGAAAGGGTGAGAAAGTCGGGGCTGCAGAAGAGAGGGCTCCAGGGAGAGCTCAGAGCCCTTTCCAGAGCCCAAAGGGTCTCCAGGAGAGCTGGAGAGGGACTGGGGACAAGGGATGGGGGGACAGGACACAGGGAATGGCTTCAGACTGGCACAGGGATGTGATGGATGGGATCACAAATGGTTACAGCTGAGCACAAGAGAAAAAAAATACTGTTGATAGCAACTCTTATTTCCCTGGAAAAAAAAGTCCTGGTCCCCTGGCAGAGGAACAGTTTCTGCACAGAAAACATGACACTATTTACAAAAAGCAGTGTCTAATACTCTTTTCCAGCTTGGAAAGAGGAGTTTATTTCAATACATCCTTTTTTAATTGCCATGAGCTGGACTTGTAAATACTGTAAGTGGTTGAGTAATAGTCCTCAGTGAGCAGAGCAGAGGAAGGGACAGGTTTTCCACTCTTGGAACCCTCTGTGTTCCCCCAGCTGGGGCAGGGAGACAGCACGCAGCAGATACTGGACACAAATTAAAGCCTCTTAATTAAAAGCTCATTTAAGCCCAGGGGATGCCCGTGGGTGTGATGCCAGTGCCCAGCACAGGGATCCAGCTGGGTGAGGAGTTTGTTTATTGGTGGTGGTTTGGGAGGTGGATCCAGGATGTTCTCACTGAAACATTTCTTCCTTTCCTCTAAAAAATGGGAGAGAAAGGGGGGAGGGTTCCTGCTGAGAAATGGGGAATTAAGGAGAAGGGAGGGGATCTCCTTTTGCAGGATCTGCTTTGTCATTAACTTCTGCAGGGATCCTGTGGGTTTGGGGGCAGGATGGGGCACATGGGGCAGAGCTCTGTGGGACTCTCTGCAGAGCTGGATGATCCCTGTTTCCCCAAGTCAGGTCCATCCTGAAAGGCCAGCTCTGCCCAGAGCTCTGTCTGAGAGCAGGAGCACTTTGTGTCGGAAACAATTTCCTGGTGCAGTTCGGATTTCCTCCTGCCTAATCCTCTGCCCCAGTGGGATGGTACAGAGGGATTCTGGCAAAGCTCAGCTGGCCTGGCTGCGAGTTAAACACATCCCTGGATGTTTCCACGGCAGATGTTCAGGTTGGAGGATACCCCACAGGCACTGCTGGAAAATATTGATTTGAAGGGTCAGGAAGAGAAGGAACCAGCGCGGGGTTTGGGTCCAGGTCTGCTCGGGGCCTGTCAGGGCTGAGCAGGGGGAATCCTTCCCAGCTGGGAGGAGGAGGAATTCAATCTCAGAAATCCATTTGTACATGCTGAAGGCAGCAGCCTAAAGCTGGTTGTGTCTCCTGCAGGGATGCTGGTGGTGATCGTGCTGCTGCTCATCGCCATCGCCGTGGTCGCGCTCTGGCCCACGGGTTAACCCCGCTCCCGCCACAGCAGCTGCTCCAGGGGAGCACCAGGGCTCGGGGAGGGCCCTGCTGCCTGCAGGGACCCGTGCTGGCAACGAACTCCATCCTTGGGAATGACCTCCACAGCTGGGAATGACCTCCACAGGAGAGGCTGCAGCAGCGTCCCCCCGACATCCGCCGTGCCTGGGGCGCTGAGGGGCTCGGGGGGATTCAGTGGGAAAAGGGGATTCCATCCCACTCTTCCCACCTTCCTCTGGCACTCAGGCAGCTGCAGCTGAGCCACCTCCCCTGCATCTGCACCTGGGGACGTGCTGCTGCTGCCCTGCCCACCTCCCTGGGCTCACACATCCCAGGGCCTTCCAACCCCCAAATCCAGGAGTGCTTTGGAGAGCAGCAAAATTCCCCCACTTCAGGCTCGTTCCTCCAGAGAGAGAATGTTCCATGGTTTTCAAGGAATATTGAAAGCGTTTTGGGGATTGACTGCATCTGGATTCTCACAGGATGGGAAGCAACAGCCCTGCAGGACCCCTGGGCTGCACAGGATCACTGGAGACTGGCTCAATGCTCAGCCCCTGGGGGAGGTATTGGTGGGTTATTGATCCCCAGGGATTGTTATTGATCTCCAGGGATAGTTATTGGTGGGTTACTGATCTCCAGGGATGGGAATTGAGCAGCAGCAGGACTCAGCCCAGCCTGTGAGAGTGGAGAGCTTTGCCCTCGTGTGCTCCCCAGGGGCTCTGCCAGCCTGGCCTCAGGACATGCATAGAATTCACGTCCTCACCGAGCTCTGTCTCTTCCTTTGACAACTTCTCACACCCTTTGACAGCTGAGAGGAAGGATTACCTATTTCAAAACTAATGAAAAAGAAGTATTAAATGTTTGCTTCTGGCCAAGAGGATAATTATTTTGTTACACATGCCAGTTTGATTTCAGGATTAATAGAGCAAGCAATAAATACTGATTAAAGCTGATCCATTTATATACAGTTTCTCTGCCTGGGCTTTTATTGTTTCCTTCTTGTGTTGTCTGTGAATGATTTATCCAACGCTGCCATATCCTATGAGCTGGTCTGGGGAAGGAAATAAGCAATTTCTGTCAGACTTCGTGTGTATCACGACAGATCTGTGAGATTTGCAAGGGCTGGCCCTCACCTGCCCTGGTGGTGTCTCCTGTCACAGCTCTCACCTGCCTTTGGCACTTGCTCCCCTCTGCCCACAGCACATCCAGCACTGCCCTGGGGGTGGGAACCAGGGTGTCCCCTGTGTCCCCTCCTGACTGGCACAAATCCCTTTTTGCCCTTCTGGGCTCAGTTTCCTCACACTGGGACCTGGGCACTGCCCCCTTTGTTGAGGGTTTGGTGGCTGCAGGTCCCCTTCAGTCGTCTCCTTGCAGGGTGCAGGTGCTGGCTGGAGCTTGGAGCCCTGCAGGCTCTGAGGAGGAGAGCCAAGGAAGAAGATGGAGTTCTGCAGGAAGCAGAGGCAGGGAGCTCCATGGGACACCTGGAACATCCAGAATTCCAGAATGGTTTGGATGGGAAGGACTTTAAATCCCATCCAGTGCCACCCCTGCCACGGGCAGGGACACTTTGCACTGGCCCAGGGTGCTCCAAGCCCTGCCCAGTCCAACCTTGAACATTCCCAGGTATCCACAGCTTCTCTTCCCCACCTGTGGTGGGTGGTGCCGTGTCCTGCAGCTGTGGGAGCTGTGCCCTGGCTCCAGAGAGCATTTCCCTGTGCTGGTGCTCCTGGGGAGGGCACAGAGAGCAGCTTGGTGGAGAGCAAAGCCCAGAGCTCCAGCTGTGCCCCCTCCAGCCTCAGCCAGGGCTCTGTGCCCGTGCCCAGCCCATCCTCAACGCTCTGAGCTGCAGGAGGGACAGGAGATTGGGGCTCACCCGGAGTCTTCGTGTGCTCTGCTGGAGAAAATCCTTGGAGCCTTTACAAGAACAGCCCAGGCTGTGCCTGGTCAGGTTTGCTGGAGAGGAGCTTCACCTTGTGGCTGTCAGGGAGGGGAGGGGCAAACACAGGTGCTGTAATGTCCTCATTTCCAAGAGGACAGGCAGGGGGTTGATGAGTTCATTGTCGGTGCCAGATCAGAAATGGAGCTTTAGGCAGGGCTGCTCCTGCTGGAAAAGAGAGGCTTTGGAGAGGAGTTCCAGATCCAGGCATGGACACAAGGAAAGACTTTGGAGAGGAGTTCCAGATCCAGGCATTCCTGCAGCTCTGTGGAGGGAGAGACTCTGAGGATGCTTCTGGAGCCTCTGAGCCCCGAGCAGGATTTCACTCCCAGCTCTGGAGCAGCCCCATGGATTTCAGTGACAGGAGGAGAGCAACCCAGGGTTTGTTCAGATGAGACCATGGACCTGGGTTTCTAATTAAAACTGTCAATTCTGGAGGCAATTACTGCCTTGTTTGAATTCCCAGGACAGGCAGGATGGACGTGTAACTCATCCTGATGAACGTTCCACAGGGACTTTGTTCTGACCGAGGCTTTCAAAGGCACTTTCTGACCCACTGGGTCCCCCAACACATTTTTTCCTGTGAGTGCCTGGGAAGGGTGGAAACACCAGGATTTGCTCGTTGTGCTGGCAAACAATGAGGTTCTCAGCCTTGCCCTTTAGGTAACATTTAACGTGTCATGTGGGTGAGGAATTTTATTAAAAAGCAGTGGATTTGGCAGCGCTCTGCTTTGTGCAGGGAAGCTTCTCTGTCTCCCTGCCCCACTAAAGAAAAATGAAGATTAAAATACGAGAGACACCAGGGTTTGGCTCTGAGCAGCGGTGGTGAAGAAGCCAACCTGGAGTGGCTTCTCCAAGCAAAGATCTTCCTGGAATGAGCCCAGAGATGTCCCAGGCTTCTCCTTCCCTGCCACTGCCTCCGTTTCTGTCCTGGAGGACATGCTCAGGAGTTCAGCTCTTCCAGCTGTAGTTTCATCCAAAGTCCCAGTGCTGGGGACAGGCCTGGTGTGTGCTCCAGGCACTTGGCTGTCCCAGTGCCCTGGGAAATGTCCCCACCTCCTGCAAGAGACCAGGGACCATCTTGGAAGGCTGCTGGGCCTTTTCACATTCCCTGATTCCTGGTGTGAGCTCGGTGTGTGGGACCAGGCTGGGAAAACCCCTCCAGGTCCAGCCCTCCGTGGGAAAAGCCTCATCCCCCTCTTTCCAGAGCCCCCGTGTCACCTTTGGACAAGTGGCCACCTGCAATCTGGGAAGCCCATTTGCCCCTGGGAGCAGAGGGCTGGCACTTGTGACCCATTTGTCTCTGCAATAAAGAGCTGAGATTTCCGCCCCCCGGGATGTTTTTGGATCCCTAAATTCCCAGCGCTGCCGTAGGCTCAGGCCAGCTGGGCTGACCCCCAGCACTTGGCAGCACCTTTTGCCTGGATTTTTGTCCCTGGAAATGTTTTGCTGCCTCAGTTCCCCCAGCTCCAGCTCTCCAGGCTGTCCTGGGTTCAGCTCCGGCGGCGCTGACCCCGCGGATCCTGGGATGGAGCCGCTGGAGCCCTGAGCCCTGCAGAGGGTGGGCAGGGAGGGCCAGCACAGCTCAGCAGCCTCTGGATGGGACAGGAACGGGCCCAGGGGGGGCCTGGCAGCTTTCCCGACTCCAAACTTTGGCTGTCCCCACTCCTGTCCCCAGCTCTGGGCGGGATTTTGGCTCTGTCCCACTGCAGGGCACAGCTGAGCTCACAGCCCCTGTGGCACCCACCCACGGTGACCCCGCTGTCCCCAAGGCCAGGGACAGGGCTGGGACAGCCAGGCTGAAACAGCTGTGCCACCTCAGCCCTGCCAAGGGGACACTGACAGACCCGGGGGTGCAGGGGACACCATTTCCTTGCCCAGGTCCTTGTCCCATGGGCTCACCGAGCAATGGGGTGGGAAAAAGCAGAAATTCCTGGAGACTTTTACAGTTTACAAGAGTTTATTCAACTGGTTTCTGACTTTAGTTCTACCGAGGGGGTGCTGAACAGTTACAAGCTCCTTTGGGTCAATTACAGCCAATCTAACAAACAAACAAACAAAAGGGGAAAAAAAAAGGAAAAAACAAAAAAGGAAACAAATTGGAAAAACAATAAGAAAATCCACAACTTTTTCACGTGTCATTAAATATATTCATATATAATAACCATAATATATTAGTATGCATTGTAAAGAAACATCGCCCAAAGCAGTCTGCCATGGTCATAACTAAACAACATTTACAGTTCAAGATATTAACAGACATAATAAAAAAAAACAAAAAAAAAACAAAACAAAAAAAAAAAAACCACAACCCCAAAACGAACACAGGTTTGTGAGGGGGTGAGGCGGGGGCGGGGAGGGGGCACGGACACGACGGGACGAACAGAAACGAGACCAAGTGACTTCCGTCGGGTGCTACCGTCACTGATGATTGTTTTGGCATTTCAGCTGCTCTCCGAAGCCTCTCCGAAGGCACCGCCGCCCCTCCCGGCCACCCCGCTGTCCTCGGGGTCCCCTCCTGTCCCCAGGGCCACCGGGGTGGGCGCTGGGTTCTCTGTGGTCCCCCAGAGCTGCCCCAGGTGTCCGGGGGGCGTCCCGTCCCTCTGGGTGATGGGGCAGATGTGTCCTCCTGGAGCAGGGGGGCTGCAGGCAAGAGTTGCACCTCTGGAGCCCGAAATGGGGCTGCTCTGCCCTCCCGGCAGAGGCTGCTCCAGTTCCACCAGTTGCAGCAGCAGCTCCTGCAGGTCGGGGTTACTGGGAGCAGGGATGGAGTGAGGGGGTTTGCCCGGCCGGGCTGGAAAGGACAAAATTCCAGCAGGGATGGAGGGACAGGTCCTGGTGGGTCAGGTCCTGGGGGACAGGGCTGGGGACCCCCTCTCTCCTGTGCCAGGGTCCAGGCTCTTGTGTCAACTCATTTTCTTCTGAGTCCCCCGGCTGTGTCAGTGCCTGGAGGGCTCTGGCCGTGGGATGAGGGGCTGGGGGGTCTCCCCCAAGGCCAGTGGGAGCAGGGAAGGGGCTGGGGGTGTCCCTGGGGGTTTGGGGTGTCCAGGCTGTGCTGGACAGGGCGGCTGTGCTGACAGGGGTGGAAACTGGGAGTGAGCATTGGGTGTCCGGGTGTGCCATGGGCAGTTCCCAAATCCCCACGTCCCCTGGCCTTTCCTTCCTGCTCTCCATGTGGAGAACTGGCTTTGAGTTGGATTTGGTTACTTTTAGGCACCGTTTGAAGGTTGGAGACATCCCTGCTACCCGGGGATGTGCTGTCCCCAGCTTTGGGGTTCCCTGGCAGCTGCTGACAGCGGCTGCAGGGGAGCATCCAAGCCCCCTTTTGGGGCTTTCAACCTCCATTTAGACACTTGAGGTCAGATTTTACCCTTCAGAACCTGGTGGCTTCACTTCCCTTGGCTGCAAAACCAATGGCTGTCATTGAGCTCCGAGATAAGGAAAACCAAGTCCAATTGGAAATGGAAATGGGGAAAAAACACGACTTGGAGGTGGGAGAGTTGCTTGATGTCCAGGGTGGGATTTTTCTCCTAATACCCAGATTAATTTTGGGGGGTCTTGTGGTGGCAGGGGAGGCTCAGCAGAGCTGGGTCCCTCCGGGTGGTGTCTCCAGCAGCCCTGGGAGCCTCCTCTTTGCACCTATTTACATGGCTGCCCTGCTTTATGGTGGTTTATGTCATTATATAAATATTGTCAATTGCTATAAAACAAGGCAAAACCACTGGAAAATGTCATAAAAGAGATGTTTCCAAGTTTCCTAAAAGGAAAAATATCAGGGAGGTTTTGCTTTTCATAGCGACTAATGTTTGCTTCTCCTCCAGGTACCGTCCTGCCCTCCCTGCCTTCCTGCCCCAGCCGTTCCCAGTCTCCAGGGATGAGGTGGGATTGGATGTCCCCATTCCCCGTGGGCAGGGGACAGTCTGGTGTGGGGGTGACCAGCCCAGAGCCAGTCCTGCCCGCTGGGTGCCCCAGGGGAAGGTGCTCCAGGCTGAGGTGAGACAGCCTCCACCTTGCTCGGTGCATTCATGACTGGAAATTGGGGATTTGAAATTGGATGTTTAATTGGCCCCTGGACCGGTCCCTGCTCTGTGTGGGCTCTACCCCGGCCAAGCCCCAGTGCCCTGCAGTGGCCCCACTGCCCATGGGGACAGTCCCTGGCACCCTCTGCTCCCCACTTGGTCTCCAGGACCTTTTCCAGGATGTCAGGGGCTGCAGCTCCAGAGAGAGCAAGGGCAGAGCTGCTGTGGGTTTGGGGGAGCTGCCGAGTCTGGGAGTGAAACCAGCGACCAGCCAGGACCTTGGTGTCACCTGCAGGGATTTTCTACCACCTGGGGGTTCCTGGTGTGCTACAGCAGCAGAGGGGACCGAGCCCATGGAGGAGGTTCAGGGATGGCCACAGTGGAGATTCAGGGACTGAGATTGGCAGGATCTTCCCAGGCACTTTATGGGAACTGGATGCCAACTCATGTTTTGCCAGGTCTGGGTGTTTCCGTGGGGGTCCTGGTTCTTGCCTCTGCCTGTAAATAGGTGGCAGGGGGGGACAGGGCGCCCTGGGGGCTCACACTCCTTCAGTGTGGTGGGGGCAGCATCCTCAGGGTCAGGGGCTGAGCACGGAGCCATTCCCAGAGTTATGCACAGCAGGAAGTCACCCACCAACATTGTCCCCTCTTGGCTGTGCCTGAAGGGGACCCAGAGCATCATCACAGCTGAAGACCTGGGCCACCCCAGGCACCAGCAGTGGGTGGTGGCCACGGCAGTCGGACACCAGAGCCCTCCAAGACCCCGTCCGCCGATCCTCGGATCTGTCCTCAGCAAAAGTCTCGGTTTAGTTTCCTCTACAAGAACTGTCTCAGTCAGCCTAAGTTGCAAATACATATTTTGGGGGTGGGGAGTTAATTTCCAGCAGTGCTGTTGATTAGTTTCTTACAGGGTGGGTGTGCCCGTGCCGTGCTTTGGAGGCAGCAGATGTTGGCAGCTGGAAGGCAGTTTGGTGTCTCTGAGTTCTTCAGCAATGGGGCAGGAGGGAGCTGGGGGGCCCCAGGTGCTGCACGCCCGCACCCCACTCATGGGTTCTGTCTGTCCGTGCAGTCAGGTTTTGGTGGGTTTCGTCAGGTTCTATTGGGTTTTGTTGGATTCCATTGGGTTTTGTTGGATTCCGTTGGGTTTTGTTGGATCATATTGGGTTCTGTTGGGTTTTGTTGGGTTCTGTTGGGTTTTGTTGGGTTCCCTTGGGTCCTATTGGGTTCTGTTGGGTTTTGTTGCGTCCTGTTGGGTTTTGTTGGATCATATTGAGTTTTGTTGAGTCATATTGGATTCTGTTGGGTTTTGTTGGGTTCTGTTGGGTTTTGTTAGGTTCCCTTGTGTCCTGTTGGGTCCTGTTGGGTCTTGTTGGGTCCTGTTGTGTTTTGTCTTCCCCGGTGCAAGCCCAGCACCCCCCAGCCATGGTCGCTGTCCCCCTGTCCCCCCAGCCCGCCCTGGCAGCCGGTCCCTGCCCGCCCCAGCTCTACACAAAGCAGCATGCACAGTCAGTCTCTCCCTCTGCTCCTCCTTTAGGCTTTCTTACACTTCCCCTTCTTCTCCCGCTGCTGGAACTTCCGCAGCCGCCGGGCCCACGTGTCCCGCCACTGGATCACCAGGCTGGTTTTGTCCGCAATGATGCCGCTCTGGTCAGGAGAGTCCTCGTTGTTGCCCAGCAGCAGATACTTCTTCATGGGCTTGATTTTGGGGCACTTGCAGGCGATGTCCTTGGAGTGGATCCACAGGGTCTGGTCTCCGCGCCGGATGCGGTTGCTGCCCTGCTTGTAGACGGAGATGATGTTCACCGTGAACTTCCACCAGTCCGCGTTCTTCTCTGCTTTCAGGACGTGGATCTGGACGGCTGGAAGGAAACAGCACACAGGCAGGAGGGGAAGAGGTGTTACTGCTTGGGCTGGTGAGGAGAAAACCGACTTCAAGCCTTGCCTAACGGGTGGTGTGAGGGAGAGGGATTTTGCAGCAGCCCGGGGTTGTGGATGCCCCAAAATTCTGTCCCCAGACCAACCCCAAGAACAGGAGCAGCTGCACCTGAGGGTCTCAGCAAAGCTCCCGAGACCTCCACAGGCTTGGGAGATGCTCTCCAGCCCTGTGTGTGGTAGAGCCACTGAAACACCTCTGCGAGTCCAGGATGGCAGCGCTGGGCTCCAAGGGGACCTCCGGGGGTCCTGGCAGAGGACTGGGAGACCTCCAGCTCCCACAGCAAGACTGAGGTGGGAGGACAACCCTGATCCCTGCACAAAGTGGTGCTGAGGATGGTGATGATGACGTTTTCCAAGCCCATGGCTGATGCTGTGTAGCCTCCTCTGAAGCCATGGACTGAGGAGACCTCAGCCCTTGCTCTTTCCTGGGATAGGGCTAAAATCAGCTTCCAGGAAAATACCTTCCCCAGGCAGGGCCTGCCCAGCCCTCCTGGGTGTGTTTGGCAGCTGTGGGGTGAGGAATTCCCACCAGCAGAGACAGAGGGAAAGCCCTGCTGAGGATGGCCAGGCTCTGCACAGGCTGCTGCAGCACAACCACAAACAGCATTTTTAGCCAAATCAATGAGATTTCCCCTTTTTCCCCACTCTTCCCTCCATTCCCTGGGAGCTACAAACCCCTGCCATCCACCTGCCTGTCTCAGCTGAGCTCCAGGGGGGCCAATCCTGTTTGTATAAATTAACAGAGGGAGAAGAAACTCCCCAAAACCTCAGGGAAAACTCTGCCATTTCCCTCGTAACAGTCCAGTTTCACCCCTGGGTTGGTGGTAGAGGAGCATCCCCCTGTCCCTAAAACCAAGTGATTCCAGGCTCTGGGAGGAAGCAGAGCTCTGCAGCCCAGCACAGCTTTTTAACACGTTGCAAAATATATAGGGTATTTTTTTCAGAGCATGTCATGGAGGCCAGATGCTTTCATTAAAAAAAAAAAAAAAAAAGGGAAAAAAGGAAAAAAAACAACCCTAAGCTCTGACTGTGTATTTCCCTGTCTGGTGTGAAGGTAACAAAATGTGAAGAGTAGCCAATTTTTATTTTTTGGAAACAAATCTTTCCAGAAAAGCTTAAACCTTTGACCTGCCTGGGTCCACACTGACAAAATGGAGCAAATGAATGAAAAGGAACTGGAGAGAGGTGGTTACAGGAAACTCTGCTCTAAAACACACAGTCTGTATTTTTTCTTTTATGTCAAGGCCCCCGTCTCTTATTTTTTCCCTTTTTATTAATGAAGTGGAAGGAGTGAAAGCTTTGAGGAAGGCTTGGCTGGCACAGCCACAGCTGCCTGCCCTGGCAGCCAGATTTCTGCCCAGAGCAGGATGCTCAGCTCCTCCTGAGCCAGGCTTTGGAGCCCAGCTCTGGTGGTATTTCAGTATTTCAGTGGTGGGGTGGGAGCAGCACCTCCAGCCCCTCCCAGGGGACCCAGCACAAATGGGCCAGGAGGAATTTCTGGAAGCACCAAAGCTGGCTCCCCTGGGCAGATCCCCAGGGATTTAAAGACTCCCTTCTCTTGAAGGAGGTTTCAGTCCCTTCCTGGTTTGGGGCTCTGGCTCAGCTGTGCCCCCCCCAGTCCAAAGCTGGCTTTGGGGTTGGTGTTGTCCTTCACCTGCCCTCTCCTGGGACAAAACTTAACTTTGTGCTGAACTGCTCTCTCCTGGCTGATGTTCCCACTGAATCCCTGCCCCCAGGACTGTTCCTGTCTCTGCAGCCCTGGAAAAACATCCCTGGAAAACCCCATGGGCCGCAGAGGGAAGGAGGTGACTGGGGGTGATGGTTCCTCCTGGGGATGGTGCTCCCCTTGCTGTGCTCTCCTGGGAGCAGGAGAACAAAATCAAAGGAGCTGCAGCTTCCACAGCTCCAGCTGGGGCTGGTCAGTGAGGAGGGGCTCTGGTGTGCACTGGTGTCAGTGAGGAGGGGCTCTGGTGTGCACTGGTGACACTGGTGTCAGTGAGGAGGGGCTCTGGTGTGCACTGGTGACACTGGTGACAGTGAGGAGGGGCTCTGGTGTGCACTGGTGACACTGGTGACAGTGAGGAGGGGCTCTGGTGTGCACTGGTGTCAGTGAGGAGGGGCTCTGGTGTGCACTGGTGACACTGGTCTCGGTGAGGATCCCAAGGAGTGGCAGTGGGAACAGAGCTGTCTTTAACATGACCAGGTGGAAGGGGGTGCTGGGGACAGTGGTGGCAGGCACAGATGTCCCAATCCAAGGCAGGGCTTTCCAAAGGCTTGGCTCCCCTCTCGCTGCACAAGTGGATTGGATTCCATGTGGATTTTATTCCAACCAGCAGCAAAAGGTGACCCTGACACCATCTGGGTTTGGGAATGTAAAGGGCTGTCTCCTCGCTGAAGCAAAGTGTTAAAATGTGATTTTTTTTTCCCCCCCTTTTCTTCAGTTTTTAATTTATTTGGCGGCGGCTTTGCCTCGCTCTGGTTGCCAATTTCCTACTGGTTTAATATTGGAGATTTATGATCCCTAATCCCTGGGTGTGCCCTGGTGCTGGGGGACCCCTCGCTGCCCCGGCTCTCTCCCTCCGTGGCTCCAGCAGGGATTGCTCAGCTCTGGGGATGGGATTTCTCCACCTTCCCAGCAGTGGAAGGGGCTGTGAGTGCCGGGCTTGATGCTTCCCCCCTGCCTTGGGGTTTCTGGGGATTCAGGTTCTTTCTCTCCCCTCCCTCCCTCTTTTCAAGCTGCCTTTTGAAAACACGTTTTGCGTTTTTCCAGCAGCCCCTGCCAAGCTCCTCTCGACAAAGGGGGTGACTAAGAGAAGGCTCCGCTGAAGGAAGGATTTTTTTTTACTTTTTTTTTCCAAGAAAGGGCAAAGTGAGCGGATGATCTCACCTTTGGGATGAGGACTCTGTTCCTCAGCCCCATTCCCTCCCCAGGGCTGTTCTGGGGAGCCAGGACCGCCGTGGGGTCGAGGCCTGGGACCACAGCTGGTACAAAAACGTTCCAGCATCATCCGTGCAGGATCGGGCCCTGCTGCAGCACAGGCTGCTCAGAGTCAGAGGCAAAATGGAGATTTAAGAGCTCCAGGTTTCCTTTACCCACAGAGAGCGTGAAAATCCCCAAAAT
The DNA here is from genome assembly GCA_035048155.1 of Cinnycerthia olivascens. Classification (NCBI taxonomy): domain Eukaryota; kingdom Metazoa; phylum Chordata; class Aves; order Passeriformes; family Certhiidae; genus Cinnycerthia; species Cinnycerthia olivascens. The sequence goes on from JAWWMU010000055.1 coordinate 10,449,739, forward strand.
CGGGCAAAAAATGTGGTGCCTGAGGGAGCAAAGGATGTTCAGGCATCACCTGGACCAGCATCACCTGCTTGCATCAAACAATCCTCTCTCCTTTCGGGAATCCCCACCCTCAGTGGGTCCAGCCAGAATCCCTCCTGCTCCCCCGGGATTTAACTACCCCCACCCCAGCAAACCCCTCCTCCCTCCCCGCTTTTCTGGGTGCCCCCACGCAGCCAAAATAAACTCAGAAAAAGCTTTTTCTGCCTCTGTTCTTACCTCCCCCCCTCCCTGAATCTCCCGGCCTGTTTCACTCCAAATATTTGTACCCAAACCCATCTCGCGGGGAAAAAAAGCCCAAATTAAAATAAAAAGAAAAAAAAACCACAAACCCGACAAAAACAAACAGATACGAAAAATAAATAAGGGAAAATATCCCCTTTGAAAGGCTGAATGAAGCGGGGAGCTAAAAAGCCCCATTGAGGATGATAGCTCCCGATTGAGCCCGCGGGAGAAGGAACTCTGTTCAAGCTAATTAGGGCCTTTTAGGACATGCAGCGCAGCGATGCCAGCAGAACGGTGAGGAAAAGAGCCTCCTAATTGGCTTCCTGCTGGGGTGTCAGTCCCAAAGTCTTTATTATCCCTCCCCGCACCTTTTCAACCCTTTCTTCCCTCCCCGGCCCCGGTGAAAGCCTGGGCTGCCCCGGCATCGCTCACCCCGCTGCCTCACCGCCCTGGTTTGTCCTCAGAAAAGCGAATTTGCCGCGGCTGTGGGGCTGGCTGGGGCCGTGGGGATGTGGGGGACCCCTCGATGGCCAGGAGGGTCGGGTGGGAGCACCCCCGTGCCAGCACTGGGACAGAGCCCCCCATCCCTGAGCCAGCCCCAGCAAACGGCTCCGGCTCACCCGGGGAGCTGCAAAGTGATGCTGAGTGAGACAAGGGAAGGGAAAAGCTCTTTCCGACTCTTCCCTATTCAGTGCTCCAGGGGGATCTGCTGCCTGAGGCACCTCTTGAGCCACCCACGCCTCCCCAGGGTCTGCTGGGGCAGCCCTGAATGGAACCAGGTGTGAGCATCACCCAGAGCTCCAGCAGATCCGAGTGTCACACAAACCTCCAGCAGACCCGAATGTGTCACCCAAAGCTCCAACATCCCCCAGTGAGACTGGACAAACCAGGGAGTAAAACACACCAGGGCTGCCCCTGGAGCTCAGCCCGGGTGCTGCTGCCCCCAAACCCTCCCAGCCCTGGCCCCAGAGCCGCAGGGAGAGGTGACTTTGCTCGGCAGGGCAGGAAATGCGCTTTGAGCAGGGTGCAAGTGAATTTTCGTCCTCCCTCTCTTTCTCCCAGATCCCAGATTCAACTTGGATCAGGACAGGTCCAAGTTTCCTGTGGTCAAGCAGCTGATTTCGCCCTTCTCCAGAGCTCAGCCCTCAGGTGGGAAAATGAAGGGATGCACTTCCACATGTGGGAAATGTGTTTGTGCCTTATCTGCCAGCACAGGATCCACCCACAGGAAAACTTCACTTTATTACCTGGGGCTCAGCCTCACTCCTGTCCTTAATAACCCCACACAGAACCTGATCAACCTTCTACACTGGGCATGGAGCCACATTTGGAACAATCCCGGGAGCAGGGGGGGTGTTGAGGCAGTTCAGGATGTGCCTGCACCGAGGCAGAGCTGGGGAAGGATTTTCATGGCCTGGAGTACCAGCAAGGATTCCAGAGTCTCCTGGTCTGTCCCAGGGCTGCACCACCCTCTGAAATCACCTGGGAATTACGGGAGGATTGGATCCAGGTGAGAGGGAACTGCTTGCTGCTCTTCCTCACAGCAAAAAAAAATTAAAATATTTTTAAATACTTAAAAGCCATGGCACATAAAAGTGAGAGGAGAGGGGACGAGGTGTCATCACAACCCAGAAGATGCTGGGAAACACTTGGAAAGACTTGGAGCCTCCTGCAGGTGCTGGGACAGCCCCAAATCGGGGTCCACAGGTTCCCAAGTGCCACACGGCATCACTGCCCCACCGGGCATCGCTGCCTCTCCAAACCTGGCAGAAACCATCCCCAAAACCGCACACACCCCGGCACGGGCTGCGGGGGGACCCAGCCGGGGCTGGCTGGGCTCGGGGACATCCCGGGGGATGCTCCTGCCCCGCGTCCCTTCGGACCTGGGACAGACGGGACACTCACCATAATCTTTCTTACAGTACTTCTTCATGTTGATCTTCAGCTTCCCCTTGGAGGCTTTGCAGTACGAGTCACAATCTGCGCGGGGAGAGGGGGAGGGCAAGAAAACATTAACAAAACAAATTAGCCTTCAAATGAAGAAAGCGCTGGGGGAAGGGGGGGCCGGCTCAAAGCTGCAGCCTGCCGTGAATAAGCAGCGTGCCTGTGATATCCATCTGCCAGGCCCCGATTGGGTCGGAGGAGGGGGCATTGAGAAACCCTTCCTTTCTAAAGAAAGCTGCTCACAAAGGAGCCCATCCTCCCACCGCCTCCCCCGGCCCGGCTTCCCCGCAGCCTCTGTCTTCCTGGGAGACCCCGGGGGCCTCCCTTATTGTGCCACCCAGAGCTTTTGAGAGCCACACAAATTCCCCCTGTTCTCCAGCTCCCAACTGGAGCCTGCCCGGAGCCCACAGAGGCCCCATTGTCACCCCTAACCCGGGCCGGTGTCAGCCTTTGGCATTCATTGCCGGGAGATTGGGGCTGGGGTCACCCCGCCACAATGCGGGTCAGAGAGGAAATTAGCAGCCCATGAAGCATTAGCAAAGCCTTTTGGTGTCCACTCTACTGAAGTGTGCAAATAAAATGCCCCAGTAGGAACATTTCATTTCAAATGGGCCCCCACTGCTGGGACACGCTGGCCTGGCCCGGGCGGCCGGCGGGAGCCTGGCACGGCCCCCTGGCACGGCCACGCCGCTGGCCACGGGCCACGGGCCACTGGCACGGCCCTGGAGCCTGCCGAGCCCTGCCCTGGGAGCTGCTGGCCCTGCAGTGGGTGGGCAGTGCCCTCCGGCCACGCCGGGAACGCCCCCAGGGCACCACGGCCACGCCGGTGCTGCTGCATTGGGGCCATCCCGTGCCAGGGCTCATGGACACCCACAGGGGACACCCACCCAGCAGCACAACGCCCTCATTCAGGGGGAAAGGACACATCTGTGTGCAGCCCTTGGAGGCCTCCATCTCTGCCAGCATCATCCTTCCCCAGCCACTGCTGGAGCACCCGTGGAACCTGCTGAGGTGCCCCAGCAGGGACACGGGGGGTTTTGGGCACGGTTCGAACGCTGCTGCCACACCCAGCACTGACCAGGTGCCCAGAGGAGTTCCTGGGAAGGAGGGAATGCTGCTGCCACACCCAGCACTGACCAGGTGCCCAGAGGAGTTCCTGGGAAGGAGGGAATGCTGCTGCCACACCCAGC
>JAWWMU010000055.1:10454654-10483283 GCA_035048155.1 Cinnycerthia olivascens
TGCTGGCACACCCAGCACTGACCAGGTGCCCAGAGGAGCTCCTGGGAAGGAGGGAATGCTGCTGGCACACCCAGCACAATCCCGGCGTTTCCCGGATAAGCGGCGGGACGGGGTCGGGCGGAGCCGCCGGAGCTGCCCGGGCAGAGGGAGCAGGTGGCGGGCGGCTGGTTCGTGTCGCTCGCAGCTCAGTAAAACGTGTCAGCACAGCCTTCAGCAGCTTTGCAGCTCAGCCCATCCCCTTGATAGAACTAATTCTCTGGCTGGGCAGCGACTTTTCACAGCTAAACACCTTCTTTTTTTCGGTTTATTTCTTTCTTTCTTTTTTTTTTTTTTTTTTTTTTTTTTAATGCAGAAAGCTGGTTTTTTTTCCTGTTTAAACATCTTCGGTTCGGGGCTTTTCTGGGGTTGCTGTGGTCGGGCTGAGCGCTGCGGGGTGCTGGGTGCTCATCCCGTGATTTAGTGGCTCCCGCTCTTCCCGGGGATGCTGCCGGGGCTGGGCAGGAAGGAGGGGCTGGCAGCAGAGCTGCGGGTGCTGAGTGCTGGGGAAGGGAAGACCCCGCAGCAGGCGCCTCTTGCTGCGCTCACAGCTCCAAAATCAGCCCCGAGCCGCTGCGAAAGCCACATGTCGGGACCGGAAATTAAAGGCCCCTTGATTCTGACATGATAGAGCGATTAAAGCCACATTTCTTGGCCTGGGTACCTAACTGGAAATGCAGATATAAGGCTTAGATCCCCAAGGGGATTCCGATTTCTAATCCAAATTTATGCAGCTAAATTCCCATTGATTTCCCCCAGGTAGGGCCCTAAATGCCTTTGTGGGCTGCGATCCAAAGCGGAGGTGGTGTGGCTTAGGAGGGGAGCCCCAGCCCTGACAGCCTGACCCCAGCCCTGGGGTGAGGGGCACTTTCCTGTGCCCTCTGGGGGCTCTGTGGGTGCGGGTCTGGGTGTCCCCGACTCCTGTTGTCACTGGGGGGATGTGTGATCAGACTGAGTCACGACCTCAAAGTGCAGCTCCAAGTATCAAATCCTAAATCTGTGATTCCTTTACCGGAGAGAGCAGGACTGAGAAAACAGGAGTGGGGTCTGCCTGGGGTCCCAGACACCCCCAGATTGGGTCAGGCCAGACCACTGGGGCTGGTTTGATTTGCTGCAATGCAAGGGGATGCAGGTGGTGAACAGATTTCAGGTTCCTGCCCTTTCCTCTCCCTCCACAGTGCTACTGGTCAGAAATCCTCCATGCATGAGCTGCCCCTCATGGTGGGGGTGAGCAGCAGTGACTGAGGGGGACACCGCAGCTTCCAGATCCCCACTGGCTCTGACAGCTGAACTTCCCCACAGGTATCCCTAAACCTGCACATCCCTGCAACTCCTGGCTTCCCAACAGTCCTTGCAGTGGGAAGGGCTGCCCCACCTGAGGGATGGGATTTCTATTTCAGTGCTGTAGAACCTCCACGAGTGCCCAGGGGATGGAAGGTGCACTTTTGTGTATTTTTTGAAGCTGACCTGAGCGATCCCTCCCTTCACCAAGAGTTGGGGAATCTCAGCTCTTGGCTGTGTCTGTGCCCATACCCCCCTGCTCTCAACCACTGCCCAGGCTGCTCCCCCGAGCCCCTCCAACAACACAAAACTCTCCCAGGTGCTCCCAAGAACTGCTGCAGTCCTGTGGGATGCACAGGACATCGTGTACAGCTGCTCCAGGGCTCTGCAGAGTTTCCTGCTGCTCATCCCCACGGGTCTGAGAGCCCCTCCAGGCTGTTCAGACTCCGGAAAGGAATTTCCAGCCCCTTTTACAGGCAGCAACCCCACATCCTCAGCTTGTGGCTGGGGCCTGGAGGAAAAGAGCAAAAGGTGAGGCACAGGGGGCTGCAGCAGCGCTGTGGGGCTGAGGGTGGGCTCAGAGCTGGGCGCTCAGAATGTTCCCCTGGGCATGCAAACCTTTCTGTGAGCTAGCCCAGAGCATCCCAAAGGCAGCTGGGAGCCACATGCCCGAGGGATTCGGGATAAAACACAAGCCAGCACTGGGACAGGGGAGGATGGCCCTGCAGCAGCCGTGGCAGGGAGGCCTTTGGCTCTCAGACCCCTGGAGGTTTCCCCAGACGACCATGAACTCCTGCTTCACTTCCCACAGCACTGAAACTGCCCTTGCTTCCATCCCAAGGAATTATTTTACCATCTCCTCCGGCAGTCCCAGGGAAGGACTGTTTGAGTCGTTTGGAGAGCTCCAGCTCTGCTCACTCCAAGCTGCTGGCCCTGGGCCTGTGCTGAGCACAGGTCCTGAGGGAGGAGATGCTCTGGAGGAGCCCTCTCCTTTCCCAGGGAGCACGGATGGGCTCGTCCCTGTGGGACAAGGGCAGGGACTGCAGCGTCGGGCTCACAGAGCACTCAGCAGGGATCACTGCTGTAATTGAATTTGTGCAGGACTCCGCCGGGAGTCTTTGCCTCAGAGCCTGCTGCTTTAATGTGAAGGAGCTTTAATAAAATAGCAAAGCTAAGGCAGAGAATCCTTCCCAGGTTATTCATTCTAGCACTGGCATCGCTCATCCTGTGCTTTGCTGCACCCTTGTCTGCCCACTGAGTGGACAGGGGTTTGTTATCAGAAAACCGAGCCTGTTATCACTAAACTGTGTCTGTTATCACTAAACCGGGTCTGTTATCACTAAACCGGGTCTGTTATCACTAACTGGCTCTTCTCCTCTCACCTGGCCATGACCCAGCTGTCCTGCACGATGCCCTTTGCAATTATCATGTGCAAATTAGTGCCCTTCATCCCTGGCCAGCTGCAGGATATTGGTGTCCCCAGCAGGGTGGCCTTGGCCGTTCCTGCAGCGTGGCCAGGAGCTGGAGCAGGGATGCTTCTGGGCTCCAGCTGTGCCTGCTGTGTTACCTGGAGGAGGGTCCCAGGTGTGGCTCAGCCTGTGATTCCAGGGGCCTGGATCTGCCCCCAGAGGGGCTGTGCTGAGCCTTGGGGCGCAGCAAGTCCCTGGCACTGGGTTGTATTTAACCGAGGGACTGTCCTTGGTCACCTCCCAGCTGGGAGCAGCGGTGCCCAGGAGCTGGCACGGGTTTGTCCCACCAGCCTGGGGGGGATCTGTGACCCTGTGAAGGCAGAGGCACTTGCTGAGCATCAGAGCATCTTCTGCTCTCCAAAGCCGGCCAGGGAGCCCTCGGCACCAGCACAGGAGTGTGGGGGGCACCGAGGCCAGCCCTGCCCCGTGCCGGGCACAGCCACCACGGCACTGAGCTGTGCCACTTCCCGGCAGGGCAGCAGAAGCGGGAGGACGAATTCCCACTCTTAATTATTTGCTCGTTTTGGTGCTTTGTAAATCCAAACCTTCCCCTGGGACCCGGGTGCAATCCCTGGCAATGGATGCACAAAACCTTTCCCTCTTTGGGAGCACCTGGCAGGAGCATCCCGAGCCCTGGCTCAGCGTGTCCCGAAGATCCCCGGCTGCTCCGTGCCACCCCGGGAACTTGCTGCCTGTGCTGCGGGAGAAGCTCCCGGGGCTCCCGGGCGGGCAGCGCCGCCGAGGGAGAGCGGGGAGCGCAGATCCCAGCGGATAATGGCCATTAACCTCTCCCTTGGAACAAGAAGGTGCAAATGAGCCCACAGTAGCCTCCTTTCTTCTGGCTGAGCAAGATTGATTGAAAAACAAATTGGCGCAAATAAAGCATGTAATTAGATTAAAGCCTCTCGCCTGGAGCGGCTGGAAAGCGGCAGCGAGGGATTCCCGGGAGCCTGCAGCCCCTTCCCACCTCCAAACCCCTTCCCACCTCCGCAGCTCCAGAGCGGCCTGGGGGCCACCAGGATGATACTGGCTCCAGCAGGACCCCAGCACCTCCAGGATGTGACCAGGCTGTCCCTGGCACATCCCGGAATGTCCTTGGCAGGACCCCGTGCTCGGCCACTCCAGTCCCAGCTGTGGCCCAGGTGCCGCCCGGGTTTGGGTGCCTTTGGTCCCTCCCTGGAGGCATTGGGTCAGAGGGGAATCACCCCAGACACCAGCCCAGACACCAGCCCAGCCCCGCTGCAGCCCGGGGCGAGTTCGCTCCCTGCCCGGTGCCGGTTTGGGGATAGGGATGAATGTCTGAGGGATTTTTGGTGTTTCAGGACAGGCGCGCCCACAGCAGCCGTGACGTCAGCAGCAGCATCCCAATTTTCCCGGACCTGAAGGGAGCAGGAAGCAGGCGATGGCTGCTGGTGGCACAGAGGGGTCATTCCAGTTTCCCACCGGAAAACCCTGAGGTGGGAACATAGCACTGGAAAACCAACAGTGAACTGGAAAACACCTCACTGGAAAACTCCACACCAACACGGAGTTTTACAGCCCTTCCACACCACCTCTGCCCCCTCCTCAGCCCTCCCCAGGGAGCAGCCAGGGCTGGCTGCACATTTCCTGTCCCTTCCCACAGGATTTATCCCAGTGTTGAGCCCCAGGACACGTTGGGGACATGGGGTACAGATCCAGCGGTGCCCTGCCGAGAGCAAACACCGTGAAATGCGTTCCTGGGGAAACATCTGTCCTCGGGAGCCGAGCACCCAATAAATTCCTGCCTGGCAGCAGCTCCCAGCCCGGGGGAAAATCATCGTTTTCTATTCGGGGAGAGATGCAGAAACAGGGAGCTGGGGCTGGGGACAAGAGCTTTGTGTCTGCAGGGGGAATCAGCCTCTGGAAATGTCCCAGGGTGGGGAGAGGGAGCTTGGCAGTCCTGACTCTGAAGCTCGAGGTTTGGCTAATGTTGCAGGCATGGAGGGATGTGGGGATGAAAGAATATGGGAATGGAAGAATGGAGGGATCTGGGGTGAAGGGAATCAGCTGCAGGGATGTGGGGATAAAGGGTTGCAGGGATGAAGGGATATAGGATGAAAGAATAAGGGGATGGAGGAATGGAGGGGTTCAGGGTGGAGGGAATTGGGTGCAGGGATGTGGGATTTGGGGTGCAGGGATTTGGGGTGGAGGGATGCAGGGATGGAGGAATGAATGGATGTGGGGCTGCAGGAATCCCTGCTCTGGGATGATCAGAGCACGGTGCCCTTGTGCACAAAGCTTATCTGCATTTCAGCAATTTTGGGAGGGTTATTTGAGGTTTTTCCCTTCAGACTCTCAGGGCTATTCTGGAGTGACCAGGAGCTCTCTCCCTGGAAGCCCCTCTGCCCTTTTGTCCTCCCAACCATTCACTGGGGATCACCACGAGAAACCTTTCAGAGGGAGCTGCTGATCAATCAGTCAATCACGAAGCCAATCCATCACCTCGCTTACAGCTGGGACAAGGCAGAGAAAGCCCAGGCAGGGCTGAATGAATTCCTGCTTTGGATGGGTACAAAGCCGAACACTCCCAGATTTAGCCCGGGGTGAATGAAATGGCGATTCCCCCTCCCGAGGCACCGCAGGGAGCTGGGCAGCGCTTTGTTCCCGGGCTCGGGGATGCTCCCGGCTCTCCACAGGGCTCACACTTCCCCACAGCCACGGGCTCGGGCTGCTCTCCCTGCCAGCGCAAATTCCAGCCCTGGCTTTAGAAGCAGGAGTTCCAGCTCATCAGGGAGGGCAGTTTTCCCTGTTCCTGGTTCTTGGGGGAGGATTTGGGCAAAAAATTTGGAAACCACAGCACTGCTCTGCACTGGGTCTCCTGTGCCCTCTGGGAAAGCTGCTCTGGGTCTGTGGGGATCCCTCAGAGCTGGCCTCTCCCTTCCCTGCATTTCCAGCCAGGAACAAAAGGGCCCAAAATGACATTTGGAAGGGCCAGATCTGGTTTTGGAACTGCAGAGGTTGATTTCCAGGGGAAAAACCATGGGGAGCTGCATCAACCCAATCACCTGGTTTTATTTAAGCCCCCTGGCTGAAATCATCTACCTCAGATAATCATTCCCCAGAAAATCTGGATTTGATTCAGATAAGACAAGGATTGACTGGCAGGTTTGTAAACCTTCACCCACCCACTGCTATTTTCGTTTGCCCTTTCACTGTGGTCTCTTCTGTCTGGGAGGGACCAAAAAAGGACCAGAAAAGCTCCTCTTGCCTGGCAGCAAAAACGAGAAACAGCCCCTCCTCATCCTCCAATCTCCTGGCATGGGAGAGAGTGGATGCATTTCATCTAAACAATCCGGTTTTGGCCCATTTTCCCAAACTGATTGGGACCCCTGAGAGTGAAGCAGAGCCAGGCAGGACCCCCCACACCTGAGCTGACATCCTTCCAAGGCCAGCTTTGGCCCCTGCAATGGTTCAGGTTGGGGTGATGCTCCCTCAGCTCTTGGCCCCTTTCTGTCCCACGTGGCCACGAGCTCAGGAAATGGAGCAGCACCTCTCCCACAACTGGCTGCACTCAAAGTCTCCCATCAATTGCTTTATCCATCTTGTTTCCAAGCCCTTTTTCTCCCATAGCATGGGAGCTCGGGCTCACAGACATTGATTTAGGGATTTGTTCAAACCCCCACAGGTTTCAGCAGGGTGGAGGTGGGAGCTGAGAGGTGCCAAGACACAGCACTGCTGGATGTTGAGGAAAAGGGGTGAAATATGGAGGGTTCAAGCTCCTCTGACAAAGCAGTGCTTAAAAACTCCCTGAGCACACAGCCTGGGTGACAATCCCCGCCACAGGACTCAGCTCAAGGATCAATCCAAGGTGGCGCCTGTCACTTTTAGTACAAACTCCATCATTTATGAACCCTCCTGCATGGCTGAGACAAAATCAAACAGCGTTTACACCTCATGTCCTTCACAGCTGGGGCTCAAACAGCCCGGGAACCTCCAGGCAGCAGCACAGGACCGGTCAGCCTTTCCTGGGACCCTCTGGCTCCTGCTGGCACCCCCTGGTCAGAGCCCTCCGACACGGGGGAGCTGGGACAGGGGTCCCTCGGGGGGGACAGCCGAGGTTCCTCTTGGATCCAACCCAGAGATTCAGCAGGAAAAGCTCCTGAGCCTTCCCTGCAGTCCGAGGAACACCAATCTCCCAGGATGCTGCAGTTGTGTTTCCAACGCGTTTGGGCATGAAAGGAAACGATTGTCCCGGTACAAACAACAGGATTTACCCCTTTGGTGCAATCTGTACCGAGGGAAACGATTGCTGCAGAGACATTGAGCACGGAGATGCTCCAAAAGAAGAGAACGTACCTGCGGGCTCCTCCGAGCTGCTGGCGGCCGTGGTGGGTGGAGCAGCCGGGATCTCTGCAGGGCAGCCGGGGGTACACGGGAACAGAGGGGACACAAAAGGAGTTTATTAGCAAATATTCCAAACCCCAAAGAGCCTGGTCCCTGCACATGCTGCAGGTTCCCCTCCCAGCCATGTCTGCCAGCAAGGCCCCCAGCAGGAGCCCCCAAACCAGTACACCGGGAACTGGGGAGCCAGGCATCCCTCGAGGGTGTTGCAAAGGGGATTTTTAACAAAAAAAATTGTGTTAACTCCTTCCCCCAAGGTGTTCTTTCCATGGCTACAAGTCTCTGGGAACAGGGAATCATGAGCAGTGGTAAATCAGAGAGTGACTGTGTCCAGCCCCAAACCCCGGATGGGCCCTGTTGAAATCCTGTATTTATTTAGTGCCATGAATCCTGAGGGAGCTGATGCAAGGAACAATTTACTCTCTGATTTCCCCTGGCCCTGGGGAATGATTAATGATAAACCTTTGTGCACACTTGCTGCAGAGCAGACTGGAGCCACGGCTGGAGGATTTGGGGACAACAAGCATCTGCTTTGCGCTCTTGCTGTCCCATTGCAACACAGGGAGAAATGAATCTCAAGTAACCCCAAACCACCCTGGAATGTATGTTTTCTTCAGCAGGAGAAGGTGGAGAAAGGGTCTCTGCCCCAGAATTTGGCAATGGCCATGCTGAAAGGGGGGAACAGACTGTGGGTTCCCAACAAAGGCTTGATTCTTTCAACCTTCACTTTTCTTATTGGGCCTATTTCTTCTTTTAGCAGCAGGGAATCACCCCTTAGGGGAGCAGTTCCTCCTTCCCATCCCATCCCATCCCATCCCATCCCATCCCATCCCATCCCATCCCATCCCATCCCATCCCATCCCAGGCACACCAATTTTGGTTCTTTGTTTTGTTAGGGCAGGTGGAGCTGTCCCACAAGGTGCATGAGCCCCTGGAAGATCCAAGAGCAGCAAACCCCACAGGCAGCAGAGAGGGGCACAGGGCTGAACCCCAACTTCCCAGGCAGTGAGAGCTCGGAGGGGCTGAGGGGATCCAGGGTTTGCAGAGCAGATGCTGCCATGGAGGCATTTTGGGGGCTTCTGCTGTTGTTTCAAGAGCAGAGGGTGAGAGCAGCCTTGGGAAGGGAATTGAAAAGCAAACCCAGGGAAGCCAAAGGTAAAACCACCCGTGTTTCTGGGGGGGTTGTGTGAGTGCACGAGCCCCTTCAACAATCCAGGTGTTCTCAGCTGTGACAGCAGCTCCATCGAAGGAGTAGCTCCTCTGATGAGCTCTGTGCCAGCACAGCACAGCCTGATTTGGGAGAGAAAACCCTGTTTGTAGCGATCTGCCTTAGCATGCAGCCCCGATGTGCCCCCCCTAAATAAATGTGCTCTTGGGACACCTCTGTTCCATGAAGCAAAATTGAATTCCCAGCAAACTTGGCTGTGGGTGCACTCACAGAACCCTCCCAATCAGGCAGGTGAGCTGCTGGAAGCTGCTGTGGATTTTGGACCACATTTGGGCAGGGTGGAGGGCAGGGGTCCCCCGCCTGGACAGCGGACCCGGCAGCTTTTTAAGGGTTAAAAATCTCTACTCCACCGACACGGGAAGAAGATCGACCTACTTATGCAGGGGGCGATGGGGGAGCGGCTCTGCTGGTAGCCCTTGGCGCAGCGGTTGCAGGTGATGCCGGTGACTCCGTCCTTGCACGGACACTGGCCCGTGGTCTGGTTGCAGGTCTGGCCGGCGGCACCCACGGGGTGACAGTCGCACTCTGCGGGGGGACACACGGCAGCAGGGTCAGGGCAGGGCACAGCTGGCGGGGTGGCATGGCCGGGCAGCGGGGCAGCTCCCCCGGCACGGCTCCACCTTTGCGCACCCCCTGGAATGAGCTGACACAGAGCTGGCATCTGGCACAGGGCTGGGGGGCAGCCTGGGGAGGGGGTGGCCTGTCCCTGTGACCCCTGGGGAGGGGGTGGCCCTGTCACAGCCTTACTGAGGAGACAGAAGTGCGGCCGGGATGCCGGATCCCGGGAGGCAGCGTGGGGATGGATCCCACGGATCCCGGGAGTGCCAGGAGCAGGAGCTGGCAGGGTTTAAAGGCAGGGGAGCAGCACCCAGCGCCCCCAGCCAGCACCAAACAGCAGCTCCAAAATCCCCGGCAGCGGTGGCAGGGCTGGTACAGAGGCACAAACCCAGCAGGGTCCCAGCAGCCCCCAGCACGCCGAGCTCAGGCAGGAAGCAATCGCTTGCCGAGAGCTTGGAAATTCATTTCACACGCACTCCAGGGAAAATCAACCCAGTCCTTTGAAAGCTCTCGCTCCAGCCCTTCCCGCTGAGCAGCATCCCTGGCAGCTGGCACCGCGGGCACAGGAAGGAAATGCCCTTGTGGGATGCAGCCGGGCTGGAGGACCTGCTGTTCCCGGCCAGATGGATGCAGCCCTGACGGCAGAGCCGGGCAGATGTGAAGGGTTTGGCAGGGGATGGAAATACTGCACTTGAAAACATTCTCCACCTCATTTCCCACAGTGGGACTTTACTGGCGCAGCTGTTTGGGGGGAAAAAAACACCAAAAATAATTTAAAAAAATCAAAAAGAAGAAAAGCCAAAAAAAAAAAAAAAAAAAAAAAGCATCAGGGCTTGTTATCATCACTGCTCCAAAAGGATTACGGCCTCGAACATTTGTTAACAGCTCTGATTTCTAAGAGCTGCAAGCGCCGTGCCAGACTGCGGGCTGCCCCTGCTGAGCGGTGGCAGGGACAGGCAGGCGGGCAGGAAAGCTTTCCTTTTCTTCTGCAGCATCCCGGGAAGGAGCCAGCCAAATCCCTCCCTGGGGAGCTCTGCTCCGCTCTCCTCCTGCCCCTCAGGGGAGCTGCCTGCCAGAAACGGGAGCTGGGGGAACCTGTCCCATTGCCTGGGCCTGGAGGGGGCTGCTCTGGGGTCAGGGCCAGGCGAGTGTCCCTGCGGGCACCTGTGGCTTCCAAGCCCCCAAACTGGGCACATCGCTCCCAAGAGAGCTTTTCCTGGAGCCTGCAGTGCTGCTCGGTTTGCTCTGCACCCCCCTGGCTCTCAATCTGCCTCATTTGGGGACAGCAGATCGCATGCCATGCTGGTTTTGGGCTTCCAGGTTTGGTGTTGGGGTGGAGGCTCCCTCCAAGCCGCCCCAGCACGATCCTGCTCCCTGGACCAGCAGCCCCCAGTCTGAGCCTCACTGGGCAGCAGCTCCCAGGCTGATCCCTGCCCAGCAGGGTTTGGAGGGTGCCTGGAGCACCCCTGCTCTGGGATGTGCAACTTCTCCCTGGGGACATCCCAGAGCTCCAGCAAACTGCCACCAGCCCTGACCCCACCAGCCCTGGGTGGGAAGAGACAGAGCCTTGCCAAAACCCAATTATTTGTCACATGAGAGGGAAAAAAAACCCTCAAGAAACCAACAAAGCTTTTGCTCCTTTTCTCCTCTTCTTAATACTTCTAACTTGAGGTTTTTGATTAAAAGTCCTCCTCTCCCCCTTGCCCTGAGCTCCTCCTGGGAAATGGCTGCTTGCAAACCTACCCACAGCAGATATCTCCTTTTCTAAAGCTAATTTTGATTGGAAAAGTTTAAACGTGAAATCAGCATGGTTGGTGATGAGCAGAGGGATGCTTAGGTGGGAAAACCTGCACGCTGCAGCCCCAAGGGATGGCTCAGGTAACGCTGGGGGAAAGGAAATAAAAACGCGTTAGGTGAAGGACCGAAGGAGAAACAGGAGCGAAAAGAGTTAAAGAAGAGCAGAGAGCCAGGAGTTAATGCAAAAATAAGCAAATTAGGGAAAGATTACCCAAGAAGAGGCAAAGGGCAGGAGGATGGGGACGAACATATTTCAGGCATCCCCTCCGGGACTGCTTCAGGCATCTCTTGCAGAGGAATTCCTGCGAGGAATCCCCCTCAGGTGAGCAGATCGCCCTAATTTCAGTGGGAAGAGAGAAGAAAAAGGAGAAAAAAGCCTCGGTGACGAGTAAGATCCCCAGAGTCGGGCTCTTGGAGGCCGGGCTGAGAGCACAGAGCGCTTTTTGGACAGCACATAAATAAATAAATCGCGATGCCGCTGCGTCCTTCCCTGTCTCTCTGGGGTTGTCCCCCGTCTCCCCAAGCCGGGCTCCTGTGAGGGCTCTGATGTCCCCAGGGTCGCACGAGTGGCAGAGGGTCTGGGACTCACCTGGGCCGGGGTGAGATCCCGGCCGATCCCTGCCAGTTCGCTCTGCCACAGCGAGGGGAAAATCCTCTCTGGGTGCAGGACGGGCTCTGTGCCACCGGCCCCCAGCGCCCCCCGGGGCAGCCCGAGCCCCTTCTGCCCTGTCTGTGTCCCCAAAACTCCGGGAATCCGCAGCTCCCGGCGCGGGGAGGCAGGAGGTGCTCTCGGCAGTGCCCGCAGATGGGGATGTGCAGTCCCTGTCCTCGAGAAACTGAACCAGCGCCAGCAATTAGGAGCAATTAAAGGTAATTTACAGCTCCCCGGCCAGTGCAAACACTTGCAGCCAGCAATTACAGGTTCTTCTCCTTCCCCAGCCATGGAGGGCCGGGCCGCTGGTGCTTGATGCTGATTTTTCCAATCCGGTTCAAATTCCTTTGGGCTGTAACCCCAAACTGAGGGAAGCCTGCACCAGGATGCCAGTGGGGGGGGATTGCTGCAATACCCCTTTGGCATCGCCTCTGCCTTTCCGATGGGCACCTCGGGACTCACAGAACACGTTTGCGATCCTGAACTTCCTCGTCTTTCACCCCTGAACTTCCTGGGATTTGTGGATTTGTCCCTCACCCAGGGTGCAGAAATTCTGCAGTGCCCTGCACTGGGCAGAGCTGAGGGCACCAGAGCTGAGGGCACCTCTGCGAGCAGGACAGGAGAGTGGCACATCCCTGGAGATGATAAGGAGGATAACACGGGGTTTTTCCTTGCCTTGCTTGAAAGGATCACCCCATGGAGGGTACGGAGAGATGGGAGAGAAGCGAACGGGGGTGATGCTGGAGCAAGGAAAAGGGGTGTCTGCACTGTGACAGCCCACGGAACATCTCAGAGAGGGAAAGAACTCTCAGGATTTCACTTTTTCAGAAAACCTTTAAGGAAAAATTATGCTGAGCATCTGTGGCAGAGATGACCAGGACTTTCTAGTGAAAAATAAAGTTGTTTTTTGGTTGAAAACCTGGTAGTGGAGGAGAAAAGGAGCAGGAATCCGCGGGGAGGTTTAGCAGGCAATGAGGGCAGCAGTGGGGTGGCCCTGCTCCCAAAAGCTGCTTTCCCCTCTAAAATAACCACAGCCTGGAAAACAGGGGGCTGAGAGCACTCCCAGGAGAGCACCTCGAGTTTGGCCGCTCCAGATGTGAGGAGACCGCGTCGCTCTTTGCGAGACAGAGCCGAAGTGCCCAAGTGGATAAGGGGAGAGCAGCCAAAATCCGGAGTGCAGAGGAGGCATAATTGGAAGGAGGGAACAGGATGGCTCATCCACGCTGAAGGGTCCCAATTAACTGCATCCACTCCAGGAAAAGATCTGGGAGTCAATGAAACATCTGGCTGATTGCAGCAGAGCTCAGAAGAGCCGCAAGATGGGAAGGGCTGTGCCGTGAAAGGGGAGAGAGAAACTCGGAATTCATATCAGGGCACTCTAGAAATCAATAGCACGTCCTCAGCTGGGAGCTGGAGTGAAAGGCACGGAGAGCACCCACGGAAAAGATTCGAAATGCCTTGCCAAGAGACGGTGGAGGGCTGCCAAGCAATGCACAGCGCCGGGAAGGTCAGACAGGTGCTCCTCTTCACTGGTCCTTAAAGCCCAGCGACAAAGGGACATTGAGGGCCTTGAAAAGGCAACCTTTTAAACGCTAAAAGGAAACGCTGCTGTGCACCGCACGTAATTAACTCGTAGAACTCCTGCTACGAGACACCATGGCAAGGGCCCAACAGTATTAGATAGGGCTCTGAATGAGAACATCTGTAGTTACATTTGCTGGGATTAATATATATACGGATATAAGCACTGCCAGGCAGCTCCTCACCGCCTGCATCCAGGAGATTTCCCCCGGGCCAGGCTCTGCAGGACTGGCTGCCGTGGGCTTTTAGAGCTCTGGAGCTTCCAAATCAGCCCCTATTTTCTGTACAAACCTGCTGGGGCAGAGCATCGCCTGGCCCAGCCTGCCCAGAGACGCCTTTCTGTGCTTCAGCTCAGGTTTGGGGTTAAAAAACACCTGGAAACATCTTGGGGCCGTGCTCGGGATAAAAAAAATAACCCACGGATTTACAGTTCAGGTGGTTGAACTTGCTGAGATGGTTCTGCCCCACTGAAGGTTGACAAATAGCACGACAAAAATGCAAATATTTTCGCACCCCCGGTGTTCGGGGCGGAGGTATTCCCAGCCGCTAATCCTGTCCCACACACTGTGGTGAAAGGTAAACAGAGGGCTAAATCTCCAGGCTCAGCTCTCCTCAAGTGTGACCTTTATGGAGAAGGTGCCTGAAAAGATCTGCATTTTTGGAGAATTAGCATCTTCCTGTTTTCGGGGAAGTTGCTTCCTTGGGAGGCTTTCAGAGTGATGAAAAATCCTATTTTTTCTGATGAAAAATCCTTTTGCCTGGACAAGAAATAAAGGCTGGATCTGCCAGGGTGTCCAGATTTGCTCTTGTCACCCTGGATGTGCCGGGATCAAAACCTCACAGGGCTCCAGATCCAGCCTCTGGACTGAGCAGGAACCCAACAATGCACTAAACTGGGAAAAAACCCTTAATTTGCAATAATCATTGACGAAGGCTCCTGTATTCAGAAACCACACTCAGTTTGAAGTACAAATTCAATCCCAGGTAGCCAATGTGCCTTAGGGGCACATTTATATTTAACCAGGCTTTAAAATGCTTTTCCAGAATCACGGTCAAAAAATTGCTTCCCTTTGGTTGCTTCCCTTCTTTCCTCCAAAGACTTCAACAGAAGTAAAAAAAAATGTGGCTACAGAAAACTTCTGCTGGAAGAAAATCATGGCAAACCCAAGTTTGTTGTCAAAATGTCAAAACAAATTCAATTTAAATTCTCCTGTTGCCTCAACAATGCATCCTGATGCAGCAAACATGTCTCACTTTACCTTGTGGTTTAGTGTTTAGAGGAATGGTTCTGGCATTATTACTTAAGTGAGGATTTTTTGTTGTTGTAGGGTCGTTTTTTTTTCTTGCTCCACTGTCTTTAAGGGCTCAGGTACTTTAAATCCTGCTCCCCCTGAACACGTCTTCCCGGGGAAATCAAGGTGTGAGAATTCCTGGAGTGTCCCCTGTAGCTGAAATCCATCCCAGAGGTGACCTTGAAGTGGTCCCAAGGAGTTCAGGATGTTTTCACAGCTTTTCTTTGGCTCCTGTCTTTGGGAAATCAATTCAAAACAAGCAGAGCTCCTTCCTTTGGACACCTATCCCGCTTCTTTGTCCATGGATCGGGGAGGTCTGAGCTGAACCTGAGCACCTGGGCGCTGAGGAGAGGTTTGTGCTGGCTCTGGGGACATCCCGCGGGGATGGCAGAGCCCACAGGCTGCCAGGGCATCCCCAGCACGGGCAGCACGTCCTGCAGATCCCAGGGATTTATGGGGCAGAGAAGCTGGAATTTGGTGTGCACGCACCCAGTCTGGCCCCAGCTGGTTTGCAAAGCAGAAGCAGGGGTTGAAATGTCTCTGTGCTAACTCTGAATACCAATAATGACTTCAAATATTAACCATTAACTGCTCTGCTCGTCAGGCTGTCTGTGAGCCGGGAGCTGGATTTAGCCCTCCAAAGGATCATGTTCGTGCTCAATGTCCCTCAGCACATTCTCCTGGAGATTTAAAGGTTTTTTGCCAGCAGAACATGAATTCCTCCCTTTATTGGGCAGAGCCAAACGATCTCTGGGTGGCTCCTGCTGTCCCTCCTCCCACCCCGCTTCTCAGGGCTCTCCCGTTTCCCCTCCCGGGCTGGCACTCGGGGGAGCCAAGGGCTTTGGTGCCCTTCAGTTTGGGCCAAATTTCACAGATTAGACCTTGGCTTTGTCTTCTCCATCACAAGGAACAGACGGGACCACAAAGCCTGCACTGAGCCGGAGTCGCTGCTAATCCGGAGGGGCCTTGGAACCCTGGCAATAAATCCACTTTTTGGGCAGGGGCACTGTGGGCAGGCATTAGTGACATGCACAATGGGACAACTATGGCAGCACTTCCCCAGATGCTGGAAAATTCCCTTGTTCCAAAACTGTTCAAACTTCCCCTGCCCACTGAGAGCTCCACTTCCCATGTGATTCCAGCAGGGCTGGAGGAGCTGCCGGGGGGCTGAGATGAAGCATTGGGGTTTCCTTCACCCCGCTTTGCTGGGAAGGCTTGGGTTTTGTTTTGGAGGATGATTTTTTCCCTTTGATTTTTCCATCAAAAATGTCAGTCCCGCAAGGGCAGCTCTGGCCAGGCCAAGAGCAGCAGCTCAGCTGGGCTCAGTTTTGCCTCACAGATCTAAAGTAAAACCCAGCTCCCCCTGCTCTCATGGGAGACGTTGCACGAGGAACAGTGGGTTGGGAATGCTGTTATTGAAGGGGAAAAAAAAGAGAGGCGAAGTTTTTCTCTTCCTGATGCGTTTTTAGCCTGGCTCTGGAGGAAACCAGGTTCCTACAAGGGCGTTCTCCCACCAATAATAAAAATCAAATCTGGCAGCAGAGCAGAAGTCTCAGAGATAATGAGGTTGCCACAAGCCTCGGGAAAGGAGGCAGCGGGGAAGGTGAGGGAGAAGCTGGAAAAGCTCTGCAGGAAAGAATCCATTTGGTGTGCACTGCCCCAAAGCATCCAGAGTGGGGAGAGTCCCCAAGAGCAGGGAGAAATCCCAGTGGGAGCTCCTGAGACACAAATCCCAGCCCCTCGTTTGTGATGCTCTGAGAAGCATCTGTTTAACTGGAAAAGAAATCCTTTCCTAACAGAAAAAAATCCTTTTCATTTTGGTACGCCGAAAAGCAGAGTGTGGGGATGAGCTTGGGTTTAATTCTCAGGATCTGAGAGCCAGAAGCACTTTCCACTCCTGAGAACTGCTCTGAAGCAGAAAATTATCTCAATTATTGGAAAACATTTATGGGGAAGGCAAATTATTCCTTTTCTTTCCTCTGTCTCATGGATATGCAAAGGTCTGGCTGTGCAAGTGAATTTAGCAACTTTTGTCCTTAGTCCGAGACCAACGATGGAGAGCTGGGGTTTAGTGTGGTTTTATTTTCTTAATAGGGTGCAAATTCCCCTCTATTGTGTCGCCACTTCTGACAAACCACATCCCAACCTGCCCTCCGGGATTGCTCCTAGATATTTCTGTGCTGGAAACCCAAACCCAAACTCCAGTTTGGAAGGTGGCCGGCCCCCAGTCGATCCAGTAAATCCCTCCTGGGCACCAGCAGTGCCAGGATGTGATTTTTCAGGAATGCAGAGCCAGCTCTTGTCAGGGAATCGATGCTGTCCACTTTTCCTGTTCAGCTGGACAATCCACATATCTGCTGTGGATCTGGGGACTCAGGTGTGGGCTGTGTCTCTCCTCTGAAGGTGCTGAGGTGGCTTCCAGGTGGCAGTGGACGTTCCAGCTCCTTCTGAGGGGCTCTGGAGCAGCCTCCTCCATCCTCCCTATGGCTCCTTGGATTCAGCAGTGTCTTGCCCTGAATTCCACAGATCAGCAAACTCAGCAGCCTAATTTGATGTGGATTTTAATGGATTTTTAAAAAGCTGGCATGGATGCCTTTTTTGAAAAGCTGGGAGATGCCTTGAGCCTTACTTGAACAAAAAAATCACTTTTTTCCATTCTACAAACTCAGAACAGCGTAAGAGTTTCAGTAATGCTCATGTCCCTTCTTTTCTCTGGGATCCTTCCAGCCCTGGTGGGTGAATGGTGCAGCTCTGCCCTGGGTCCTGGCTGTGCCATGGAGCAGGTGACACTTGGTGGCACTCGAGCCTCCCGTACTTCCCCAGGGCACTCCCACAGTGACCCGTGAGCATGGACAGCTTAAAGCTGCATTTCTAGAAACCTTCTCCAATGGTCTGAGTGTGTCTGGGGGTTATGATGACAAGTTTTAGATGCAGAAGCCATAAATCAGCTCTTGGGGCTTGCAATAAAATCGATATAAGGAATTATGGGGCCATGGGGAAGGGGTGACTCAGGCACAGGATGGAAATGCAAGTAGAAAATTGTTCTTGTGACAGTGGAAGAGAATCTCCACAGTCCTGGGGAGAAATTAAAATCTGTGCTTGGCAGATCAATGCCTGGGAAGTTTGGAATTTCTCCAGGGGTGTGATTTCTCAGAGGTGACCAAACCCTGCCAGCACCACGAGTTGGCTCCTCTCTCACCTCAACTGTAGCTCCAGCTGGAATCCAAAGAGGAGCAAAAGGAGGAAGGGAAGGGAGGGAAGTTTGACCATTAAGGAGAACTTCCTGGGGAGAATTCCTGGGAATTATTGCCTTGGGGTTCACCTTGAACCCACAACAGAGCTGGATGAGAGATGGGCATGAAAATGAGGCAGCTCTGGAGAGGGGAGCACCTCCCTTCAGCCCCTCCTGAGGTGACGCCAAGGGCAGAGACCTGCAGTGAGGAAAGGCTGGGGACAGAGCCCTGCAGGAGCCACCACTGCTGGCCCTGCTGGCCCTGGAGCCCTGGAGCCCTGGGGCCCTGGAGCTCTGGAGCCCTGGAGCCCTGGGGCCCTGGAGCCCTGCTGTGGGATCCAGCCAGGCCATCCCAATGCCTTTGACACCCCTCAGCTCTCAGCTTGTCCGGCCCACCCAGGTGTGGCTCGGGGATCGTGGGGACATCTCCAAGGCTGGAGGGGTGCTGACCACGCCTGGAACCATGGACCTGTGCTACACCGGGACAGCAGCAGTGGGACACCCCTGGTGGCAGTGGCACCACGCTCAGACTCTGCTGGCTGCCCGGGGTGTTCCGCCCGTCACCTCCTGTGCCCCAACTTCCCAGGGGACCCAGCAGCAGGAACAGAGAGGATCCATCTGCCCTGGCCCAGCCTCCAGGGAATGAGCTCTCAGCGCTAAGCCGGTCACGCAGCTCCCTCTATAGTCACCGGAGAGAGACGGGGACTGGTGCCACCGTCCCTGTCACCGGCTCTCCCGGCAGCACCCGGAGCCAAAGGAGTTCGGGTTCTCCCACTCCATGCCTGTGACTGGGTCGGGAAATCCCTTTAGCTGCACCCATGAAATCAAGGACGGGAGGCTGAGCCCACGGGGACAGATCTCACCTCCCTCTGCTCCAGCCCAAACTGTCTCCAAAATGCAAAAGTCAAGTCTTGACCCTTGGTGGTGCAGGCCAGGACAGGCAGGGAGGCTGGGAGCACTTCTTGGGGTTTGCACAAGGCATGGAATCCTCCAGCACAGCTGGAAAACTCCCCAGGCTGCAGCAGCACCAGCACACAGACAATCCCATTTCCTCCCCAGACACTGAGCCCTGATGGATGTGACCTCTCCAGGTGCCAGATCCTGCCCGTGCTCGAGGGGTTTGCGCTGGCAGCCTCAGCACAAGCGCATTCAGAGCACGTCTCGTTTGTCTTCTTTTCATCAAAAAGTGTGCAAAGCCTCTCCCCGAAGTGCAGAGCTGTTTTACAGCCAGGCTATAAAACCCTGCAGACTCTCTACTCCAATGGAATTACATTAGTGCCAATAATCTGGCAAATATCAGGAGGGAATTTAATCAAAAGAACCAACAGCAGGGCTCTGATTTACAGCGGCCCATGACAGAGCGGGGTGGACGAGGGTTTGCAGGACCCAGATGTGGAATTTCACTTGCAACATCATTTGGAGCAGAGGGAAAGCAGAAGGAACTGGAAGCAGGGCTTCAGCGTGCTGGGAGCTCTTGGTGATTTCTCAAAAACCAGGGAGAAAAGAGGAACAATTCATCCTTGTCTGAGTCTGAAAAAATGAATGTGAAAATTTCTTATATCCCAAGTTTTGTTGCTTCTCAGGACAGTCCCCACACCAGGGGTGTGCCCAGGACCTCGGGGTGATGTGTCTGCCAGGACCAAGGGCATCTTGCTCCCCTGCCTGCTGGGATGAGCCCACCCATCCCCCTGGAGGAGGAGCAGTGGGGTCATCAGGCTCCTCCAGCCCCGGAGCCGTGACTGGGGCAGGGATCAGCCGCAGTCTGACCTCGGAATGCCAGAGGAGCCCTGTCTTGCTGTCCCTGGGCTTGCTGACCACCCACTCGGAGTAGCCACATCCTCCATGCCCAGCTCCAGCCTGGCAGGCTCTGGCAGGCACCCAGCATTGCCACTCCGTGCAATATCCCTGCTCCATCTGTCATCGATTCCTTTGCCTGTGGTTTGCAGCCTTCATGCCACGGCCTGCCTGGTGTGGCTCTGTCCCAGGGCATCTCTGGCCACTAACAACTTCCAGGCTTTTATCATTTTTGCAAGGAAAACCACTGGAAGCAAGCACAGAGCAAAGCACCTGGCATGACTGGATCACTGTTAGCCATCAGAGAAAACCATCCTCAAACCCCAGCTCCTCATGCCTTCACCTGCACTGCTGAGCCGAACTTCAGACCATTAGACAAACCTTTTATTTATCAATTATTAAAGGTCTGGCTGTTGGAAACACAAGCAGCCCTGAGCTGGGCAAGGGGTGTTGCCCAGCTCTGCTTTCTGCTCCCATTTTGCTGCCTGAGCCTCACCCATGCCCTGCAACACGTGCAAAAGTTTGTGGAATTCTCTTTTTCTCCAAGTTAAAAAGAAGGAGACATTGTGCAAGCATTTCTGCAATGTCATATTTTTGCATAATTGCCCAAACCAACTGTTTCAAGCAATGCAACTGCAGCCTCTTTAATTTGCTGATGTTTGATGTGTTGAGAGTTAAGGCACCTCAAGCATGGGATGGAGTGGGAGATGAGGAATGCAAGGCAGGGGAGAGGCAGCTTGGCTGGATGTGTCTGTTAGGCTGAATAAAGGGAGTTAAATTAATGAAAAAATGTCTCTGGGAGCTCTTTCATGGAGCCTTTGCTATAAAATCACCCGAGATCTTGCTGGTGTGGGTGAGAGCCACGAGGGTTCACTTGCAGGATTTGCTCTTCTTGCTGCTCCCGCCCCAGCTGAATCCCAGCTCGCCTCCATGGCCACACGAGGAAACCTCAAAATACTCCGAGCTCAAAATAAACTCGTTTCCCTTTTTTCTGTTCTCTCCTCGTCCGGAGGAGTGACAAGTTCTGTGCTTGGGCTCAGCTCTGCCTGAAGGGTGGGAGCTGGAGACGGGGCTTGGAGGAGGCTGATTTAAATTCCACACCTCACCCATATCTGGGATTTTGTGGCCCTCTGCCTTTACAGAGTGATGACCAGGTAGGAGCAGGTGAAGCACAATTTGTAAGTTATAAACCCCGAAATAATTTGAAGTCCTCCTCAGCAGTGAGGGCTTCTCTTTCCATGGCCTCGTCCCCAGCAGGAGGCTGGGGAGAGCAGGGAGAGGCAATGGCAGGGGATGTGGGTGGCCTTGTCCTCACCAGGAGGCTGCAGAGGTGACAGCAGGGAATGTGGGGGCAAGACAAGTCATTCCAAACAGCACAGAAAAGCAATTTCAAACCGGTCTGGGAGAGGGGGGAGCTGAGTTTGGTGGGAGGAAGAGCCGTGGCAGCGGGGAAGGGGGAGCTGAGCATTCCCACCCCGCCATCCCCGAGGCCGTACCTTTGCAGGCCTTGCGGTGGGAGATGGGCTTGCTGAGGTCGCGGTAGAAGCCCTCCTTGCAGTAGTGGCAGTGCCTGCCCGCCGTGTTGTGCCGGCAGTTGAGGCACACGCCGCCGCTCTTGCGCCCCGACAGCTTGAACAGCTCCATGTTGAAGCGGCAGCGCCGCGCGTGCAGGTTGCAGTTGCAGGCTGCGAGAGGCAAAGAGGGCACATTGTCACCATCTGTGCCCAAACAGGGAGGTGCCAACCCCGGGGAGGTGCTGCCAACCCCTCTGTGAATGCTCTGTCAGACTGGGGGGGGGGTCACAGGATGGTGGCACCTGTGGCTGTGGGATGTGGCTCAGCCACATCCCTTCCTGACCTGTGCTGGGATGTGAGTCCAGCTTTTTGGAGGGCAAAATGAGGTTGCCAAGATCACATTTCATTAGCCTGGCTTACATTAAATATGGATTTACCCTTCCCTGCTGGCAGTGTGGGTTGCAGGGGCACTGTGAGGACAGAGGTCCTGTCGTGTTTAGGGGGCAGAGCACACAAAGCCCCATGGTACCTTCAGCTTTGTCAAAAACACTTTCCCCCATGGGAGTTCCTCTCATCCCCCTTCTCATCCGCTCTCACTTTGTGCTGTTACTGCTCAGTGCAAAGCAGAGAGAAATGCACACATCGTGGCACCTCAGGAACCCCCTCTGTCCCTGTGGGAAGGGGTTTCCATCATCACCTGCCCGACCTTCCCAGTATTCCCACTCTCACCAGTTCTGACACACACATATTTGAGCTCTGAATCCCATTCCAAGACCCTCCTAGCTGGTTTCTCCCTCTTTCCACACCACAGGCTCTGTCACTCTCCCGCAGAGTGACCATGCTGATAATTCTCATTTCTGCCCCTGCATCCTCCACCCCGCCGGGGACAGGCCCAGCCTGACACCCAGTTAACCAGATTCCAAAAAGTGCCCTCCTGCTTTGATTGCCGTGGCTGAGCTGTCCAATTCCTCCACCATATGCAGCCTAAAGTCAACACCGGGCCTATTTTAGCAGGGGGCCTTCGCAAAGGACAACTCCGGGACTTCAAAAGCTCGACCCCTCGCCCGCCTCTCCCTGGAGCTGTCACGGGGCCATCAGGAGGCAGTTGCTGGGGCTCCGTGCTTTGCTGAGAATTTTATAGCTTGTTTTCTTTTCCCGTGGCTTTTATTTGCTCTTCACCCCCGAACAATGCAGCTGTGCCATGCCAGCCCGCAGCTGGGCCCCTCGCCTCAGCACGGAGGTGTCACAGCTCCGGGCTCGTCACCTTCCCTCAGAGCAGAGACGTCTTAATCTCTCATTCCTTCCTGTTTACCTTACGGCGCTCTCCCCACACAAAGCAACGCTGTATTTGCTTAATTATCAAATTTCAGCCCAGAAAATGGCAGCGCAGCTCCAGGAGCAGCCCCAGCTGACACACACCGTGACAGCTCGGGGCAGAGCAGAGCCCCCATCCCTGCGCCCCCAGCTCTGCCCTCAGGATTGCTCCAGCTGAGACCGAACCTCACGTCCCCAGCAAGGCTGGCCAAGAAGGAGCAGCAGCCCCCGACGTGCCGATGGTGACAGGAGCGCTCTGCCAGGCGTGAGGGACAGAGATTCCTGCCACGGAGCCAGGCTGCAGCTTTGAGGCGCGGTTTGGGCCTCCTGGGGCGAGGCCAGCTGCCTTTGTCATGTCCCCAACAGGACACGGCCGTGAGGGAGCCCGGAGACGTGGCCTGCCTCCGGAGGGAATGGCTGTTCCAGATCCGGCCCAGCCCCACATGTGCCACAGCTGCACGTTCGGCAGCAACAGGCGCTGCCGTGTCCGCCCTCGCGGCTTTTCCCCTTCCACGGAAAGCTCAGGAAGAGCGGCCTGCTGTGCCCTGCTGGAGCTCAGCTCTGCTTTCCCCTCATCCCACACGTGCTGAGCAGCCCACGCCACGGCTCCACCACAAAAAGGGTTTCTGAGGGGATTCCTGCCCTGCAGAATGCACTAGCAAAGCTTTTGGGAAGCAGGTGGGGGGGTTAAGTTCCCAACCATTGTTTTACGGAGGTGACCGAGCCAGGTTGAACCAATTGCTAAAGATGCAGAGCTCAGGGCTGGTTCCTATCCCAGGGCAGAGCCTTCCCAAGGGCAGGAACCAGGGCTGGAACACAGGGAATGATCTTCTGGCCACATCTAATCCCCAAGGCAGCACCTGCACCCATGGCACAGCCTCAGGACATGGCCCAAAGAGAGGAAAAAAATATTTGAAATCCCTCAGTGTGAGGGCTATTGTAGGTTATCACCTACACATGGGCACATCTCCATCGTTCAAAGCCTCGAGCAGCTCTGCCTTTGGTGCCACAAACCACAGGATTTGGTCCCTGTTGATCAACACAAGGGGACATTTCTCCAGGGAGAGGCATGGTCTTGCAGAAGCCTTAGTTCTCCCTCAAATCTGCCAGAAATGCATGTTTTCCTGGGAGAATGAAAGCTCACCTCCTCCTAAAACTTGTATTTTAGGAGAGCTGGACTTGGCACTGGAGTATTTTGCAAGATTGCATTGGCAAATCCCTTTTTAAAATTCAAAGCTGAGCCCACACGAAGAGCGAGTGAAAATCTTCACATTTCTTTGGGTTGCTTGATAAGCAGAAATGTTTTTGCAAAGCCAGTAAAACAGAACTCTGGGGATTTTCTCGAGTTCTTTGCTAACATTTCCACTGGTGCCATCAGAGCAATGTGAAGGAATAAGTGGAGTGTGCAGAGCTCCTCCCAGCTCTGCTCCCAGGATCAATTTTCCATTGGTGTTCTAGGGGTAGGAAAATCCTGATGAAGGGAAGGAGCTGAACCTCACAAGAAGCTGCAATGAGCTCCCCGTAACAGCCATCCCATTTCTCCTGACAGCAGCACACATGGATGGAGGAACTGAAGGAAATACCCATCCCATTTCTCCTGGAAATAGCACACAGGGACGGAGGGACTGAAGGAAAATACCCATCCCATTTCTCCTGGAAATAGCACACAGGGATGGAGGGACTGAAGGAAATATCCATCCCATTTTTCCTGACAATAGCACACAGGGACGCCGGAATTGGGGCAATGCAAGAAATGTGCCCGCCAGGCGTCACAAAGTCCTTGTGGGGACAAGGCTGACACACGCTTTGATGGGATCACTCTGGAGGTGCAAAGTGGGCAGAGCCTGGCACACAGCTGGGCCCAGCAGCAGGTCGGGGTGGTTTTGGATCCCAGCTCCAAATCCGTGCATGTCCCCGGGGCGTGTGGCTCCCCGGCCAGGCTTTCCCTGGACAGAGGCTCAGGAAACGCTCCCGCCCTCCCTCTGCCCGGCCCGAGGTTAATCTCCTGCTGTGCTGAAGCCTTTTGCCTTGTTCCTAACATGACTTGGCCTGGCTTTAATTTTCTGCCACTGCTTCTTGGTTTGAATTTCCCTGAATTCAAGTGGCTCTTTAGCAACACGTTTTTTCTTTCTATGAATGCCTTTGAGGGCTGTAATAAAAATCCCCTCTCAGGACTGGCATCATGTCCGCTCCTCAAGCTTTGCTTTGCACCTGGTGCAGAAGATGCCCCTGCACCCCTGCAGACCCAGCTATGGCCAAAACCCGGGCCAGGTGCTGAGGACTTTGAGAGGAAAAGTTTTGGCTCGGGTTGCTCCACTAAGCCCAGTCCTGCTGTCTCCCGCTCTCTGCTCTCTCTTCCTCTGCCAAGGACCTCACAAGCCTTTTGTTCCCTGATTTTATTGTGCACAGATGTGCAGAGCTTCATCAGAGCATCTCCACCTGAGCTGCCAGGCTCGGGGCTGGATAACCAGATTTCATTTAAATGCAGATGTTCCAAAACCTGGAAAACGTCGAAGAGGGAAAGAGGAAAGCTGCGGTTTGGAGCCAGGCAGAAAAAACACCATGGAATCTTCTCCGTGTTAAAAGCAGTGACTGGGTCAAATGAATCCCTCAAGGAGGTCAAGGTGGGCAGGATTTTCCATGTGGGAGAAGGACAGGAGGGGCATGAATGGAGGCACAGGCTGGGGCTGTGCGCTGGGAGCTGTGGTTGTGGTCTTTGTGCTGCCACCACGTCCCCAGTGCCCTGCGTCTCCCAGGACGAATTCCTCTCCCTGGTTGTTTCATTCAGCAATGACAATGCTGCCCTTTCAAAAGACCCCACCCTCCCAAAGCTTATATTTTGGCAATTTTCAAAATGCAAATTGCTTTTTAAACAAACGAAAACCCCAAAACATTTTGTTTTAATTTTTGCAAACAATAATTCAGGGAAGGGGGGAAGGAAAAGGGGAGGATGGAAGAATCCAGACACTGAAAGTAATCTTTAAATTTGACTTGAATTTATGAACAGTCTCACTCTCCTTAAAATTATCCTTTTCCCAAACTAGTCTTTTTATTTTTTTCCCCCAGAAAATTGCTAGCTCAGCCTGAGCCATTATTTCTGTTCTGCAAGAGAAATCCTGATATGAAGGGTCCCTGAGAGGGACCCTGTGCCCATCCTGGGGCAGCTTTGCTCCCAGGAAATCCCTAGAGATACCTTCAGGGATGTTATTTCTGAGGATCATAAAGGTCAAGGGAACACCCAGAGGAACAGCAGAAGTGAATCAGCCAGAGCCAGTGGAGACCTGTCTGGACTGGGAGGCAGAGAGAATTCACCCATGGAGACAGCAGGAGGGTGTCCCTACAGTGTCCCTTCAAGCCACTGCCAACTGGTTTGAGGTTTTGGAACAGCAGAGCACGAGCCTGGGAGTGGTGGCTGAGCTCTCACACCACTGCAGCTCACGGGGCCACACCAGTCCAGCACAGGCTGCCAGGGCTGTGCCCAGTGAGTGACCCCAGGTGTGACCTCACAGGGATCCCTCCTGGGCTTTGGATGAGCCCAGGCTGGGAGAGGGTTTCTGTCTCTGCCTGGCGCAGCAGAATGGTCAAACAAGGATGAACACCAGCGGCAAAGTCCTGCAGAGTAGAGTCACCACATGTGGCCCATGGTGACTCTGTGCTCGGAGCCATAGGGACTGAGGGGTCAGATCCAGCTCTGCTCACAGGGCAGGAGTCCCCTTGCCCTCCTGTGTGGCCCAGTGCCACCCACCACAGACCCAGCTGGCCAGCACCAAACACAAACATTTGCTCAGCAAAGTTCATCTGCGTGAGCAGTGGAGTGTGAGTAAGGAGGCGGCTCAGGAGTTGGCTGGGTTGGCTCAGGCAAGGGAAAATCCATGGGGGTGTTGTGGCTGCCAGGGGCAGACATCAGGGCTGCGCCAGGCCCAGGTTTCCTGCCAGTCAGAGCTAAAGGATGGAGGGAAGTGCGTGGACACACCACAAAAAATGCAGCTGTGGCTGGCATCGCGCCGGGGCCGGAGCCACAGACCTGAGTGCAGCAACAGCAAGTGGGGATGGGGGAGGGAAGGAAAGCCAGGGCCCTGGCCTTGCTGGGACCCCCCTGTTGGGGTGGGGGCTTTTTGGGGAGCCTCTCACTCTCTGGTCACTCCTCATGAGGCCAAATGCCTCTGACCCCCTCCACCCAAGGGAGCAGGGAATGGCCAAACTGCCCCTGCAGGAGAGGGAAGGGGGCAAGATCCTGGGGAGGAGCACACTGAGGACATCTCCCCCTCGGCACAAGGAGGGCTTGGGGATCAGAACACTTTTCCGTGCCTGAAAATCCTCTGGAACGGCAGTTCTGTGAAAAAGCTCTGGAGGAGATGTCATCAGAGTGACTCAGGACCTCCCTGGGGAGGCTGCACAGCCCAAGTGCCCTTCACTTCCCACTTTTCCAGTTCCCAAATCCCCACAAGCCTTAGGGACAGAGAGGCCCCGGACATGTCCTGCTGTCAGCGTTGGTTCTGCAGCGTGTAACAACTCTCTGTGACACTGAAGTTGGTAACAGAACATTGACACCCGCCTGGGATTTCCAAGGATAAGACCCTCATTCTCTTCTCCATAAAAAAAGCCAGACTCAGTGTTTGGGTTGAAATGTTTGAGACTGGGTGTCTGAGTCAGGCTGAGCGTTTCTAGAAAAGTCCCTGCTAAAATGATTCAGCTAAAATGATTTTAGAGAAACAAGGCGAGTGAAAAATCCTGTGCTGTGCCAATCCTAACAAATTTGGGGATTTATTTCCATAAAGAAAATCTATTGCCCTTATGTTTGAAGCCAAAGCTTAAAAACAAAAACACTGCTCTGTGCTAGGGATGTGTCTGTTGCTGTTTCTAAGAAGAGCTGCTCAGGCTTGGCTGCCTTTCTCAGTCACTGAAAAAGGGGGGGCATTTGGTCCAAGCTGATGGAGTTCTGCAGCTGAATTCCCTGCAAATCTGATTTTCACTGCCCAAACCAAGCCCAAAACCAAGCCTATAGAGAAGGAGTGGAGCATCCCTGTGCTGCTGGTGGATTCTCAGGCGAGGGATCAGTGTCACCCTGATCCCTCCTGCCTGAGGTTCACCTCCATCCATCAGGACTCCCCAGCAGAGCCCTGGTCATTGTCAGGCCCATCAGCAACAGGGAGAGCTCCCAGCAGGTGCTGGGGAGTGGGCAGGAGAAGCAGATGCTGAAGAGCAGAGATTGGCAGATGGAACCCGTGAATGTTTTGGGATTGCCCCCAACCCAGTGACAATAGGGGCAAAGCAAGCGTGTCCGTGGTGATCCAGCTGCCCATCAACACCCTGAGCCAGATGAAACAGTGCCCATCCAGAGTGGGCAGCAGATGGACAGCTTGGCATGGCCAAATCCCAAAATGTGGTGGCTGCTTTTAAGAGCAGGGCCAGGGAGAAAGTCCAGAGCTGTTCACAGATCCAGCCCCCAAGAGGAAAGAACAAGTCCTGGCAGATCAGCTGCTGAGGGTTAATTGTCGACATTCAGAATTATCAACTTGCTGCAGCGTGGAGAGACCAAAACTCTTCCCAACAGCACCAGATCCCCTTGGAGAGCACCTGGCAGCTGCTGCCCTCCAGGCACTGCGGCTGCCCGTCCATCCTCCAGCCCCACAAGCCACGGGAGCCAATCCCAACACGGACACCACTGGAACTTGACCTGCCCGACTGGGGTCTGACCTTGGATTCATCTCACGGAGGGAGAGATTTCCATAACTCTTCCCACATTTAGTGGTTCCAGCCTGGACCGGAGCACCAGAACCTCCCGAGGTATTTCCTGGCTGCACACGTGGTGTTTCTGGCCCCACAGGAAGCATCAGAGGAACAAGAGCAAGACTTACTCCTGGGAGATTTACAGCTCCCAGATATTCGGATTTTGAGCCAGATTTGAACAATCTCTGGGCAGTGAAGCTCTCCCCACTGCCAGGCAGCACACGTGGCAAACAGCTGCTGGCAGCCCTCGAGGTCCAACTGCTCTGTGTGTTCCTCGCTGGAGTCCTCGGGGACACGTCCAGTGACCTGCAATGGCTCCTTCAAAGCCACCAGGCAGCTGAGGGTCCATCAGCAGGCCAGGAGCCCCTTGTGCTGCACTGAAATGTTGGGATTTGTGGCAGCCTCTCACCCAAGGCATTTTCTCCCAAGACAAAAGCGCTCTTACTCAATACAGGATGGGGAGCACAAAGCCGGCCTTGCCCTGGTGCAGCACACTCGGTTGGGCTCCAAGCGCCTGGAAATGGGCTGTAAATTGCCATCGCTTCCTCCGGAGTGCTGCGGGGGGACAGCGCTGCCCTGAGAACGGAGCGGGGGCTTCTCCCGGAGCAGCTCTGGGAGCTCTCAGGATCGGCCTTTAGCCTCACCGGGAGTCAGCCTTACCACAGAATTCCCAGGTCGGAAGAGATCTCCAAGATCATCGAGTGCAACCCAGCCCCAACCCCTCACCCAGACCCTGGCACCCAGTGCCACATCCAGGCTGTTTTTAAACACATCCAGGGATGGGGACTC
>JAWWMU010000055.1:10483685-10519012 GCA_035048155.1 Cinnycerthia olivascens
ACGCTCTTCCGATCTTTCTAAAGTCTCATCTGAACTTCCCCTGGTGCAGCTTAAAAATCCTTTGACCAGGATTTGATTTAGACTTGACTAGGAGATTTTCTCTGCAAATCAGGCGTTGTGCAGAAAGTTTGCAGATAAACCTCAGAAAGGAGCTTAAACCTTGGAAAGAGCTTTGTACTTTTTTCCTTCTTTTTTGAGAAGGGAAAAGTCAAGAAATGAACTCCTTATTTCACCCTGGGAGATGATACAAGCTTGTCACCAGCTTGCTTTGTTTAATTTCACCATCCATGCCCAGTCTCCTGAGATTGTCAATCCTTTGAAATGAATTGTTTGCATCCCGTAATTCATCCAGACCTATTCAAAGGCAGGAGTGGATGGGAGAGCTCACCCTGCAGTCCCTGGGTTATCAGGGAGAGCACAGAGCCCCCAGCCCCGGCTCTGCCCCCCCAGCCCAGCTCCAAGGTGCTCCTGAAGCGTCAGTGTTTATTTAGAGTGGAGAGGAATCCACTTGGGAACAATTCACCCACTTAGACTCTGCCCTTGTGGTTTCCCTCTTATCTGGTACCGATCTCAGCAGCGGCTTCCCTCAGCTGCTCCAGGGCTGTGCTGCTCTCCAAGGCCTTTCTCCTCTCTCTATCCCACACCTTGGCGTTTCTGGAGCAGCCTGACGGCCTCCGGGCAGTTCTGAACTGCTGCAGGTTCAGAGGATGCTTTTCAATCGCCAAAATCCTCATCCCAGTCCCCAAGCGCTTAGGCTCATCAATGCGTTTGTGCTTCTGTAAAACCAGAACCCTGCGGCTCCAAAGGAGGGCACGTGGTGGGGCTGAGGACCCCCAAGCTCCAGGTGACCCTTCAGGACATTCTCCTACAAACTCTCCTACATTTCTGCCCCAGGAGGGATCAGCCACTGCAGTGTTAAAGCCACGGCACAAACAGATACTGAAGGAATTTGCTCATTCAGAGCAAAGGTTACCCGAAATGCACAAGGCTGATAACGCAACCAGCCCGGCGAAAAGGCAAAGGCTTTTCAAATCTGGATTAAAACTGTTCAGCCCCGAAGGACCAGGGATACAAACAGCCTCAGCTCTGCTTCCATCGCTGCCCCAGGGAGCCGGGAAACTTGGCCGTGTTTCCCCACAGCCCGGGGTGAAAGCAAATCGAGGTAGTTTTAAACCAGCTCAGGCTGTGCTTCCCCCAGGGCAGACCCGGCTTAGAGCGATGCTGCTCCCGTGCCCGGTCCCGGCTAATTCAGCCTCCTGTGAGGTCGGGCTGCGCCGGGCTCCTCTTCATAAACAGCGCTCAGGAACGTGTTGTGTTGTTTTAACCCCGGACCATTTCCCAATCTCCTCTGGAGCAGGGACAGAGGAATTGTTAAACCAGCCCCAGCCAGCCCCACTTCCGAAGGGACCCAGCACGGAGCTGGGCACAACCCAGGGCTCATCATCCCTCCCCAAACGCAGCAGCATCCCCTCCACGGTGCCACCGCACCGAAACCGCCTCCCTGAAGAGCAGCTCCTGCAGGATTTCCCTCCGGAATCTGCATCACTCCTCCTGTCCTTTCCCCAGCCCTGCTTTGGGGCTGCCTTCCCTCCTCCCTGCAGGACCCCACGGCCTGCGGCTGTGCACCCACAGCCCCAGACCCCACAGCAGGAGGAGCAGGGGATCCCCAGCCCGAGATACCACCCTCTGCAGAGAGAGCATCCCTTGGAGCTGGGGAAGCCCCTCATCCCGCAGGCAGATCCCAGAAATCCCAGCATGGACAAAAGCCCCAGGGAGGAGGGCTCTCCAAGGGGACAGTCCCCTCTGTTCTGTCACACATTTCCTGGTCCTGCCTGTGCCTGCAGAAGCTGCCCCAGCCCCTGCCTCTCCCCGGGAGACGGAGCTCAGGGTGGCTTTGGGAGCGCTTCCGCCCCCGTGAGTGACAAACCTCAGCCTGGCCACTCGAGGTGCCAGTCAGTAACCCAAGCTTGACGGATGACGGCTCTCGGGGAGGGTTTTGGTTTCCCTCCGAGCCAAGCCGGCTCAGGGGAGCTGTTGGCAGCTCAGCGCGCTCGTCTCGCCCGGCACAGCGGGACCCAGCTCGGCCCCGGGCGGTCCCGTGAGCTCCACGGGCTGGGCTCAGCCACTGCTGCTCTGGCCTGGCAGAGGAGATGTCCCCCAGATGCAGGAAAGGTCCTGTCATGGCTTGGCCTAACTCTGCTGTGCTTCAGTTTCCCTTTCTAGGAGTAGTGAGAGGGACCCTGGGAGGGTTTTGCTGTGGCAAAGGCTGAGAGCTCTGGGTGATGGGAGCCAGAATTGTCTGTGGATCTGCAGGATGATGTTGGATGACATAAAAGCTCAGCTCCAGCTGGGAAACCTCAGCAGAGGTGGATTTTACTTCTGCTTCCAAGACTTCGTAAACCTGAGCTAATCCTGCAACCCAGTCCAAACACGAATCGTGGTGCTGGACGGGGTGAGCATCCAGCCCCCACCCCGCTGTCACCTGGGCCCAGCACCATTCCCGGCTGGCTCTGCAAAGACCCTACAGGTGTGAAGAGCTGTGTTTGCTCAGGGATATTCGCACCTTCGGGGCTGCGGACAAAGCTCTGCGGCGTGCCCTGGGTAAACAGAGCTATCTTATCTCCGGGACACTATCGGGGCATCTGAGAGGGAAGGAAAACTGCGGCTGATGAGCCTGACAACCCAGCTGTTATCGCGGCCGGGACATGACGGCATTTCAGGGAGGTGTTGGGACGAGCTGTCTGCCCTGCTCCCCCCACGCCGCGGATCTCGGCTCCCGCGCAGTCCTGGGGCTTCCGACAAGGCTCTGCTGTTTTGTTTTCCTGGAGATTGGGGTTTTATCAAAAGCTGACAGGCTTATCCTGCCTTATCAGGGCAGCTGTGCTACCGTTAATGGTTTTCTGTAGCAGGCTCTGGGGAGAAATGTGGATTGTGATTGTGCTGGGCTCCGGGACTCCAGGGAGGCCGGGCGGCCCCGGCTGGGCTCAGCATCCCCTGCAGGGTCTCCATGGAATGCCGCACCAGGGTCCCATGCAGGAATGGGACTGTCCCACACTGCCCGTGTTTAACACCCAGATCCCAACACCGCAACATCCTGAGGCCATATCCCCCCTGGAGGGAGCAGCTGCCAGCCCGGGGGTCCCACGCCCACGTCCAGCTGAAGCAAGACCCTTCCCCTCCTCACTTTCCCTGGGATTGCCGTGGGATACCCTATCCCGCTGTTCTGCTGCTCTCCAGCTGAGCAGCCAAGGCCTGTGCTGGCTGAAGGCTGCCCCAGGGACAGCTCTGGGCTGGTTCAGCAGCTCTGTGCCCCTCACAGGCACCATCTCCAGGAGCTCCTGGTCTGTGTGCGCCCACCCCTCCCTGCTCCTGCACCGGGGCTGTCCCCTACCGCAGGTGTGGGGCGTTACAGAAAGAATTCGTGAACTGGAAACACAAATCTCTTTGGGGTCATGGGACTCTTGTAGGGCAGGGGCTTCGAGCCCAGCCTCGTCTGCCTTAAGGTGGTGTTTGGATGGAGAAATGCCCGGTGGTGCAGGGCAAGGGGAGCGGGTGGGTATGGACACCCCGTGAGGGGCACAGCTCCCGGCCCTGCACTGAGCCCAGCCCCGGGGTGCTGTGGGGCTGGAGCGATCCCACTGACCCAGCAGCACCAAGGAGGAAGCAGGCAGACATCTGCTCAATCCTGAATCCAAATCTGACCCTGCAGCCTCCCTCGGGCAAGGACGACACACCTGGAAATGCAGCAGCTCCTCCCTGCCCGGCCGAGAGCCTGCAGCTGCCTGCTCAGTTTTCGGGGTCGCTCAGGGCAGGCTTTGATGGCTTCTCGTCAAAACACACAGCCCCAGGAAGGCTGTTCCTGTTTGTCTCAGAGGGATTTAATCCAGATCAAAGTGAGTCAAACACAGGGATTTCCCAGCTTTTCTGCTGGGATGAGCCCCTCGTGCATGCCATGGCCCTGGGACACTGTCCTGGCCAGCCTGGCCCTCGCTGCTTTTTTCTCCCAGGCAGGGAGGCCAGGGAGGACCAGGATTGTTTGAAGAGGATGGGTAATCCCTGGATGGGACAACATTCCTGGAAACCGGGCAGACTTTTGGAGAGGAGCTTGACGTGAACACCCAGACACTTAAAGCTGCACATTCTGCAGGGCAGCAAAGGCTATTTGGGCTGAGGGAAGTCTTTACTTTTCATTTTGCCAAAACTTGAGGAACGGGAATGCCTGGGAATGGGTTCCCTGGGGGGACAGAAGGATTCTGTGGTCCCTCCGTTCCCGAACATTACATCGCCCACATTTTCCACGGGGCTGTGGCTGTGCAGCCTCTGCCGCCAACGCAGGTCACATCTGTAACCCCAGGATCACATCTGTAACCCCAGGATCACTGCCAACACCCACCTGGAGCAGAGAAACGAGACAGCCCAGGCCCCAGCAAAGATGCTGCCAACTCCTTGAGGGCCGGGGAGGAGGAAGGGATGTGGCAGAGCCCTGTGTGTCCCAGCAGCGGCCTTCTCCCTCGCCCTGGGGGAAAACGGGGCCAGCACACGCTCCTGTGCCCTCCAGGCAGATTTTATCGGGACCCTTTAATTAGCTGATCACGGGCAATTAGCTCCGACTGCCCGCGGCACAGGCTGCAGCCCTGGCTGGTTTCAAAGGAGGGCTGAGAGAGGCAGACATTCCCGGGAATGAAGAGGGTGCTCAGAGATGCACTTGTGCCCCTCAGACCCTGGGTTATCCCTAGAATTACCCATCCCATGGCCATGGGGGGGGCTTCGTTCTGTCCTGGAGCCGGGGGGTGGTCCCTGACTGCCCCGACGGGAAGGATCAGCTGGGGCTGGCAGGGACGTGGGACAGCCCGGGCACGGGCAGGAGCTGAGCCGTGTGCCCACAGACCCTAACGCCAGCTACGAACAGATTCCCATCCCAAAATACCCTGGAGCTGCGCCCCAACCTGACCTGACTGCAGGGACTGACCCATGTCCTCCCTCCTGTCCATCCCATGGGAATGGTCTCGGACGTGTGACCCCGCAGGGTGCCTGGGAACAGGGACAGCCCTGTGCCAGTGCTCGCGATGCTGAGAGGGTGACCTGGCACAGTTCCATGTGACGTGGCTGCTCCTCAGGTCACGCCTCAGGTGACATCTCACAGCTGAAGGACAGGGTTGGGAAAGCGGCTCGCCCTCGGCTGGAGATTCACCACGTGGAGCAGGGGGACAGCCTAATCCCTTTATTCCAGAGGTTTTCCTTCTTTCTGTACGTGATCCCCACTTTCCTGCAGTGCAGACTCACATGGAGTCTGTCTCAGTGGGAGACTGCTCTGAGCTTCAGCTGCAGTTCCTGAATTTTGCCCAAAAGTTACAGAGAGGAGATTTCATTTCTCTGAAGGAAACTGCATTTCCTCCAGCTCCAGCAACAGGCTGGGAGCAGTCCTGGCTTTTAATCTGGCCTCTGCCTTTGAGTCTTGAATGTTGCTCTGAGCCAAACCTCTGATCCTGCTGTGGTTCATTTTCAGGCGCGTGTGCCCCAGAAACCCTTTTTTTTCTAAATAAATTTTTCATACAGAATTTTTCGTTTGATGGATGCAGTGAGAAACTCTTTCCCAAACAGGAAAGAGGACCTCCCTCCCCCCTGCTCTGTGCCGTGGATGTTTTTAATAACAACATCAATTGTCTGCAAACAACTTATTCCTTTCTGACCTCAAAACAACTCCTGGTTAGTGCATTCCAGCATGGCCACAGACCGAGGCTCAGTGACTTCACAGACCCTTCAGGAGCTTTTCCATCACAATGCCTGCTCAGGGAAGGGCTTGATGTGGTGGATGGGGACTTGGCTTTGCCGGGATGAGGGTGCTGAGCAGCTCAGGAGCTCACCCCGAGCACTGGCCCGTGGTTTCTCTGGTGTTCCTAATTCCAGCTGCCCCCTCCTCCCCGCAGTGTCCATCCCTGCTTGTCCTTTGTCCTGCAGTGTTTCTGCTGGGGGCTCCTCGTGCCTGAGCCAGCTGTGCATGGCAGGAGCAGCAGGAAACACCTCCTGGGACTTGCTGATGCCTGTGCACATCAAGGAGGGGTTTTGGGGGGGTCAAAGGGAAGGGGAGTCTGCAGCCCCCCAGTGCCATGGAGGGGGGATGTGTCCCCCACCCTGCCGCAGGCTGTGCCACCCACAGCCCTGGGCTACACCGTGGCAGAGTTTTAACGGGACAGTGCAGACACAGGCCAGCATCTAAACCCAGGTCTGACCTGGCCATTGGGATTATCTTCCAATTCCATCCCCAGTTTCCACAGGAATCACCGTGCAGTGGGGAAGGGGCCAGCACAGATGATTCTCTCACAGGCACCTCCCGTGGTGGCACATCAGGTGCCAGGGCAGGAGATCTGCTGCATCCCTGGAGCTGCCTCAGGATGTTCCTGGTTCAGAGGCTCCTCTCTGGGCACTGCACTTCACAGCCTTTACACCCAATTTTCACATCTGTGATGCTGCACAGCTGGACCGCAGGGATCACAGCTGGACCTCAGGGATCACCACAGGACCCAGACTCATCGGCCCCAGGACTGCGGGATCCCAACCTGGCTGGGGACACTTCCAGCCAAATAAATTACTGCTTATTAAAGCAGCTTGGGACCAGCTGGAGCTGCTCACAAAGTCGGGGTGATGGAGCTGTGAAGAAATGCTCCTTTTCCTGTTAGCTCATTGGAAATACCCGTCTGGGCAATTTTGAAATGCAATATTTTGGTTTTCCGGTGTGAAAGGGCACTGCAAAGCCAAGGTCACCTCAAGGCAGCCAGAGGAGGGATATCAAACCACAGAGTATCCAACCAAAGGGAGCTGTGCTGGGGGGGGGGGGATCACATCAAACATTTCCATGGCCTGAAATGCTGGGGGGAAGGGGGAAGGGAAGTGTGCAGGACAGCAGATGCTTTGGCAGGGAAAAGGAAACAGGCTTGAGCTCGAGCCCACCTCCGGACAGAAAAGCTTTTGCAGTTCCCAGCTTGGCCAGAGCCGCCGGCCCTCGCCCACTCCTGGCTCCCTCCGGGGCCACCGAGCTGTGTCCTGGGATGGGAG
Organism: Cinnycerthia olivascens; assembly: GCA_035048155.1. Classification (NCBI taxonomy): domain Eukaryota; kingdom Metazoa; phylum Chordata; class Aves; order Passeriformes; family Certhiidae; genus Cinnycerthia; species Cinnycerthia olivascens. The sequence continues at coordinate 10,490,739 of JAWWMU010000055.1, forward strand.
AGCCCTCCGGACTGGAGGTGACTCCCCCACACCCACCGTCCCACCCCAGAGCTGCCTGAGGCACAGCCCTGCTGGGCCTTTGCTGGCCCCAAAACAAACCTGCAGCTCTGGGAGACACCCAGACCGTGAACTCCGAAACGCCTGGCTGCAGCAGGGAATGATGTGTGAAACCTCTCCCACAGAAGCTTTCCTGGCTGGTTTTGCAGCCCAGCTGCTCCGCAGAACAGCAGCAGCTCCACGGGGAGGCCCAGCTGTGCCCCCAGGAGTGGGGGATGTCCTCATGGGCCAAGATTTGGAGCAGAGTGGGACAACCATCCCCACCCAGAGCAGCTCGGGGTGCCCCTGTCCAGCAGTTCCTTCACAGCCCTCCTCGGGGTGACCCTTCCCCAAGCCCCAGCCCTGGAATGTCTGTGGTTTGCTCAGTGCTGAGCCCCAGGCTGTGAATCCTCGTTTTCCATGGTTTGTATCTCTGGCCCTGAGCTAGCAGCAGCCCTGGAAATATCCCTGAGCCAGAGCCTGCTCCCCGTGGCAGGAAATCCACCTCACTCTGTGAGCGTCAGGAGCAGCGACCCCGGCAGGAACAGCCGCATTTCCCAGGAGCCCAAATGTTTGTGACCCCACGGGCTGCTGCCGCTGATGTCGGGGAATGCGCAGGGCCTGCGGGGATATTCCTGCATCAGGAAACAATGCCTTCAAAAGCGGCACAAACAGGCACTCCAGGCATGCAAAGCCATGATGCCACCGAAGTGTCACCTTGCTGTCACACCCAGAGCACAGGAGCAAAGCCCAGCCTGGAAGGGTGGGACCAGGAGAGGCTGAGAGGCAAAGGGGACCTGGCCTCAGCCTTGCCTTAGTGGCTGAGGGTCTTTCAGGTTCTTGTATTTGGCCCTCAGCATTTCCTGGCACTGAGGGCGCTGGATGGAGGCCCTGGCACTCAGCAGGGGGATGGATGGTGCTGACTCCATTGGAAAATGGGTGCGTTTTCACCTGGAGGACCTGGGGACTTCCCATCACAAGCAGAGATACAAACTCATCTTCAGTGAGGCTTCATCAGCAATAAACTCTTGAAAACAACTATTGGAGTAGCTGGCACTCATCTCAGAGTTTTCACAATCCCAAAAGCCTGTTCTCTCAGGTGTAACAGTCCCAAACAAACACCACACAAGCTGAAGCTCAGGGACTCTGCCCGGGTGCAGGAACTGTTGCTTTTGGAACGGCGAGAGGTGCAGAGGATGGGCCATGGGCATGGCATGCTCAGCTGGTCTCAGAGAGAGGGAACTTCAAGTTCCCACCCTGTGGTGGCACTTTAGGACGCTCCCCACAGGTTCCAGCAGTGCAGGGAGTGGGGAATTGGCTGCATTCTCCCTGCCAGGGGGACTGCATTTCCCCTGGGGGCACAGGGGCACGGAGAAGGGACACGGCCCACAACGCCCTCATCCATCACATACCCACCCCAGCACACGGGCATGGAGGGGTTTTCCCCCGACCACAGAGGTCTTTAACTCAGCCCCATCCATCTCCAATCGCTCCGTGTGCAATTCCCTTTAGAAATGCGGGGCGCAGTTCCCTTCGGAGGGCTCTTAGGCTCGGTTTCAAGCCTGCAGCCCGTCCTGAGCCTGTGCAGCCCACACCAAACCCTCTCACCGAGCCCGGGCAGGGCTGCCATCCCCGTGCCCAGGCCGACTGCTCGGCTCAGCTCCTGCCTGCACCGTTTCTAACCCTGCCCAGCTCCGGCTGCGGCAGAGCTGAGGCTGCTCGGTGGGACGCCGGTTCCAAGCAGCGCTGCCTTGTATTTGCCTCTCCAGGTGGTAAGGGGCTGAAAAGCGCCTGTAATCCCCCGGAATGAATCCCAGAGCACGGGAACAAAGTCGGGCTCCATTGTGCTGTGTTCATCCCCTTTTAACACGGGTTGCTTCAGCCACCCAAGATAAAGCAGGCGAGGATCTCCCAGTTCCCTGTGCCAGCACCCCTAAGGAAGGGGTAGGAAAGGCTCACCAGCCCCTGCCGTGGTTTCTTGGCAGGGTCGCTGCTGCTCTTGCTGCTCTTTTTTCACTACATCGAGGAAAAAATTCTCCTGGCCCATCTCCTGCCACAACTGATGCTTTTCACCACATTTTTGGCAAAGTTCAATCTGATTTTTTCTGCAGCCTTAGTGAGGCTCCCCATTTGACCAGAAAAGCTCCTTTTAGGGCACTGTGGTTATAAAAGGGAGACACAGGTTTTAGCCGAAAGGCATCGGCTGTGATGGGCTCAACTGACCCCTGAGACATCTCTGCAATCCCAAGGTCAGTGATGAACCTTTGGAAAGAGCTCACCCAGCAGGGACTGCAAAACCTTCTCGACGCCAAGCATCACAGTTATGTCTCGTTTCTCCAGGTCAGCTTCAGGTCTTGCACAAAGATTGTGGACAGGAAACTCTCACTAATCCTTGGCTGGTGGGCTCAGTTTGTGGATCTGCTGCTCTGCCCACTCCTGGCCCCTGGCAGGGATGGGATTTGTGGCCGGAGCTGCACTGGCACGGCTCAGAGCGGGCTGAGAATGCAGAGGCAAAGGCAGAGCTGAGCCCCAGAGCTGCATTTTGGCTGCCTCGTGGGAAGGAAGGTGGTGCAGAGTATGGAGGTGGCCACACAGCGAATCCAGCCCCGGCTTTGCTTGTACGGACACTCCTCAGGGTGGCAACAAAAACGGGCTCTGTGCCCCCTCCTCGGGGCAATCCCTCTCCCCCCTGGCTCACCCCACCGTGCTACTGGTGCTGCCCTTGGCAGCCAAGCCAGGGATGCTCCACACCTCCATGTTCGGCTCCTACTCATTCCCAGGAGCTCCAAGTGCTGAAAACCCTGGTTCAGGACAATTGGCTCCGTGCTGGAGCTCAAATTCTGCTCAAACTCTGTCCAGGCCAGTGCTGGGAATGCTCCCACTGGGATCCTGAGAGCTCCCAAGCTGGGATGGACTGGGAGGGAGCTCAGGGCAGCTGCTGGATGCAGCCCTAGCTGGGAGTGCCCCGTGTTGGGCCATGTGCTGGAGCCCAGGGCCGGCAGGGGCTGTGCCCGACCCCAGCACAACTCCTGGCTCCAGGCAGGACATGGAGTGCCCTGTGCTGCCCTTTGCCCCTCTCCCTTCCCACGGAGGAGCCCCAGCTTTGCCTCCGTGACCTGGAGCTGCTCAGGCCAAGATGAACAAGAGCTCAGCAAGGAAGCAGCCATGAGCTAGGCTCTGCTTGAGTGAAAACAACTGCCCTCTGCCAGTTCAAATACAGCTCCCCTTGCCTCACTTGTATAACATGGGAACCTTCTGGCCACAAATTCCCTTTATTCCTGGCCCAACAAAGCATTACAAGCCTTTATGTTTCTTGGCCACCACCCGAGACCCTTGGAGCAAAGGTGGAGTCAGTGCTGGGTGCACCTCACTGGTCCCTGGCCAGGATTAGGTGAAAGCCACCCTGAGGGAAGGGCTGGGTGTTTGCTGAAGGCAGGGAGAGGGAATTTCTGCTGCTGGATCTCTGCCTTGTGTCACCACAGAGCTGGATCTGAGCACAGAAATATCAGCACTGCTCAGGCACCTTGGCACCTCCTGAGTGGGGCCTGCCTTCCATCCAGCACACCTTGGGTGGCCCCAGGATGTCCCTGGCCCAGCCTGGTGACACCCCTGGTTCCCCCTGGCCCCAGCTGGACAGGGGTTTCCTGCAGGATGGGGCAGGACTGGATTGCTTCTTTGGGTTCTCCCAGCTCTTAGGCTGGTGCTGCATCCCGGGGCCTTCATCAGAAGCCAGGTCTGACTCGGCAGGAAACAGCTGGAGGAGGCTCTGGGTGAACGTGGAGCCGCCACTGCTGAACGCAGGCAGTTCTGGGGACAGGGAAGGACTGAGATGCAGGGAGATCCACCTCGGTGCTGTCCCCTGAGCAGTGCCTTAATCAGCTCTTGTTTGGGAAGGTGTCTCGTTAGCCCAGGGCTTTCCAAGAACAGCAGAGCCTTGGCAGGGCCAGGCTGCAGTCTGGGGTTAAGCAAACAGCCCGGAGCAGACGGAGCGCTCCGCGCTCAGCCCTGCTCCCTGTCCGCAGCCGGGATGTCCCTTCCTCACCTTGCCCAGCCCTCCCGAGGCTGGGAACACCTCGTGTCCCTGGGACAGCCCGTGAAACCCCCACGGGAAGGGAACAGACCCCGCGGGTCCTGCCGGGGACAGCCTCTGCTGGGCTCCTCAGGCATTCCTGCCACGAGTGAGCGCCGGAGCCAAGAGCAACCTCAGCATCATCCAACATCTCCTCGGCCTGCCCCAGGGGACAGCCCGGCTGGAAATGCCATCAGCCTGTGTCACCTCTGCCTGCCTGGAAGGATTCACCCCCCCTGCGAGGAGCCGGCGTTTAACGAGAGCCCTTTCACGGTGTGGTACCCGGGGAGTGAAGGAATCCACCACCACCACCTCCCCTCCCCCAAGAGAAACAGATTTTCCAATAAAATTTATAGAGCATGGAAAGGGCTTCTGGCGCTGGGGTTCAGAGGTGGCCAGCCCTGTGCAAGTGGAGCCACCCTCCTCCTCCTCTTCCTCCCAGGATGAAAACAAAACAAACAAGCAGAGAAATTCCAGGAGCAGATAAGTGAATCCTTCACTGGAATGACGGAGATGCTGGTGGTGGTGGGTGACCCTTGGATGGACAAATGGAGCCCTCTGAGGCTGCTGGGCTCTGCAGGACAGTTTCACATTCACCACCACGGGCTCAGCTCCTCCAGGAGCCCCAGGTTCATCCCTGCACCCCAGGACCAGGCTCAGAGGCTTTCCTTGCCTTGAGGAAGAGTTTGGAATCCTCACCCCAGGCTGTGCCAGGGCCGTGGGTGCTCAGGGGCTGCTCCTCACGGAGAATTTACACAAGGTGCACTCACAGGATGGGCAAACTGCTGCTGTGGGGGAAGCCCACAGGCCTCAGCCTGTGCTTCAGTAGCCACATGGGCTACCCTTGAGCCAGACACTCCAATTCCAGAGCCACAGGGGAGAAGCTGCCACCTGTGGGGTGCTCACCTCAGCCCTGGGCACGTTCTAAGGTGAGCAGTGAGCTGCTGGTGGCATCCCCTGTTCTAGGTAGGATCAGCATTCCCTTCCAGCCCTGGGCCATGGGCAGGAGTGTCCCCAGGCTGTCACTCGCTCTGTGAGGGGACAGGGATCCCCCTGTGGCAGAGCAGGACCTTGGGGGTCATCAGGGTGAGGGCTGGGGGCTGGAGCCTGCAGAGGGGGGAGTGGGATCTCCGTGCCAGCCGAGAGAACAAATTATTCCTGCACAGTCCACCCTTGCCTCCAGTGGCGAGTAATCCTTGCAACCATGACAGCCACTTCTCCTGGCCCCAGAGAATTGTATAAATCAGGGCAGAACAAAAGTCCTTTGCTGGGAGCTGGGCATGTGCGCTGCCTTTCAAAGGGCAGGCACATTTCTCTGTGGATCTGCATTCTCCGGGGACCGCCACTCTGACAGCAGAGAGATTAAGCAAAACAACCCGCTCAACCTTCCCTTCTCCAGCATCTCCCCATGGGTGGAACAAACCCAGCACAGGCAAACCACAGGGCAGGGCTGTAATTCACACTTGTTACTTTGCTCCTTAGTTGTTTCACGGCCTATTTTTCCTCTGTTAAGTTTTCAAAGTTTTGAGTAATAATCACATTGAGTGCAGCCTCCTTTGGCGGCAGGGCTGGAAAACTTGGAAATAATGAGGCACAGCGAACCAAACGGAGCAATTCTGGGAGTCCTGGGGGAACCTGCAGAGCTGCAGGGAGCTGGATCTGAGCGTTGAGAGCTGCATTCCTCGCTGGAGCGGGGCACACACACAACCCTGCCCCACACACCCCCAGAAAATCTTTAAATCGTCCCTCCACACCAGGCGGGGCTTAAAGTTACAGCATTCCTTTGTCACGGGCAGTGCCACGGGTGGCAGGTCCCCCTGGGAAGTGCTGGTGGTGGCGTTTGTCACTGCCAGCCCTGGGATGGGTGATGGAGAGAACCCCAAAAATGCTTCCCATGGTCTTCTGGACCAGGGGATGGCTTCTGGAAGCTCTCCTAAGCAGCCAGGGCAGCAAACTCATTCCTTCTGCCCCTGTTTACAGCACGGGGACCTGGCTCAGCCCCGCTGACCGAGGGGCTGAAATCAGAGCTGGGGGGAGCTGAGGCCCTGCAGCACCTCAGGGAAGTCTCGGGAAGGAGCTGTTTTCCTGTGAGTTCCCAATCCCACATCTGTTTGCGTAAATTCGGGCTTCTGGCTCGTGCCCTGGTTCCTGCTCCAAGGCTTGGACACACGGGAGATGTGGGATTGTGACCTCGGTCACCTCCCATGTGTCCCCACTGCTCCAGGGCTGGCAGGAGCAGATTTGGGGGCTCTCTGTGACCCCCAGCCCTGAGCTCCCCCACATATCCTGCAGAAGCTTGTCCTGGCTCTGGGCACCTGTCCCCACCTTGCTGGCTTTGCTGGGGGGGGAGGAATGCCCCTGAGGTGGCAGGGGACATGGCATGGCAGGCAAGGGACACTCTGAATGTCCCCGAGCCACCTTGGAGCCACCCAGCCCCTCCAGCAGACTCTGGGGACAGCAGAACCAGGGACAGCGGTGGCTCTGGGGACACCAGAGGAACCCAACCACAAACTTGGCCTGGAAATGGCTTTGGAGGGAAAGGAACTGCCAGAGAGCAAAGAATGAACAACAACCACAGTGAACATCGTCAGCCAGTGGAGGAACTGCCATCCCCAAATCCGTGCTGGGAAACCTCTTCCTGTGCTGTGCCTCTGCAGGAGGACTCACAGGGAATTGTGCAACTGCCCCTGATGTCAGAGCACAGAGCCCGAGCTGGGGAGCTGAGCTTGGCTCCTGCCAGCCTGCCGGGGTGTCAGAGCTAGAGCTGATGGCAGTGGGAGCCTCAGACTGAAATCACAGAGTGCTTGGAGGCTGTGGGAGGAAGGATTTGCATTTTTCCAAAGAAAAACATTGAAATGTAGCAGAAACATTTCTGGGTGTATTTCAGGTTTAAATGATTTCATTTGGGTTTTGAAAGCCAAGCCAAAAGTTTGGGTTTCAAACAAAAAATGAAAGGGAAATATTCCTGTCCTGTTTTGAATTGCCTTCCATCAGATAATCAAAAACTTCATGGAAAGGGAAGAGTCTCCTTCAAACATTCACTTCAAATCTGAGACAGTAAATTAAAAGGAGTTGGATGTTTTTAAACTGTTCCTTTCTTAGCAGCAATGTAACTTCCTTCCCTAGAGGACACAACCTCCCTGGTCTGACTTCTGGGTTAGTTTTAGGGAGCCTGGTTTGCAGCTGAGTTGTGTCCAGCTGCTTCCAGGGGGACTGAGCTCTCCCTTTCCCTGCCTGCCCTGCCCACGGCTCCAGAATCGCTGGAGCATCCGAGGTGGCATTTACCTGGCAGTGCTTTGTTCCCCTTCCCATGGCTCAGGCTCTGGATGCCCCCAAAATCCGGGCACACACACAAATAGTAAAATCCACCCTGCTCCACAGTGTCCCCAGCTTGCAAAATCAGACAAAATATTATTTACTCCCTGCAAGCTCCACATGAAAAGCACTAAAATGAGGATAAATATCTACTTTCCTTTCCCCCCTCCTCTGTTTAATGTAGGGAAGGTAACACTCCCGAGCCCTGGAGATCGCCTTTATTTTCTCTTTTCTGATATTTACTAAAGACTTAAAGATGGGAAGAGGCAGAAGCCTCTGGAGTGCACGGGCTGAGATGAAAAGGTCCCGGATCCCCAGCGGGATAGGAAGGCTTCCAACAGGAGGCACAAGCTGCTCAGCTTTGTTTCCCAATTCAAACATGGGCCCGGGCACAAAAGGAGAGGAATAATATCGCTCTCCCCGGGGCGAGCCCAAGCCTTGCTGCTGCCCACAATCATCAGAATTCCCAAAAAAAAAAAAAAAAAAAAAAAAAGATGCCAGCGAGAAAAATGATTTGGGATTAAGGGTTCCTGTGTCCCACCTGCTGGCCCGGGGAATTCTTGTGCTGAATGGACCTTGAGCTTCCCCCAGACCTCGGGCACCCTGCGGCACAGCCCAGCCCTTTCCGGGCCACCATTGACAAACTGCGGGATCAAAACGTCTCAGGAAGGGTTCCTAGGGAGCTGCTCATGTGCATGAAAGGGCAGCCTGTCAATGACTCCGTGACAGCACAGACGGGGCAGCCGCGGCTCAGTTTTCCTGCGCGGTGGAGGCCGGGGGAGCGGCAGCACAATGAGCGTTAATGCCTGGGCTGAGCCGGGCTGGGCAGCTCAATGCCACCCCAGGAATTCCCTGTAATCTGCCATTATATCCCTCCTTTGACATGGCTTTCCTCTGCTTAACGGCCCTCTCCGGGCTTTGCTCCCCAGGAGCAAGGCCGAGCCTGCCGCCCCTTCCTATCCCTTCCCAATCCCTGCCCAGCCCCAAGGTGTGCGGACAATGCTCAATTTTCTCCTCCCAGCACAAACACAAAGCGGGAGTCAAGCTCCCCTTATGTGTCAATAGAGCATCTGAGCCCCTCCTTCCCCCCAGTCACACAGAACCCTCTGCCATCCTCTGCAGTCAGGTGTGAGCAGCTCCACGGGGCTGGAAGGACGAAGGAATCCTTACACCTGACTCGGATCCAGATCCCGCTGGCATTCCTCCCCTCCTGCACCCCATGTCCCCACAGAGCCTCGTGTCCCAGCAGCAGCCCCCAGCCCTGTGTCCCACTCCGAGCGCTGGAGGGGATGTAAGGCTCAGGAGGGCTCAGGAAAGACCCGGCCACTCCCCGGACAGAGACCCCTCCTGCCCATTCCCTGCACAGGTCGGGCTTTGCTGAGCGGGTTCGGGGGATGTGGAACCCTCCCAGGCTCAAATCCAGCTGCAGGACAAGCAGCTGCTCCCAAACCTTCGGCACAGCCACTGGAGGAGCTTCCCCACCTGCACTGGCCGTGCTGGAGGAGCATCTCTGACCTGGCTGGGCAGGAGGAGCCACCACCCGCCCTGGCTGGGCAGGAGCCACCCGCCCTCCTCAGGCAGCCCCAGAGCGCCCTGGCAGGCTCTGGGTGAAGGTCCTGGGCAGCCTCGTTGAGCCAGAAGGTCTCTGGTGCTCACCAGGTACCACGGCAGTACCGAGAGTAAAAGCTGGGAGTGAAGCTGAGCTCTGACTGTGGCTTCCCTGGAAAATAAACCCACTGTGGCTTGGAAGCCTCCTGGGCCACCTGGAGCCACTTGGAGAGCGGCCAGAGAGCTGCCTGGGCAGACACTGCCTTTATCCTGGGCACGGAGGGAGCAGCACAGGTATCCCAGCACTGGCGCTTCCCCTCGGAGCTCTGCCCTGCTCCCATTGGGATCAGTGGGATGCTCCCATTAACTCCAGAGAGGCAGCTGCCACCAGCTCTTCCATCGGCTTTATCCGACATGAAACGAGCCCTTCGAATCCCATAAATAAATAAATAAATAACGGCGTTTTCATCCGATTACGGTTCCAAGCCGAGGATTTGTAACTCATTAAGAGCCGCTGAGCCGCGCCCTTCGTTTGCCCAGGGCGTTGTGTGGGTACCGAGCACCTCAAACAACTGCACCGATCCCCCCAGTTTACCTGTGGAGATGCCACCAGGTCTAATGGAGCAAAGCATCAGCAAAACACCTCACCCGCCTCAGGGGAAGCACTTGGGATGGAGGAGGAGCAGCCTCGACACCACGGGCACTTTGTTTGTGCTAAAAGACTTTCCTGGTCACCCCTTCGCAGGGAACGGGCAGGATCTGCCCCTGTCCTTTGAAGAGGGACATCAAAAGGCATTGCCAAAGAGGACAAGCTGGGGACACCGCAGTCACAATAACCATTGCATCATCCATCAATTACTCGTCAAAGCCCGGCTAAAGCCCAGCTTTCAGTACCAGACGGTGATGAAGTGACAATCTCACCACATCTGGGAGAAAGGTCTGGCCCACGCTGATCTCAGGGACAGCCGGGAGCCTCCAGGAATTTTGCTTATTTTTTTCTATGAGGTTCTGAGTTTACAAGAGTTTCAGTCCGGGTGTCTGGCCAGAAAGGGAAGCCCTGGCACAGCCTGGGTACTGTGACAATCTACACGGCATCTCCCTGGCCTGGCAATCCCGATGCCCAACAGGGTGTTGAATTTGGAATTGTCTCCGAAGTTTCAGTCCTCTGTCTGCTATTGCTCCCTCCTGCAGGGCTGAGAGTTGCTGTGAATTTTATTTCGTTTTGAAAGAGGGGAGCTCTTGCCTCCTGCTTCCTTCAGCCTCCAGCTGCTCTGCTCAGGGCTCACAGCTCTGTGGGACCCCTCAGCAGCTGCTGGGGCTGCTCGTGCGTGGTCACTGCAATCCCAAACCCAGCCTTGGAAGGAGAGCCCCGAGCAGAGCTGGAGAGGGGCAGCATGGCCCCTCGCAGAACGCCCTGCTCCTGCTCTCCTGGGTTTCTCCTCTCGCAGGGCGCCTGCACCGGAGGTTCTGCTCTTCATCTCCTTCATAAAACTGATGCTAGGCAGGAGGTTTGGCTCAGCCTGAGCCTGACCCACGGCCATAAATCTGCCCTGCTCCGCCTGCTCCCGCCCCCGCGGAGCTGCTGTCACTGCCCGTTCGGAGCTGGAAAACCACCCATGACATCTCCCAGGTGCAGTCGTGCTCGTCTCTCTCCCTGCCTGCTGCCCTGGCTCCTCTCCCTCCCTGAAGAGGCAGGGATGGAGCGGCCTCTCCTCCCGCCTGGAATCGCTGAGGCCATGGCTCAGGGGCAGAGGGACAGCTCTGGCACCGGAGGGACGCGGTGCCGCCCGGTCAGGCTGAGGAGCAGGGCTTGCCTGGCCCAGGAGGACTTTGCAGGGAAGGAGTTTCCCCCACTCCGGCCCAGGGAGGGTCGGGAAAGGTTCCTGGTGTTCCCTGGCTGCAGGAGGAGCTTCATGGAGCAAAGAAATGGGTTTTGAGTGGAGTATGGCGAGGAGGAGGTCGGACAAGGAGGAAAGTTGGTCTTGTGCGAGGAACTAAAGTGAGCTCTGGTGCTCCTGCCCTTCCTGCAGGTACCCAGTAACCCACGGGTTACCCCGGCCGACTCCCAGGGACAGGAATATTCCCAAGCCCTGCTCCTCCGGCAGCCCTGGGTGACTTTTCCAAAGGCAGATTTCCCCTCTCGGTGCTCTGTGGAGGTGGGTCTGCTCCCGCAACTGGTGCTGGCAGCCTCCCCTGCAGATCCCGCAGTGATAGGGGGTGATGGGGGCTCTTTATGAGGGTGCTTAACGAGCTGATGACATTTTTACGGATTAAGACAGTCCCAAAGAGATCAGACGTGCTGATTCTTCGGAGATGCCTCCCCTGACTAACAAACCCCATTCACATTCTCCTGGGCAGATGAAATCTCTGCCTGTCCTCTCCTGAGCAGCCCTGCTCAGGTCTGGGGATAACCTGCCTTGCCTCCTGGTGGGAATCTGATTTCTCCCATACAGAATGGGAGGTGCCCACGGCACTGAGGGCTGGATTTGGGGAGGGAGAGCAAGGCTGATCTCCCCTAAAGGTCGGGAGAGGGATGTGGGACGGGGGCAGCACAAAGGCTCTGCTCTGTCGAGCAGCCCAAGGGATGGGATGGCTTTGGCAGAGCCCGTTCAGTGTGCCAGGGCTCACGGAAATTTGTGAGGGGCTTCTCTAAATCCCCCCAAAAGGGTGTTAGGGACACCTGGTGACCAAGGGAAAGAGGCACATCCCCATCCCAAATCCAGCCTGGGGTAGCAGAGACAAAGGCAGCGAGCCCTGCCCGGCTTGGCATGCGGAGGGGAGGGGCACCCGGGGCCAGTCATAATTAAAAATAATAACACTGAGCACTCTCAAAGCACTCGGTAAACACGATTAACTAATTAGTCAGGTCTTTACTAATTAACCAGTCACAGGACTGGTGTTGCTCAATATGTTTAATGATCCGGAGAGAGGCTGAATAGCCGGGGGCAGCGTCTGGAGGAGCGGGAGCTGAGGAGGGGATGGGTGGGAGGCTCAGATGGGCTCACCCAGGGCTGGGACACGAGGGGACAGGCAGGGACACGGCACGGACCCTCTCTTATCCTGCCAAGACAGCGCTGGCCCCTTCTCCTCACTCCTGGCCCAGCCCTCTCCACTTCCTGCCGGGGCAGGGGACTCGCTGTGTGTGCCCCAGAGCCGCCCGTGGTTGATGTTTGTCCCCGGTTCGGGACAGAAAAACGAGATGGAAATGTGTGAAACCAGCCCAGTCTGAAATCAGGCCGAGCGAAATGAGAATCCCCCAAAAGCCCACAGGCTCCAGGTTGATGTTCCCCAGCACAGCAAGGATCTGTCTCCTCTCTCTCCTCCCAGCAGAGCGAGAATTGGAGGAAAACCAGTGCAGGACTGGGGAAAGGAAGAGAATTAGGATCTCTCTGGTGGCCGCTGCCTCGCTGGTTGCCTCAGTTTCCCCAGGACAGGAAACATGTCACACCCGATGTCATGCTCAGACACTTCAACATCAATTTGGTTTTTAATCAGGGCTGCGGTTGGAAACTCCCCCACAAAGTGAGAAGAAAGCACCTCCCGAAAAGGCAAACGGGGCTGATTTGAGCCCTGCAGCTCATGATTGTCCTGCTCCTCTGTCCCTCTGCCGAGCCCCCGTCCTTTGGCTCCGCACTGATCCCCACAGGCTGCTGTCAAGCCGCCTCTGGTGGCACCAGGCTGTCCCTTCTGCTGTCACAGGTGTCACAGTGAAGGAAAACTGCTCCTGGCTGGCAGCTCCAGCACATCCCAGAGCCCCGCCGGGCATCTTCCCGCCCCTGCCCTGCTCCTGCCCTGATCCTGCCAGTGAAAGCCACCTCTGGGCTCTGCCTTTGAGCATTTCCCCGCTGTGATTCGGACATTTTCTCAGAATCCAGGTTCCCGTGTGGTTAAACTCTGGGTTTCACAGGTGCCTCTAGAACAGATGTGGATGGCTGTGCCCATGGCTGGTGTTAAACCCTCTCGTCACACAGATCCCTCCTGCCACCACCAGGGGTTTATTCCCTGCAGGAGGGACCTGGGAGCACCGTGGAGTGCCACAGGGTGCTGAGGGGGTGTGAGTGATCCCTCTCCCCGCTTTTCCTGGGACAGCTGGTGGGACTTGCAGAGCTGCAGGATCTGCACCCAGAGCTGAGGGGCCCCCAGGGCCAGGCAGTACCTCAGCACTGCTGCGGCCACTCCCAGGGCTCTGGCAGACAAACCAAGCCTTGGAGAGGATCTGACCTCGGGTTTTCACTGGGAGCTGGGTGGGATTTTCCCATCAGCCACCCCCAGTGAGGTGGGGAAGGGCCCCCAGTGCTTTGTGGGGGACAGAGCAGGGCAGGGCCTGGCAGCAGTGTGTGATGGCACTGGGTGCTCTGCTGGCAGCTGTGGAGCATCCACCCTGCTGGAGCCATCCCAGCCTGCCTGGGAAGAGCATCCTCTCATCTTCTCCCAGCTGGCCCCTGGACACTGGGAATGAAGGGCCACCACTGGGCCAGCAGCTCCTGGCTGAGCCACCGGCTTGCCGTGGTGGGAGTGAAACTTTCCAAGTGCAAACTCTCGGTTCTGCAGTTACCAGGAGAGAAAGGAAGAGAATTCTCCCATGCAGAAGAGTGTCTCGAGGTCAATCCAGAAGCCCCTGTGGCCTGAATACCCAATCTGGAGCTGGGCAGCCTGGCAGGGAGGCTCGGGGTCCGGGTGTCTGTGTTGGCACGCTTGTAGCCAGGCTACCATGGCTCATCCACGGGGCATCCACGCCCAGGCTGCTGCCTGGTCATTTCTGGGGGCTGTGCTCCTGCAGCACTGAGCAGGACCCTGCATTTGCAGGAGAAAAGCTCCTCCTCGGCCGTGCTGCCGTGTCATCACCCTGGGGCTCGCAGGGGACAGCGGGTGCAGCACAGGGAGGGGATGCCTGCCCCCAGCCCCCGGGCATGGTGCCCTCCCCAGGCACACACCTCGCCCTGTCCAGGCCAAACACAGCTCAGGTGTCCCACAAAGGCCACCTCAAGCACAGAGGTGAGTGCTGGGGACACAGCAGTGGCCACATTGCCCTGAATTCCTGCATTCTGACAGTGTCACCCTGTGCCTGGTGCCTGCTGGGACCTTGGTGCCCTCAGACATGGTTCTGGAGCCACCCGAGCAGCCAAAGAAGACCTGATTTTGTTTTTTTTCCTAAATGCCTGAGCTGACACCCAGAGCAGGGCATCCAAAGGCCACGGGTGCTGCTCAGTGCCCACAGGACACTCCAGAGTCCCCTCCATGGATGGGGACCCTCAGCTCTATTTCAGGGCTCCCCTCCACCAAGCCCTGCTGCTGGGGGAGGAGTTGGGTGCTTTGGCCACGTCTGCTACCCCCTCCCTTTCCCGGGGGATGAGAGCTGGAATAAAAGATCCATTTCTTTAGAAAGCCAGGCCTGACTATGGGAAGGGTCCCTGTATCCATGCAGCTCTGCCGGCCTCCCGCTCCCCTGTTTAGTAATCTCACTTCTGGGCCTGAATTCATTCAGATGCTGGGGAGGATTAGCTGACCTTTCTTTCAGAGCTTGGTAAGCTGGGGATGTTAAAGCTTCCCAAAAATTAAACTCTCAGGAGGCTGGGAGCCTGGGGAGTTGTTTAGAGGCTGTGGCTGCTTCCCCAGCATCCACTCCAGGGCAGGGACAGGCCTTGGGCTGTCCCTTTGTGTCCCCCAAAAGTGCTCAGACCCACGGCCAGCCCCAGCTCTCATGTGCACAGTGTTGGTGGGAGTAAAACCAGAGGGGTTTTCTCTCCTCCGAGAGGGTTTGGTCATTTTATTCCATTTGCCTCAGCGGGTTTCAGCTCCTGCTTTCCCAGATTCTCGCTGCTGCTGTGGGAGGAAGGAGTGAAGGAAATGCGAGCCCATGACACCTGGAGCTGAGGTTTGGGAGGGTGGGGGAAGCTGTCAGGGGAGGGATGGTGCTGTCCCAGCCAACGGGGCAAGGACAAGCTGCCCTCATCATTCCCAGGCTGTGTTCACTCTGTGGCTTGAGGAGCGTTTCTCTGCCTGGGGTCTCGAGCTGGGACTTGGGAGCATGAGGAGTTGACTTCAAGCTCCCAGGCACAGATGTGACTCTGACCTGCAGAGTGCTTCCCATGGGTGGAAGTGTTCACCCAACACGGCTGCACATCCCTGACCAGATGAGTCTGATTTTCAGAGCTGGATGCACAAGAGATGAAAAAATAATCCCCTTTCCCTCCAGTTTTCTGTTAATTTTCTCCCACGAGTAAATCTCAGATATAGCTGGGAAGGGCACCACTCACAGAGCCCATTTTGTCTCCCTGGCCTCAGGAACCAGCCAGGGAGGTGAAATCACTGCTCCCCTAATTCAGGGAGCTGAAGAGAGCAGCTGGAGTTGGGGGAAGCTGGATCCTATGTGCTCTGTGCCCCACTGAGCTACAAACTTCTGGGTCTGGCTTTGGGGAGCCCCCAGAGCAAAGGAGGGGCTGCAGGAGCTCTCCACCCCCAGCACTCAGGGCAGCCAAACTCCTGGAGGCAGCACCTTCCACTCTGGTCTCACCCTCCCGCTCGGGGCTGCGCTTTGCCTCTGGCAGAGCAGGAACAAATCCTGCAGGCCCCCCTTCCATCCTAACCCCAAGGAAACCGGTGAGGAACGACTTCTCCTCCTCCCCCTGCTCTGCCTCTCTGTCCCGCTGGAACCGGGGCTGTTTGCACACGGAAAGGATCCCCGGCAAAACCCTGGCTCAAAGCAGCCCACCGCGGTTCTCCTCCCCACCTACACTCAGGGTTTGCACAGAAGCTGCGAGGGGCTGCCTTTGTTATCCCTCCCAATTGCTGCGTTAAACGGGCGGCCGGCTCCTACCAGGGATAATTTTATAGGGCCCATAACCCTGCACGGGGAGTCTCTTTTACGACCCTGCACTCCCCCCTGTCTGAGGCAGGAGCGAGGCAGCGGCCGGAGCCCGCGGGGCTCTCTGGCACGGAACCCATCGGTAATCCCGAAAAGTAAAACTGTCTTATGAGATATAAATTAGATTGCTGCCCTGGGGGACGAGCGGCTCTGCTCCCCCGCGGGGCCGCCGCTGTCGGACAGCATCTGCTGCAATTACGGGTTCCTGCAGCCTGCCCGGCGGGGGTGACCTCCCAAATATTCCGGCAGCAGCTGGAGCTCGCACAAACACTCCGGGTTCTCTTTGCAGCCCAGCAGCGAGGGCTTGCTCTGTGCTGAATTGCTGCCTGGTGGCCCCATCTCCTGCCAGGACTCTGGGGGTGTCCGGGGTCCCCTTGCGGAAGGTCCAGATTGTCACCTGGGGGCTGAGCTTTTCTCTCCTCACGGGTTTGTGCGGTGCAAAGCGCACCTTTGGCACGAGATCAGCGCCGTTAACTGCCCAGGAGAGGAAGCAGCCTTCAGTGCTGTCTAATTACACAGAAATTAATTCCAAAACGTGGCCATATGGGCTGTAATGCTGAAGCCGAGGCTGGATTTTGCCTCTGGTCACTGCCACTCAGAACTGAGGGCAGAATCCAGGCCAGAAGAGTGTTTCTAGATCGTGATTTATTGCAGCAAAACGGAGCTGGTAATGAAAACCGTGTTCCACTTAATACTCAGGCGACTTCCAACAAAAATGCCAGCAGGAACACTCTCCCGCTCCTTGCCTTGAGGATCTGCGAGCTCAGCCCCCCCTCCGCGCCCCAGGGAGGGCCCCACATGTCCCAGTGTCCCCAAGCCCAGCTGATGGCACCAGGCACCCACCAGCCCCGGCCCCTGCTCTGCTCAGCCCCCCACACCTTCCACACCTGGACAGGCTCGGCCTGAGCTGCAGGTTAATTCACCAACCAAACAAAACCCGTCTCTGTGACACTATTTTGCTGCTGGTGTCCAAATTACCCCCACGGGCCGGTTCTGGACAGCACTGACCCACCCAACCCCAGCCCTGTGGGTGCTGAGCCCCCTCTGCAGCACCCAGCGCTGACGGACCCGGACGAGGAGAGTGCTTTACCCCTTCCCAGCCCAACCTGCCGCTCCTTAGCTTTAAAAATGACATTTTTCCCCGCATGCAGGAAACAGCCGGACCCCTCCCCTCTCCTCCCGGAGAGCAGCAGTGGAGAAGGCTCCGAGGGAGCCTCAGAAAGGACCCTCGGGCCCCTCCGAGCCCTCCTTGCGACCTGTGGGAAATGCCGGGGAGATGGCCGAGCGCCACGGCTGAGCCCCTGCGCTGCGGACGGCGATTCATTTGCATGCCAAAGTGGTAGCCGGGCTCCTTCCACCACGGTGCAGGCATAGAAATGTATTTGAGAGTTCAATATCGCCCAGCAGAGATCTCCCCGTGGAGAAACCCCCCGCCGGGGAGCCGCTGGAAGGAGCCTCCGAGCCAAAGATGCCCAAAGGAAACCTCGGGTTCCAAGGGCAGCGAAATCGCCGGGGAGCTGAAAGGCACCGAATGGGGGAGGATCAGCGGCGGGGCTGTCCCGGCCAAGGCCAGGCGTGCCAGCGACAACAGGAAACTCGCGGGCTGGGTGACAAATGCTGCGGCCTCTCCTCGGCTCTCGCCCCGCTCAATGGCTCCCGAGTGACTCCGCAATCAAGGTCCCATTCAAGCCAGGAAGAGTCAGATCCCAGCGATGTGTGTCAGGCCAGCACTTCCCACTTCTCTTTCAGCCCGTGGACGCCTATAAATCTCACAGGGACAGAGGGACAGGACATGCCTCCGCTGCGGCCGCTTCCAAAGGCTCCTTAAAAGCAGCCCAAGACGCGGAGAAATCCGTTCCGTGCAGCAATTACCAGGGATGAGGGGGAGTTCACGGAGCTGCTCCCTGCCAAGGACCTGAGCACAAAGTCCGTCACCCCCAACCACGGCGAGCGAGTCCAATTATTGGCAATAAATACATTTATTCCAAATGTCGGGCCACGTTACATTCCTTTATTTAACACAGCTGCTCTAAATAGAGGCTGGGATAAATGGAAAATAAAGTCTGGGAGGCTTCATGGCTCCCTGGTTCTCCGGGCAGAGCTGCCTGGGCTCTGGTTGCTATTATTAGTGTAACGATTGTTGTTATTATTACTGTTATGATTATATGCGCTTCATTCTCTTCTGGGTAATGAATAATTTATGACTCTGTCTCGATCCTCCTTTCAATGGATTCACTATCCAGGGAGACTCGCTGAATAATTTGGATCATTCGTTTTCAAGTGCAGGGGCTGCCGACAAATTGTTCGCTTTTCATTGCTGGGGACATTCATTGGTCACCTAAATCTGGGGATTTCTTTGGTCGCCCCCAGCACGTGAGGCGCTGTCTGAGGTTTTTTTGAGATGTTTTCTTTTTGTTTTGTTTTTGTTGGTTGGGTGAAACTTTGTGGAGACTAACAAACAGCTCATCTATAGGGCTGGATTTGTGAAGAAGTCAGTTTGCCAAATTTCTGGGAACATTTGGTGGTTTTGCAGAGGCTTGTGAAAAGTAAATGCTACAGAGGATATTAAATGTTATTCAAATGTTTTAAAGGCGACGCTGCTCTTGCTCTTTGATATGATCTAAGCTGTTATGCAGATGATTATTTAGTTTTGCTTACTCAGCTCACATTGGAGAAATGTTGCGGTGTTAAACCTGCTTGCCTAAAATCCGGAGGGAAAGGGAATTTTCAAGAGGCTTCCACTGGGGATCTTCTAATCCTTACAATCAAATGAGCGCCCGCACCAACCTGGCTGTGTCCACCCTGCGCTCCCTAACCCCGAATTCACGTCCGTCCCACGGGATGAGACCTGAGCAGGCTCTGAGCTCTGCAGGGACCCATCCCCGAGCACGCACAGTGAGGAATGAGCAGGCACGGAGAGGATGAGCGCTGTTCCTTGCCCTGGGATGGAGAGGGCTGGCACATCAGCGCTGGCACCCACGGTTTCCCTGGGGTGTCCCCACTTGGACAAACCTCAGTAGATTTGCTGCCAGCTCCGTGAAAAATCATCAGGACGTGCCACGCTCAGCTGAGGAACGAACTGCGAGCAGAGCTCCGCTGGTGCACAGACCCCCTTGACACATCTCTGTAAGATGTTGAACTGCGCCCAAACCCCTGGCTGAACCCCGGAACAGCTGGGGAGGAGCAGGGCTGAGCTCCGGCTCACACCTGCCCGGCTCAGCGCTGCCGTTGCGACCCCGCAGTGGCAGAGCTCCCAACTCCCGGCACTGCAAGAGCCGCAGAGGACAATCCCTGGTTCCCAGGGCTGGAGCCGGAGCCACTCGTCCCGTCCTGTCCCGCTCATCCTGTGCCTGTGCCTGTGCCTGTGCCTGTGCCTGTCCCGCCGGTCCAATCCCGCTGTTCCCATCCCTGTCCTGCTGGTCAGATCCCTGTCCCTCTGGTCCCATCCCTGTCCCGCTGCTCCCATCCCTGTCCCGCTGTTCCCATCCCTGTCCCGCTGTTCCCATTCCTGTCCCGCTGTTCCCATCCCTGTCCCGCTGTTCCCATTCCTGTCCCTCTGGTCCCATCCCTCCCGCACCGCCCGCTGCCTGCGCCGCCCGCCCAGCCCCGATTTACGAGCAGCGTGTGAAGGACAGACACTGGGCCGCTGGGCTGAACAATGCGCGAATATTAGCCGAGTTACAAAAACAAACAAACCAAACCCTGCCGGGAGCCCGTTTCATTTATCTTCCTTTGTCCCGTTTTGCTTCAGCGTGAAAGTCGCCCTTTCAAGCGCAGCGGTTGCGTTCCAGCCCCGGCGGGCAGCTGATCCAAGGCGCTGCTCCGCGAGCTTCCCAAAGGCGTGTTTGCACACTTCAATTCATCCCTAAATATTCAGCCGGCTTTCCCTCCCTCCAACCCTCCCAGGACTTTTTGCCCGAGAGCCGAGGGTGTAAAGCCCGGGGCCGGGGACGGCGGGGCACAGAGCCTTTGTGTGCAAACACAAGCCGCTGTTTGTATTTGCCTTCCCACTGTCAGAGCCCGATTGTGCGCGGGCAGCGCTGGCCACCGGGCTGCTCGCAATATCCGCCCGCCCCGGCCGCTTTGAAGAGAAGCGATTTAATTTCATGAGGCTTTCGGTAATCACGTTCCGATCTCCAACATTAACCAGAAGTGACTCCCTCTTGCAAAAGGGGGAGGATGAGCCAGTGAACAGCCCCGGCTCGGGACGGGCCGCGCTGACAGAGGAGCGCAAAACGCGGGGCTGGCTCTGCGCCGCTTATCAGATGGGGCTGGGAAAAAACAGGCACTTGGCAGAGCCAGGAGAGAGCGGATTTACCCATCCTCAGGATGCCCTCCAGGCTGCTCTCGTGGGCGACAAACTCTGATTTTTAAACCCCAACATATTCCTCCTGTCTGCGGCTCTCCCCATGCTTTACTTTCCCTCTTCCCTGTTCCATCTCCAGGGACCTGATGCCTCTGTCACATTCCCCAGGGCTCGCTTTGCTGCTGGAAGAGGCTCCTGCTCGTGCATCGCTACCTGCTGGGGTAGCCAGTGGGCCAGGAAGAGCCAGGGCCACCCCTTCGGGGAAGGTCTTGCAGGAAGAGCAGGCTGCGAACAGGGAGATTTTAGGTCTCGCCTGCCTGCACCGTCCTTCCCTCCCTCTCCTCCCCTTCCCTCCCCTCCCCTCTCCTCCCCTCCCCTCCTCTCCCCTCACGCAGGGCTCAACTCTCCCCAGAGCATCTCCTGAGCAGGCAGAGATGACACAAGGAAAGTCCTTCTGGGGCTGTGAGAGCAAAGCAAGGGCTGGGACAGCCCTCAGCGAGGGTTAAAATTCCCTTTTCCAGCCAGATGTGCTGCTCATTCTCTCCTCACCCACTGTGGTCTGGCTGCCTGAGCCTGCACCCTAAACACCCTCAGAGCTGCCGTTACGGGACATCCATTATTCCCACAGGATAATTAATGATAATTCCAATGAAAATCGCCGCCCTTGGTCAAAACAAAGCACAGATCCCAGTGATCCACCCAGAGCAGCCTGGCAGGGATCTGGGTGATGGATGGCTCCGAAATACCACAGGGAAGATGACGTGGACGCCTCATCCATCTTCCCATGCCGGGTCCTGGAGTTGGAGCACGCATCCTGTGAGGATGGGCTCGGGGAGGGAGCAGCTGGGAGCGCACAGACCCAGCACGGACATGGCACCGAGCCCGGAGCACGGGGCCTGCTGAGCCGGCAGCATTCCTCCCGTGCTCCTCCTCCAATTCCCACCTGGGACAGCGGGAGGACACCTGACCTCCCTCCCTCGTGCTCTGAGAAACTGGGGAGTGCTCTCGCCACTGCGTGAGGCTCCAGCAACAAATCTGTGCCTGTTTCTCACTGGCAGAGAGATTTTCCCACCCCAGCACCTCGAAAAGGATAAATTTGCTGTAAAACAACCCCACAGAGCCAGGCAGCTCCCAGCCTGTGCCACTGCACTGCCTGCTCCTGCCTCTCATGGCATTTTGGCCCTTTCCCAGGGGAAATTGGGTGTGCTGGGTATAGGCCCTGGTCTCTCCATCCTCTCCCCAGACGGGAGATGCAGCAGCTTTGGTCCTTAAGCAGAGGTTCCCAAGGTTGCTCCTCCCTCCCTGTACTGGAATTTCTGCTCACCTGCCCACGTAATCTCTTTTTGCTGCTTATTTTTGGCAGAAGACGGCCAAGGACTCCTGGCTCGTCCATTAGCACCCTCTCCATCTCCAGGGGAGCAGGAATTGGGCTGAGGGCTGCGATTCCCAGTGCAGCAACTCCAGGTGTCCTGTCTCAGCCCAGGAGGGGATCCCTCTCCATCAGCAGCCACAACCTGGATGACAACAGGCGTGGGGCAAAGCCAGAGGCCCCTTCCAGCCCTTCTGTGAAATAATTTAGAAGAACCCTGTACTTCCAGGAAAGGGAGAAATAAAGTTTTGCTCCTTCCCCGCTCTCCAACACGCTGTCCAGGTGGGGGATGCACACACAATTTTCAACCCTCCCGGCACTCACAAGACAGTTTGAAAAGGTTGCAAAGGAAAATTTCTGCCTGAGGAAAATTCCGCCAAGGAAGGTTTCTTCCATGGTCTCACAGCTGTGTGTGGGTCATGAATCCAGGTTCGTTCCCTGCCTGTTCCTGTCTCTGCCCTCTGTAATCCCGGCCACGCAGGACGTGCCTGTTGTGGGCAGCAGTTCTGTGCCCAGTTTGTGCTGTCGATGCCCCCTGTGCCAGGTGACACCTCAGTGCACCCGCTGAGTCCCGGAACAAAATAATCTCTCTGCCCACATCACTCCATTGGTTTTTAAACTCCAGTCTCCACTAAAACCAGCGGTGCACAAAATACTTCCATAAATTCATCTCCCAGCAGAGCTCTCTTCCATTCCCCTGCTCTCCTGGGCCAGAATCTGTTTCTTTAGTATCTCCCAAAAGAAGAGGGCTTTTCCCTCCCCACCATTTGTTCCCTCCCCGTTTTCTGCTGAGCCTAAAGCAAACTCCCACCCAGGGTGGGGTTGATCCCCTCCGAGCCACTGGTCCCTGCTTCTGCCCGGGATGGATCGGGAGCAGCCGAGCCCCCGTTCCGCTCCCTCCAAGAGCCTCCACGGCTGAGAGCAGGAAAAGCCTCCCTGTCTCCTTATCAGTCCCCAGGGCATCCTAATCCCCTCATAAACGAAATCCATTATACAGATATCTTTTTAAAAGGATGCCTGTCACTCCAGCCAGCCCCATCCCAGCTCTCCGGGCCCTTTGGAGCATAGTCAGCGGGGACGAGTTTCTGCCGCGGCAGAGCCGCGATTGCCCCGGGTGACTATGCGGCCTGTCCCTGTCCCTGTCCCTGTCCCTGTCCCTGTCCCTGTCCCGTGCTTTGATCCCTGCTCACACGCGGAGCTTGTCCCCGTCCTGCCGGGCTGCAGAGCCAGGCTGAGCCGCGCCAGCCCCGGCCGTGCCCGCTCCGTGAGGGAAGCAGCGGGGATCTGGCACGGATGCTCGGGGCGGGAGCTCGGCTCATGCAAAGCAAACGTTTCCCGCTGCTCGCAGCGGCAGAGGCCAAGCGGCAGCCGCTGCTCCAGAGGCGCCCCGGGGACGCAGCAGATGCGGCGCTGCCACCGCCGAGCCCCGGCCCGGCCCTGAGCCCGCTGCACGGGCTGATCCTGGCAGCAAATCCTCCCCCTTCTGCCCCGAAAACCCGGGGGATTTGTTCGCTGCAGTCATGAACGTGCTGCAAATAAAATCGTCCCAGTGGCGTTGGGTCTGTGAACCCCCGAGTGTTGGGGACGCAGCCCTGTGGAGTGTCCTGTGCCCCGGGCAGCTGTGCCAGCGCTCTCCAGGAAAAGCTGGATGTTAGATTTGATGGGTCCTGGGGTTTTTTTCTGCTGTTTGGACAGGAACAAGGGGCCAAACGATCTACAGCCATCTGTTCCACCATCCTGGCCCATGAGCTCCTTTGCCCTGGATGTCCCGTAGGATAAAACTGGTGGTGGGAAAAACTCAACACAGCACCCTGAAATCCTCCAGAAAGTCCTCAATAAAACTCTGCTTGCAGAGCCCAACCACAGAATGGTGACAGGCGGGATGGGAACTGGGAGGGCTTTTGAGGTGGAGGTGAAAAATCAGGGTAGAGGAAAGGAATCACCTAAATTTAATGAGAGACACCAGGAACTCCCTGGAATGAAACCCTACAGTCCCATAAAAAGCACAAGAGCCTCCAAAACCACTACCAAAAACCTGGGTGTCACAAAAGGGAGGCAGGAGAGATCTAGGGCCAAAAATGTATCAACCCCCCATGGTCATGAAAATCCATCTCCCATCCCTGAGGATGAAGAGGAGATAAATTAAGAATAGAGAGACGAATTCGTGTGCTCCCACTTCACAGGCCAGACAGAAATCCCAGAATGCTCGGAGTGCTTTGGGAGGCAGGGGGGATTCCAGAGCCCTCTGGTGCTTTTTGCTCCATCCCTGGAGAGGCAGCACGTCCCCCCGGGCAAGCACAGGGAGCTTGCGAGGCCGGGACAGCAGAGGCTGAATAAGGATGACATGATTTGGCCCAGAAAGAGGAGGGCAGAGATTAGCCGTGGACAAGCTCAAGGGAAGGCAAGTGTCCAACCCGGAGTGCCAAGCCTGGTTTTGTTTTAGCCTTAACTGCGCTTTTTTGTTTGTTTGTTTGTTGGTGTAAAAACCTTTCTGTTGGAAATCAGTTTAACTTTAAGCTTCCTGAGAATAAAAGCCTGTGAGAAAGCTCTGCCCATGCGAGGCTCCCTTGGGAGGCTACAATGGGAGCCTCAGCAGCTCATGGGCCCAAATTTCTATGGCTACAGCACCCATCTGCTCAGCAATACAGTTCCCCCTGCTCCTGTGCTTCCTCTGCAGCACAATCCGCCAGGAGCTGAACCAGGAGGGGCTGGGAAGGACCTGTGGCTCCGTGGGTGCCACATGGAGCCAGGAGAAGTCCAGCCCTCGCAGGGTCTGCTCCAGTTGCTGGTGAAGCTGCCCCAGTTGCAGTTTCCTGAGTACAAGGATGCTGCAATAATGCTTCGTGTCTTTCTCAACCCAGATCCAGAGAGTTTTACCCAGCCCACTTTGCTGCCCATAAATGAAAAAATTGAGGGCCAAGACAAACCTGGATATCAGGAATTGTGAGCATCCCTGGTATCATCAGGAGGTAATGGGGAGCACCAGCACAGAGCAGCTCCCAAATCCACCTGTGAGCCCCGGCTGGATGCAGCCACAGGCAGAATTGTGTGGTGCTGCCAGACCCAGGCACCAGCGTCTGCCTCGGGTGGACAAAGGATGTCACACTGCAGGGATCCTGCTCTGGCACCCTGGGGATCCTCTGTGAGAGCCTGGGGATCCTGCAGGGGCAGCCTGGGGATTCTGCTCAGACTGGGAGTGTGGCTGTTTCTCCAAGCAAGAAGGGATGGACGCTTGCAACCTTCCCCATCCCTCTGGAACAGGCGTGGCCGTGAGCAGGGTGGACATGGGAACACTCGGACTCCTTTTCTCCTCACAGAGGGATTTGCAAAGCCACTTCATTCGTCTGCCTGCCTCCCATCCCACCACGGAAGGAAGGGGCAGAGGGTGCCGTGGATGTGCCCCTTTGTGCCCAGGTCCCTGCCAGCTCTGCCAGTCCCACTCACACTCCCCTTCCCACAGCCCTGTCCCTCTCTCCGCCTCAGGATAAAGCATCTGCAGAGCCCTGAACCACCACGGGAGAGGAGAAGACAGAAAGGACATGTCCCAGCAGCCCAGCCCTTCCTGGTCGGATCTGTTTAGGCCACTGGGTGCCATTGTCAGCCCCTGGGGGCCCCGGCCGCGCCCTGGCTCCCTGCTCTGCCCGGCCCCGGGGCTGCCTGTGCCCTGCAGACAGGCACTGGCTCACGGGCCGATGCCCAGCCCAGCAATTCCTGCAGGGACTGCCCAGTGGGACAGAGGCAAAGTCACCACCAGCTTGACTCCCTCTTCCACTCGGAGGCCCAGGAGAATGGGAAGGAATGATCTCAAGGGGCTCCCCAATATCCCACTGAGCCAGCCTGGGGAAAAGGGTTACAGACAGGATGTGAACTGGGGTGGCTTTTGGAGTGGAGGTGATTAATGCAGGGTAAAGGAAAGGGATCACCTGAATTTAATAAGGGACACCAGGAACTCCCCGGCATGAAATCCCGCCCATCCCTCTGTGTGAGCAGAGTGAGTGGAGCTGGCTGTGTGGGAGGATTTGATTTCCCTGCCTGTGAGGAGGGTGGAGGGGCCCCGTTTTTGTATTTCAGCAAATAGATTTCCCTGCCCTACAAATGCCTCCCTGGACCACCACGGAGGTGCTGAAGCCCCAGGTTTGACTGGTAGGAAGTTTTTCATTGGGAGTGTTTGGCGGGCCCTTCTCTCAGAGTTCCTGGTCAACTCCTTGTCTGAGGTGAAGTTTCCTTTCCGCTGAATAAGAAACTTGCTCGGAAATTGCTCTGACATGAGACACATCCCAGCCTGGGAACCCTTCGGCAGCGGAGCAGTGCCTGTCCAACTCCAGGCTCCCCGTGCTGCCCGTGCCAAATCCCCTATCTGGGAACACAATGTGTTTCCTTTCTCTCCCTGCGCTCGCTCCCGGGTTTGTTAAAGGCTCTCAAGGCAGCTCAGAGGGCCAAAATCCGAGCGGCGTCCAGCACCTGCAGCCACCGCTGACGTCAGGAACACCTGCAGGTGCCGGGAGCATCTCCTGGCTCCGGGGGGGAAAGGCTGTGGGGATCCAGAGCCGGTACTGGGAACCGAGTCTGGAGTTCTCCAAGCGCCTGTCAGCGGGATGCAACCCGGGCTTGGCCAGTGGCGCTTTATCCAAGGCAAAGGTGCTCTGTGCAAACTGAAGGGAGAGTGCTTGGCCGGGCTCGTTCCCAGCACTCTGAATAACACCGTGATTCTGGGGTAATTGTGGAGTGATGCCCGCTGTATTTTTAGTGATGTTAAACCCGATGAAAGACCCTGCCTGCATTTTCCTGCGTCCACACCAGCTCACCGGCAGCTGAGTTCTGACAGCGCTTTAGTTCAGACCTTTCCCAGCTGCAATCCCCTCTCCCGGGGGAGCTGGAAGCTGCATCAGGACAAACTGAGCCGGAGAAGGGGGCTTGGGCTGGACCAGTGCTGAGCAAAGAGGCAGCTCAGAGGCGCTGGAGAGAGGCGGGATGGAGAACAGACCTCCAAGCTGAGTCGTCCCTGGAGCACTGCGGCTCCCAGGCGCCCGGCCAAAGCCGGACCGTAAGGCCAAGCTCTACGTGGATGAGTTACTTGCCAGGTAACGCTGAACCTGAAGCTGTGAAAAGCTCTGCAGGAGCGGATGCCTGGAGAACATCTCCTTGGGACAAGCCCTGTCCTCTCCATGGGCAGTGCTGGGATCTCGCAAGGAGCTATAAAGGAAAATTCGATCTGGCTGGCAAAAAACCGTTCCCGTGGGAAATTTTGACTTTCTGTCAGAAAATCCGGAGCATTTCTTTTTCAGTCCCAAATGAGCATGAATAGGAACAAAGATTCAGTTTTGGCAGGGGGAATGGGCTTACCAAAGAAAACACCCAAATTTTTAAGCAAAGTAGACACATTTTATATATTTTTTTTCTCTCTTTGGATGAAAAGAAAAAGAAAAAGAAAACCCCCAACGATTTTCCAGAAAGGAAAAAAGTAAATTCAGTGAAAAAAAAACCCGCAACCAGTTCTCCCACCGCTACTTGGTGCAGATTCAGCTGGTTTGGCTGGTTCACCTTTCCCTCAGCACGGCGGCTCCGGACGCTCTGATCCCCTCCGCGGCGCTGGCAGGAGCCTCCAGCGGCGGCGGCTCCCGCTCGTCCCCTGCCCCTGCCCGGCGCAGGCGGTTCCGCAGCCCCCGCTGCCCCGGGGCCTGACTTTCCCTCGGGGTTTGGGAGATAAACCAGGGTGGGCCGACGGTCATGAGCGAGTGGGTGGGAGTTGAATGGGGTTATTGTGATCTTTATCTGGGGGGATTACTCCTGGCGGTGTGGGCTTGGCAGGGCAGCACGGGGTTTTGGCCGTGGCTGGTTTTACACACTGATAGGTGCGGCCACAGGGAAGGAATAGCAGGATTGGGCTGCGGAAAATTGTTTTACGGTAGCTTCATCCTTGCAAAACATTCACTTCCCAGCAAAGCCGGTGGAAAAGGAAAAAACAGAGCGATTTTCGTTTGCAGAAGTCTGACGCGGCTAGGACTGCACATGGTCTGAAATGCAAAGCCTGGCATAAAAGTGACATATTTTACTGGAAACTGGGAACTTGCTTCCCTTTTATTGGAAATAAATTGGAAGGGAGAAGGATGGTAGGAGCATGCCGCCAGCACAATAACAGAATAGAAGCGTTTGCAGGAGCATTTAGGGATCCTGCAGAGTAGACCGGGGGTGCGGCAGCACCGCGAGACCACACTAAAATTTACGGCATCGCTGATAGTGGTGATTCTGCAGGCAGGGACCGCGGCTGAGACTGGGACAGCCGGACCCCTCCTGCCCCCCCGGGCTAGCTGCTGGGCAGGACACGGCTCTGGGAACTAAGCGAGACGCGGAGCTCCGTCCCCGAGAGCTGCCGGGACCCGCGGGACGGCGGTAAAGCAAACCCGGAGCTGACCCCGGCAGCCGCGGGGCACCCTCCGCTCTCCCGGCCGCTTCCCCCGGCCCGACGGGGTCCGCACCCTGGGCAGCGGAGGCTCCGCGGCGGGACCGAGCATCGCCTCGAGGCTGCCGGGACCCCGCGCCTGCCCCCGGAGCCGCCCCCGCGTGTGCCCCGGTGCCGCCGGGCCGCGGGAGCGGGCCCCTGTCCCCGCAGATCGCCCGGCTTGGCCGTGCCTCCCTGATGAAGACGCCGGCGAAGAAATTGCGCTCTCTGCAAGGGGCACATCTGATTGTGATTTGGGGAAAAATATAAAAAATGAAAAGAAGGGAAAGAAAACAAAAAACTAAACAAAAAAAAAAAAAAAAAACC
>JAWWMU010000055.1:10519131-10534086 GCA_035048155.1 Cinnycerthia olivascens
GGCGGCGGCGGCGGCGGCGGCGGCGGCGGCGGGGCCGGGGCTGCGCTCCGCGGGGCCGGGGTGTCCTGGCCCCAGGGCCGGGTCCCCGCGGGCACAGGGCTGAGCACCGGGCCCCGAAACGGCGAGGAGAGGAGCGGCAACGCGCGGGGATCCCGCTGGGAAGCGGGGGTGGAAGCTCGGAGGGAACATTCGGCGGGATGTGTGGGGACTCACGGGGAAGAAGTCCCCAAGTCCTTAACCCTTATCCACCTGGGCGGAGGGGAGGGACGCTCCGTCTCCGCCCGGGGAGAGCCAGCACGGCGCGTTTCTCGCTCGAGATGGAACGAACCGGCTGCTGCCCGCTTCTCATTCGGCCGTGGGGCTCGTTCAAATCCCCGCCGCAGCCTCCCGGGGCCGCCCGCACCCCCTGAGGATGCGGGGACGGGAGCCGCGGGCTTTGCCGGGCTTCCCTGCCCTGCTCCCGGCCGTCCTCCCTCTCCGGAAAGGGACAGAGCCCGTCCCCGTCCTGCCCGGACGCGGAGCCGCCCGGGCTTTGCGGCGGCTCTGAGCCCGTGTCCCGGGAAGAGAGCGGGGCTGCTGGCGAGCTCCGGGATCCCCGGACCAGAGCTGGGCAGTGGGCTGCGGGCCCCCCAGCCGAGACCTGCCCGGGACGGGAGACACTGCCCGGCCAGCCCGGGTCCCTCCGCGCTTCTCCGGATACGAACGGCGTTTTCCCGGAATCCTGAATGCCCCTCATCCCCTCTCCCGAGCTCTTTGGTGTTTCCTGCCTGGCGTCTCCGAGCTTCCCTCTGCTCTGCCACTCGGAGTCCCCCACAATCCCCGTCCTGCGCCACGAGGTGCCTCCGGTGTCCCGGTCCCACGCTCCGCGGCTTTCGGTATCCCCTGCCCCAAATTCCTGTGCCCTGCCCGGTGGTTCCAGGTTCCCCGTGCCCGCTGTTTCGCACCTGGAGGTCCCTCAGTGTTTTCACCAGTGGGCTCCCGAGTACCTCAGCGTCCCCTGCCTTGAGCTGCCGGGCTCCTCAGTGTCCCATCCCCTGCGCTCCCGAGTGCCTTCACAGCCCTGCTCCGCACTCCGCGGTCCCTCGGTGTCCCGTCTTCATCCCTACACTCCCCGGTACCTCAGTGTCTTTCTGCTATCCCGTTCTCCATCTCCCTGCGTGTCCCTGAACGGCTCACCGTGTCCCTGCTTGTCCCCGCGTTGCTCGGCGTGTCCCTGGATGTCCCCGTGCCTTTCGCTGCCGTCCCCCGCGGCTCCTTCTCTTCGCCCTCCCTCTCCCTCCCCTCCGGGAGCCTCCGCGCTCCGTGCCCGTGCCCGTCCCGCTCCCAGCCCGTGCCGGACCGTCCGCGCCCGCGGCCGGGACTCACCCACGCACTCGTTGGCTTCCCGGGCCGTCGCCCGCTGCCAGGGCCGGTCGTAGTGGAAGGGCTTGCAGCGGTCGCACTCAGGGCCGGCCGTGTTGTGCTTGCAGTCGCACACCAAGCTGTCGTCGCGGTCCCGGACGCAGCGCGACGCGTGCCCGTTGCACTTGCAGCGCCCGCCGACCTGCAAGTCGGACACGGCGTAGAAGTAGGAGTCGCGGGCCAGCTCGGAGTCGTCCTCGCTCTCGTCGCCGAAGGTGTGCAGGCGGCTGAAGGTCACCCTGATGTCGGTGGCCGTCACCCAGTCCTGCAGCACGGGCGAGTTGTCGAAGTCGTGGGCGGTGGGGCGGCCGTCCAGGGTGCTGAAGGCGATGAGGCCGCCGGAGAGGGGCCGCACGTCGGTGTGCGAGTCGGTGCACACCGCCTCCTGCTCGTTCTGCTTCGTGATGGCGGCGCGGCTCGGCTTGTTGTACATCTTGCGGCACTGCGTGGAGTAGAACTGGAAAGGCACCCAGGTCTTGCCGTAGTCCATGGACTTGTGGATGGCCATGGACTCGGGGCGCGGCGAGCAGAACTGCAGGCTGACGTAGGTCACCTCGAATTTCTTGCCGAGGGAGAGGGTGAGGGTGACGTTGTGGGGATACTGGACGTAGCTGTCGGACTGCCAGCAGGTCAGGTTGTGCGGGTTGTTGAGGTCGGTGAGGAAGGAGGGTGGGTGGGCGCGCTTGGGGTCGGACGCGTTGCAGAGGTGGCAGGTGCGGACCTGCTCCTCGCCCTTCTCCGTCACCACGCAGTACCGCGACGGCGGCTTCCCGCAGGTGCTGGACACCTTCACCTCCTTCCCGAAAGCCGAGTTGACGAAGTCGGGGATGCAGCGGCGGGGCAGCCCGTGCTCGTCGTAGCAGGGGTCGGGCTGGGTGCTCTGCACGGCGAACATGCTCACGCCGTGGTAGCCGCCGCGCAGGGGCTGCGCCAGCCACGCCGCCGCCAGCAGCAGGGCCAGCGGCGCCTCCGCTCCCCTCCGCGGCATCCTGCGCGACCTCCGCGCCGCGTGGGGACAGCGGGGACGGGGACACGGGGCAAGACCGGGGAGCCGCCGCTCGACCGCGCCGCTCCGCGGGGCACCTCGGCCGGGGACGCGGTGCGGCGGCTCAGGGAGCCCGGAGCATCGCCCGCCCCGCGGCCAGCCCCGCGGAGAAAGGGGAGACCGCGACGGCGGCGGCACCACAAAAGTGGGGCTGGCGGCGGGGCTGGGTCCCGCCTGCCTCCCGCCCCGGCCCTCGCACGGAGAATGACTGGCGGTCCCAGCCCCCGCCGCGTTTGAGGTCATGTTAAAGGAGTGACATCGCGCTCAAGGAACAGAACAACGACATCCACTGGCGGCTCAGCCAGAGACGCGCACAGGCCTCGGGGAGGGCGGGGGGGATGGGAGTGGGACGGAGCCCGCCTCGACACCGCGGTGATGGGCGCCAGCTCCGACGCGGGGCTCCCGAGCCGCCCCGAGGAGCCGGGCAAGGGCCCTTCTCCTCCCCCCGAGCATCCGTGCCCCCGACGGGGCTGGGGGAGCCGGGGCCTCCTGCAGCCGGGGATGCTCCGTGGGCGTGGAGGGGGAACGGCGGGAAGCGGCCGGGAGGAGCCCCACGCCCACCTGTGGGGACACTGGGGGGATCAGGATGGGGACGTCTGCCACCCGGTACCTGCTGGCCTCCCCTCTCCACCGGGCCAGGCAGGGACTGGCCCCCGTAACTGGATCGGAAGTGGCACCGGCCCGAGTGGTGTCCCGCAGTCTTCCCCCCTGGGACACAAAACCCGGTCCGGGGAAGTTTACCGGGGGGAAATCACGACACGGGAACTACTGGGCCTGGCGACCCTCGGCAGGTTGTTTGAGGGGTCTGATCCTGGTGCAGAGGGGCAGTCTCTCCATCACAGCCCCAGGACACACCGGCCACGAGGGGCTGCGCGGAGCCTCTTGCCTCTCCCCACCCCGCTCTGCAGTGTCAGCTCTCCCGGTAAGGCGAGGAAGGGGTTAAAGGGCGGCACTTGTCCCTCACGGGGCCGTGGCCCAGCCTCGGTCTCCCCTTCCCACCCAACCAGCAGACCCCCAGTGCCGACGGGCCGCCCCCGACGGCCGCTTCCCTCCGGATCCCCTCGGGCTTCGCTCGTCCCGCTGAGATCCCGGCCGGGGACACCGCCGGGAGGACGGTACCGACATCCCGGACAGACGGTGCCGGCAGGGAGCGGAGAGCTTCCCTCCCTCGGCTCCCGGCCGCCCTGCTCGCCCCCCTTCCCTCTCTCTTTGATTAAAAGGGCACTTTTATTTTTCCAACGGAGGTGCCCTCTCTCGGAGCGCTGCCCACGCCGCGTCACTCAAGCGGCCGGGCCCTGGCACGGCGGCGGGTCCCCTCCCCGGAGAGCCTCGGCGGGGCGGCCCGAGGGGACGGGGGCTGCCCGGAGCCCCAGGCCGGCCTCCGCCCCCTCCTCTCCGCCCGTCCCTCTCCCCGCTTTGAATTCCTTGCCACCGAGCTGAATAAAAGTGGTTGTTGTAAATTGAATTAGTGCCTGATTAATCTGCTCCCGGGCCTGCTAGCCCAGCGGGGCGTCTTTGGCAATGCAACCGCCTTCCCTGCAGGGCAGCGGGGCTCCGCAGCCTCCCTGCCCCCATCGCTCCCCCCGGACCCCCCCAGCCGCCCCCCCAGCCCCGCCGCTCCCGGGATTTGTTAACTCTTCCCCGGGAAACAGCCCCTCCATCCCGCCCCCGGCGCCCTCCGCCGCCAGGGGAACAGGAGGGCAGCGTGAGGATGGGGATGCGGCCGGCCCGGGACTGGGGGGGTGTCCGGTCCCTCTGGTCCCACCCGAGCCACCCGGGGACTCCCGCAGACCCGGGACACTCACGGGCAGTCCCGGGATACCCCAGGCCCGGAGAAAATTTTATCCCTCTTTTTCAATCGCTGCCCTGTTTGCAGAATTGGGATGGAGGGTGGGGGACGTTCTCCCGTCCAGCTCTGGGAGGGCACCTCAAGGAGGGAGGGGGACAATTTAGACTAAACTGTCCCAGACCGTGGGGGCCCGGCCGGGACAGAGGCTGAGGGAAGCCCTGGGACATCGCCGCCCCGTGTGGGATCTCCCCAGCGCGGCTGTGCGGACAGCGGGGAGGGAATCCCAAACTTGGAGCCCCAAATTCGTGCTCACAGGTCCCTCCAGGTGCCTGCCACGAGCATCTCCGCTCGTCGTTTGTGATCCCCTGCTTTAGTCGCCTGGCGCTTTTCCTTCGGCCACGCGTGTCCGGGACCAGTCGGGGACGGCTCCTGTGCCCGGGAGGAGCACGCGGGGCCCGCTCGGGGCGCAGCGGGTGCCGCTGCCGGTCCCTCCTTACCCCGGGGAAAGATGCGGGTTTGGCTCCGGTTGCTCCGGGCGCTCCTCGACCCTCTCGCCGGCCGGACCGCGGTCCCGAGAATGCCCCGAGCGCGCAGGGCAGGACTGAAATGTCAGCGTTTCCTTAAAATCCGCGAGGGCTTCTAAAGGTCGCCCGGTCCTTCACCGCCCCACGGCAAAAACCGGGGTGAATCTAAGGAAAGCTGGCCCCCGCGGAACTCCCCCGCAAAGCCGAGGTGCTGCCTAATCCCATTAGCAGGGTGTTAATTTAACAACCTCCCGGCGCTGCCGAGCGCGGGGCTCCGCGCTGCCCCCCGGCGCTCCCGGGGCTGCGGCTCTCGCCTCCCTCCTGCCCTTCTCGCTGGGTTTATTCGGTGTTTCACAACCCCCAGGGTTTGTAATGGCTCTTGCGGTCATTAACGTGATTTATTGAGGCTCTCTCGTCTAATTACCTCGCCCTCGAGCTATTAAATGCAAGTAAGCAGCTCCGCGGGGACCGAGGCGCAGCTCGCCGGGCCCTAGTCTGCCGGGCCCTGCCGGGGCAGGGGCAGGGGCTGGGGCTGTCCCGGGAGGATGGAACGGGAGGATGCTCGGGCCGCCAGGCCGTGCCCTCCACGGATCGCCCCCCACTTCGAATTTGGTTTTCCTGTCATGAAACACCAGCCGGCCCCGGCCCTGTCCTGCCTCGCGGGGGGATGGATCCTTGCCGAAGTCAGCCCCGGTGAGACGCCGAAGCATCTCCAGTACCAGCACCGGGGCTGGAACACTGCTGGAACCAGCACCGGAGCATCTCCAGTGCCTACACCGGGAGTGGAGCACGGCTGGGAGCGCACCGGAGCATCTCCGATCCCCCGTTCCCTGCCCGGCAGCGCTGGCGGCCCAGGGGCTGAGCGGCGGCCGGGCCGGGCCGGACCGGACCAGAGCAGAGCGGAGAGTCCCCGTTCCCCCGCGTTTGGCCCGGGAGAAGCCCCGGGGACGGAGAACCGGGAAGGGCTTTATTTCAGCCGCACCGGGGGCAGCGGGAAAGGCGGCTCCGGCGCTCGGAGCCTGTTTTAAAAGTCAAATGGCTTCGGGTGCCGGAGCTCGTCCTCCTCCCCGGGAACAATGCGCTGCTCCTCGCCCACCTCCCCCTGCACCGCCCGGGCTCGGAGGAGGGAGGGGGAAAGCCCGAGCGGCTCTTCTCCTGCTCGGCTCTCGGGGGGCCGTTCCCCGGCGGGACCGGGAGCGGCTGGAAAAGCAGAGAAGACCCGGGTTGAAATAATCAGGAGCGATTTATTCCCCTGGAGTGACAGTTCTTTTGAGCAGTTGCCGAATGGCAGTTTCTGTCTTTCTGAAAGCTTTTCTTCCAGATTCTGTTCAGATTAGGCTGGGGAGATGAATGAGGCCATTATCCAGCCCAGTAGCTATTCTGAAATGCCAAATTAATTACCAAGGGCTAAATCAAGGCGATGGGGGCTGGAGGGGAGAGGGAGGCGGCGGTTTGAGGTGTGAAAATATCTCCGCGATCTTTTAAACACGAGCACGGCGGGCGGCCCGGGTTGCTCCCCTCCAACCCCCCAAACTTCGCTCCACAAGCGCGGGGGCAGCGGCGGCCGGAGCTGCGCGGAGCCACCGCGGGGCCCCGCTCCGGTTCCCCTGCCCCGGCTCCAGCACGACCCCGCCGCTCCGCATCTCTCACCTGCGGCGGGGCCGCCGGGCACCGCGGGGTTCCGGGCGGGGCTGAACCGCAGCCGAGGCCGCTTGTGCCGCTCACGGGCCCGGCGGCCCCTCCGCGCTCCCCAGCTCGGGGACTCTCCTCCGCCTGAGCGCCGGGCCGGGGGCGCGGGGAGGAGCAGCCCCGCCACCCCCAAACCCGTTTGCAGCAGTTTAGCCGCAGCCGAGCCCGGGACATTCCCGAATTCCCTCAGCTCCGAAGGGCCGGCTCGGGGATGTCACAGTGGCCAGCCAGTCCCTTCTTTGCGACGAGAGAGCGAAGGGGGAGGGTGAGGGATTGCGCAGGGATGCTGATCCATGACTTGGTTCGCGTTGCTTGTCTTGGCGGGTCATAGAAACACCGCAGAGAAAGGGGAGAAAGTCCGGTCCCAAGGGAATTAGGGAAGAAGGCATCGCTGGCTCTTCTTTCCGGACTGATGTCTCTCTGCCAGGACAGATGACAACATTTGCACATGACATTTAATCCTCCACCCTAAAGCTCTGTGGCTCCCGGCAGGCAGTTATTGTTATTATTGTCGCTCTAATATTTACGCTTTGCTCCCAAACAAGTGTAATTTCCCCGATCGCTTTGTAGCTCCTTGGCCCCTAATCCACTTTTCTCTTCAGTTCCCAGGGGACCACACCTCTGGCTCCTCTCATTCATGGGAAAAAAAAATAATAAATTGAGGACTTTTACATTAAAAAGTAACCATTTAGGGAACAGCGGATTCTATCGGTTTGAGATGGGGGAGTTGGACATGGGGCTGGTGCTGAGTCCCCACGGCCAGTGAGGGACATCCCAGCTCAGCCTGGGCAGCAGAGCCAGGCAAGACTTTCCCTCGCATAGACAGTCCTTGCAAAGGAGGAATAAGCACCGAGGAGATTTCCCAGGGGCTGAGAAGTGGGCTGGAGAAGGAATCAAGCCTTTAATGTAAATTGGCCGTGGCTGGCAGAGACCACTGAACACTGGGCTATTCAGCATCTCTGTGAACCTCTAATGATCAACTCGGGTTTCAATTATACACCCACAATTGCCACCAAGTGAGATAAGCCTCCGGAATACTCTATTTCCCCTTGCAAAATGTTTTCTTTAGGACAGGCAGGCTGGGAAGCTCAGTGAGTAATATTTGATTTATTTTCAGCAGAGCTGCGGGACACCCAGCAGCCAGGAGAGCTCCCGGTGGCCCGAAGAGAAGCCAGACGTGCCCAGCTCAGGCACTCCCTGGAACTCGCAGGTGGATTCAGTCACTGCAGCACTGCGAGTCCCGGATATTCCCAGGAAAACAGGGGCGCTTCTGGATGGCAAAATTGTCAAAACCTTTGATTTACTTGTGTCCTTCCCTACAGAAACAACGGCTTCGTTTGGATGGGTGTAGACAGACTATTCCCTTTTTATCCAGTATTTGTGGGTCTGATTGACAGAGGGACACCGGAGCAATTCACAGACCCCCACCCCCAAGGCCTAAGAAAGCACCCAGCCCAGGTGCCATGAAGGCTTTTGGGGACTCAGAGAGAGCACCCCTGTCCCAAAGGGCCCAGCTTTGACCCCACTCCGCATTTTGCACAGGAGTTTGATGTCTCCACTTGGGCTGCCCCTCCACTCCCCCTGGCACTGCCTGACAGCAGCTCCAGACAGTCCTGGGCACTGCTGGTGCCTCGGAGGCTGCCCTGGAGCAGAGCCCAGCCAGAGTAAAAGGATAAAGCAGGGATTTATTAAAAGGCCTCACTGGATACACCTTGAGCAGCACAAGAGCCTGGCTGGGCCACACCCAGGTTGGACCCAAAAATGGGCACAGAGTAGACAACTGGCTACGAGGTCCCACACTTTGATAAGTTCTGCTCCATCAGCAGATTGGAGTTCATTGTCCAATTACAGCTTCAGGTTATGAAGCTCCATCCTCCTGGTTTTTTCTTCTCACTTCACCGTTATTTTTGTTCTTGGGCTTGAAATTTGTATTGGTTGTCCTTGGTTCCAAGCTGGAGAAGGAATTGTTTTGTCTCCCTACCCTGTGAAGAGAGCTCACCAACACTGAGTATGGAACCCAAAACTACCCACTAAAACAGCCCAGAATCTGAAAGATATAAAAGCTAACACTTAAGGCATCACAGCGAGCTGCTCCTTTGGGAGAAAACCAGCCTTGATTGAGAACCATTCACACCTCAGCCACGCCGGGGCAGGATAACAGCAAAGGAAGCCTTTTCCTTTTGATCTGAGCCCAGCATAACTCAGAGAAAACCGATCCCTTCGCTCACTGCCTTGAGCTGCTTTAGCAAAACCTGAGCAGCGATTCCAGCACAAGAGTTGTGGTGCTGAGGGAAGGCAGATGGAGACGGACAGACTGGTCTGGAGCACAGAGAGATCCGGCAGGACAGGGAACCCCAGCTGTGCTGAGAGCAGGGACAGTGCAGTGAGCAGTGAACCACTTTAAAATAACAAATATTTCTTTAGAATTATTAAATCGGGCGGAGACAGTTCCTCACCCACGTTACAGAATTGCTTCTGGGCACAGCGAACGCTACTGTTGTTGCTCCATGCGGGAGTTTTTGGCTCCGGCATAAGAAACTGGCCCATGTAGAGATTTTTTTGCCTTGACAGAGACTCTTCAGGGAACCCGGGATCACAGCTTTATACAGGACCCCTGGAAGGTCGTGGAGCTGAGACCCTGATCTTAGCGGGAATGTTCCTCCCTTGTGGAAAGGAATTCGATCTCCCTAATCTGGTGTAAGGCAAAGGTGGAACCTGGACTGGGCTTCCAGGGGAGAGGCAGGAGGTGTGGCTGGGTGCGTTTCAGCTACCTAAGGAGCAGGATTATCGGAACACGGATCCCCAGAGCCTTTGGATTGCCAGCTTTCAGAAACTCCCTTTGCCAGATAATTAACTCCTCTCCAGCGCTCCCTCTGCAGTGACAAGCGGGCTCGTGGGACCCAGCTCCGACTGCAGCTGGGACAGTCCCGGGGCAGGCTCTGCTTCAGCATTGCTGATGAAGGGGGACTTTTGTTGCTTTCTTTGTTGAGAAGTAATTAATATATATATAATATATATATATATATTCCAGAAAGCATTCTGTTCCCTGAGGGCAGGAGTGGGGGGTTTGCAGGGACTGAGCCAGAAAGGCTGGGGCAGGGCAAAGCCCCACCCGGGCTTTGGGTTTGTATCTTCCTTGAGGGAAGTGTCCTCTGGATATCAGGGCACGGTGAGTGCTGGAGCCTTCCTGGCACCCCAAAATTACGGGAGGCCGCCGAGAAGGCGCTGGGAGCGAGCCCTGGCCCAGCCCTGAGCAGAGCCCTGGCATCAGCCAGGACGAATTTTCCAGGACCTGCCCCAGGGCGCTGCGCAGAGTTCGAGCTCCTTTTGGCAGCCATCCTAACCTAATTATAATTAAGGATGTATTAAGCGGGGATGAAGTGGCCTTCGAGTGCCTCTAACCTTCTAATGGAGGGTTTGGGGAGAGGCGGCGGGAGCGGCTCCGGCCGGGCACTGCCGCGTCCTGGGAGCCCGGCCGGGGCTTCGGGGATGGGGCCGCAGATCCTCGGGAGGAACATTCCCGTGCCACCTCCCGGGACATCCCGCCCGTGCCAGGGCTGAGTTCGTGCAGAGTCAGTGCCGGGCTGAGCTCCGCGGCTTTCTCGGCGCTGTGTCCGTCCCCCCGGCCATCGCCAGTGCCACGAAATGCCGTGGTGCCCGTGCCAGGCCAGGAGGCACGGGTGGATCTGGGCAAGCAGAGCCCAGAGCAGCGGCAGGGCCGTCCCTGCGCATCCCCCCCTGCGGGCTGGGGACTCCGAATTATCCCGAACCCAGCCAGGCCTCCTGTCCCGCTGCCTCAGGAAGGAGGGGGGGGAGAAGGTGAAGCTCTTTTTTCTGTCCCTTCCCTCCATGGCTCCAGCAGCCCGCT
Organism: Cinnycerthia olivascens; assembly: GCA_035048155.1. Taxonomy (NCBI): domain Eukaryota; kingdom Metazoa; phylum Chordata; class Aves; order Passeriformes; family Certhiidae; genus Cinnycerthia; species Cinnycerthia olivascens. Next base: position 10,529,448 of record JAWWMU010000055.1, read on the forward strand.
GCTGTTTTTCACTGTTCACCTTTTGGCAGAGGAAAGCGAACCCATTGTCCCAGGACAGCGCCTGCTCTGGGCTCCGCTGCATCCTCATCTCCAGATCCTGCCTGTCCCGGGCACCCCGCTGCCCCTCGGAATTCCAGCTGCCAACACCTCACATCCACCAAACGCTGCTCCAGGGCCTCGGCACCGCCCCCTCGCACAGGTGCCTCGGTCAGCACCGTTAATTTCGTGGGGACAGAAGCAGTGAAATGCCACTGCTGGGAGGGTTAATGCGGGCTGTGAGCTGTTCCCGCGGCACCCAAATGCACAGAAAACCGCCCTGCCTGAGACCTGGAGACACCTGTAACACATCCGCCCCTCTGACCGAAGGGTTGGGTTTGTAACCTGCTTTAAACGCGCCCATTTGCAGATTTAAGCCTGGACCCACTGATGGCGCCTCGGAGGCTTTGCTGAGCGCGGAGTGGCTTCGCTGTAACTGTGAATTCCAGCATCAGGATGAAACCGGCCACTGGGAATGGAGCAAAACGGATCGAGGTGTTTGGGATTATGGACAGCAGAGGGCCTGGGGGTGCCTCCTGCCCGGAGGATTTGCTGTAGTCCTCACCCAGAACTACCTGTGCCCACCTGGGCACCTCTCCTTGTCCTGCCCGCTCTGCTGCCCCGAAGGAGGATTGAGCACGGGCTGCTCCAGCGGCTCTGTCCTGCTTCCAGTGTCTTTTGCTTGGGTTGGGTGAGGGCTCTGCCCCATTTTCACAATTTATGTGCACAAACCCCATCTTCTTCTCACGGCTGATGTGGGCACATCATTCAGGTGCCTGCGGAGGACACCGAGTTTGTCACCTGGGTAAGGTGCAGGGCAAATGTCCCTCTCCCAGCCGAGCTTATCTCAAGGTGTATCTGCAGTGGATTTGGTTACTTTTATTTAAAGCAAGCAAGGAGAAAAAGGAAATTCGCGGAAAGGAGCGATCCAGAGGAGCTCACCCTGAGGCCCTGCTGCCATCTGCTGGGATCGCAGCGCCCAGCCCACGGTGCCGGCCCAGGATGGGGATTGGGGATGAGGTTTGGGGATGGGTCCTGTCCGGGGGGAGGGACACCTCCAGGGGGCTGGAAGGGGAGGGGATCCCAGTCCTTGTTTATCTGGATCTGGCTCTCTCCCGCTGCAGCCTCATTTGGGAGCAAAACCTCCGGAGAGGCCACACAGCCCCAGGTGTCCCAGCCGAGGGTCTTGGCTGTCCCTTGCTGAAGTATTTCAGCCCCTGTATTTAGGAAGGTAGAGCCCAGCTCCTGAGGAGTACAGGAACCTCAGATTTTCAGATTTACACCTGATTTACACCTTGGCCATCATAAAATATGCATCCAAAAGCGGAGAGGCAGTGGCAACGACAGCACTGGGACATGGTTGGTGCCCTGGTAGCTGTGCTGGGTGACAAGGCTGTGACCTGGGGAAGGAGAACAAACTGCAACTGCCCTGGAATGCTGTCACCTCCACCTCCGGGTGTGTGGCTGCTCGGGGATGTGTCCAGGTGTCCCCAGGTCTGGGGCCAGCACAGCACAGGCCCAGCCAGCTCCAGATTTACTCAGTCCGTGCAGGACCTGGAGTGAGTCCTGGCTGTGAGCACAGCTTCACTGGCAGTGCCCAGAGCGAGCACCCAAATCCAGGTTGGATTGCTGTGGTGCTTTGGCACGTGGAGGTGCTGTTGGCTCTGCAGACTCAGAGGTGGCTGAGACAGAGGGCTGAGGATCACCACAGCCACAGGTACCACGGGACCCACGAAATTTCAGCACCATCACATCGTACCTCCTCCGGGCTAATCCAGAGGCAGAGCACTCCCCGGGAAGGGGTTTCCAGGGATTCGTTGCCCAGCTGGGTGCCCAGGGCCGGCGGATCTGCCCCTCTGGGGGACACTGAAGCCGCTCCATCAGTGCAGTTCTCCGGCAGGACACGGGGTGGAAACCTCGGCCCGCGGGAAAGCCGCTGCAAGCCCGGCTCTTCCCAGCGCTCTGCCCCTTCCCAGGGCTCTCCTGGTCCCGGACAGGGATCCGGGGAGGAATCCCCTGCTCCCAGGGCAGGGGGTTCTGAGGGGTGAGGAGAGAGGTTCCAGCTTCGGCTGAATCCCGCCCGGAGCCGGGGGTGAGCGAAGAGCTGGGAACGCCGGCAGCCCCAGATCAGCGCGGATCAGACTCACCTGCCGAAAGTGGGACAGCTCCGGAGCACCCCCCGCCCGGAACTGGCCAGAAAACCTTTGTCAGCTCAACAGATGGGGTCATGTAAAGCTGTATTGTCACCTTATCTCTGGGAGGCGGCAGGGGAACGTCTGGGGTCAGATCTGCCCGCAGCGAGGGCTCTGCCCCAGTTTCATTTCTCAAGGGTTGCGGAAGAGTCTGCCAGGATCCTCTGAGTGTGCACTGAGAAATGAAAAACACAAGCTGTGGGGAAAACCAGAGACAAGAAGGTTCCCTTTTCAGTGACCCTGCTTCCCCTTCCCTCCGAGGGACAGGCGTGGGGAGAGGCTGCTCTGCTGGGGCTGAGATGCTGCATTCCTGTGGGAGCTCGGGGAGAGGGAAGCAATGGGCTCACCTGCAGCCTGTGCAGCCCCAGCAGCACACAGGGGGATGTGGACAGACTCAGCCATCCCAAAGCTGCTGGAAACCCTCGGTCTGGGCCCCAGCAGCAGCACCCCAGGGAGATGTACTGGCTGCAGTGTGCAGAGCTTGGCCTGACTGCAGAGCTGGCAACTTTCTGGCATTTTGGGGGGTGAAATGCTCGAGTCCCAGTGTGGGGCTGGGCTGGAGTTGCTGTTTCAGGGAGTGTGTCTGGGTGTGGAGCAGAGAGGAATGGGGACAAGACTGTGATGAACTGAACTCCAGTGTAAGGTGAACTTTGGTGTCCGAGGCCAGGTTGGACAGGACTTGGAGCAGCTTGTGCAGTTAAAGTTAAGTTCAAGTTTAACTTTAACTTGTCCCTTCCCCTGTCAGGGGTTTGGGCCAAGATGACCTCTAAGGTTCTTTTCAGCCCAAGCCATTCTTCGACTCTGAGGTGTTCACAGAGAACCCAAAGGTTTAAATGAGCTCATCAGACCACAGCCTCAGCTTCCTCCTCCTGCTGGGGCAGCTCCAGGGGCAGGAACTGAGCTGGAAGGTGCCAGAGCTGCCAGTGCTCCATGGCCATGCTCTGCCTGGAGCTCCAACAGCTTCAGCATCAATCCTGGTGTCCCCACACCCACGCTCAAGGCTATCACTCCTCGTGGATGGGAGCCACTGGGGGTGCCATTCCTGCTCTCTGTGTGACCCCAAAAGCCACCTGGGGTCACTTCCCACTGCCTGCTGTCACCCTGCTGTGGCACCCAGGATCCCTGAACTCAGAGCAGCAGTAAGGAGGGACACAGCTCCCTGCTGCAGGGGGATCCCAGGAACATGCTGGCGTCGACATCCCTTGGAGGATGCATCCCCTGCTGCAGAGCCCTCTCCCCGAGCTGGTTGTGCCAGCCTGGTGGCCCCACGCACTGTTTGTCACCACGGCAGCCCTGGCACGGCCCCTCCCTGCCCTCCTCCACTTCCTTCCGCCGCCACCAGCCCCCCCAGCCCATGTTTGGTAACTTCTTCAGCTGCTCCGGGCCCCCAGGAGCAAAACAAGGAGCTCCCAGTGCCTCAGGTGGGGAGGGAAGGGGACAGAAGGGGACACGCTGCAGCCCCAGCAGCCAGAGGAGTTTGGCCTCCACAGCCTTGGCCCTTCAGACACCTCCCAGTTCCTCCAGTTCAGGGATCTGCCTGAAAAGCTGGGTCTGAAATGAAGAGGTGGGAGTGGGCAGAAGGGGTGGGAAAGGTGAGATTGGCACCCCAGATTGGTATCCAGTGAAGAGCTCAGGCCAAGAGGAGCTGGGACACAAAGCTCTCGGCTGTTCCCCAGGTCAGCACCTTGGGGCAGGTGGCACCCACTTTGTGACATCGACACCAGACACCAGAGCTTCCCTATCCCGCTGTTTTTGCTGCCTCAGGATTTCCTCTGAACTGCTGGTGGCCACTCAGCTGGCCAAGGCCGAGCCCGTGTCCCTCCATGGGGGTTTCACCTGGTGCAGGTGACACAGGAACTGCGGGCTTTTGTCTCCGTGGGCCACCAATGAAAGGGGATTTCGGCTCTGACTGGGATGGCTTTTTTTAAAATTCACTGGAATTTCACTGCGGAACCCGCAGCTATTTTGGCTCCCCCAGCAGGTTTCGAGTCTCGGAGCAGCAGTGGCAGCGGTCACTCTCTTCGGCAAACCGAAATCCGCAAAGGAACCCACCCAGATTCCTGCGCTCAGGCTGGGCGGGGGATAGGTGTGGGGCCAGAAATCTGTGTGGGACGGGCCTTTGCTCAGGAGTAGCCACGAGGGCAGCTGGAAAAGGCCATTCCAGGTGCCACTAGAGCAGGCACCAGCAGCATGTCCCCAGCCTGGTGTCCCCAGCCTCGGCTTGGCACTGTCACAGAGCGGCTGAGGGTTTGCCCAGCAAAGGTGAGGTACAGGGCAGAGCAGGGAGGGGAGGAAAACATCGTGCACAGGATGGAGGGAGGGAGGGAGACATGGAAAGATGGATGGATGGATGGATGGATGGATGGATGGATGGATGGATGGATGGATGGATGGATGGATGGATGGATGGA
>JAWWMU010000055.1:10554353-10564429 GCA_035048155.1 Cinnycerthia olivascens
CTTGGTTCTGGATTGTTCTGTGCCCTTGGTTCTGGGTTGTTCTGTGCCCTTGGTTCTGGATTGTTCTGTGCCCTTGGTTCTGGATTGTTCTGTGCCCTTGGTTCTGGATTTTTCTGTGTGCCTGAGCTGTGAGGAGAGCTGGCTCACACTTTGTGTGGAGTTCAGTGTTATTTACTAATGCAGTGCAGAGTCTGGAAATATAAAAGCTAAAACTGAAGGTATCAGGAGCAGCTGTGCTGAGTTCCCATGAGTCCCATTCCCAGTGATGTCCCCTGGCTCTCAGACCCTTTCCTGTGTCTCTCCTGGGCTTTGGCAAAAGGATCAGACAATTCAGGGAGAATTCTGGGTATTTTGCACCTCAAAAATCTCCCTCTTGCCCAAAGGATTTGTGCTCTGCCAGGAACCTCCTGGGTGGATGTTGGTGGCTTTGCTGTGTCCCAGTCCCGGTGCTGATCCCCCAGGATCCCCCAGTGCCCTCCCGAGGGGCTGCTCCCCCTCATCCCCCACTGCTGTGCCCATCCCATCCCATCCCTGTGGCCGGGGTGGGAAGGGTTTGGTCCTTGTGGTGGCAGGAAGGATTCAGGAAAAGCAGAGAGCAGTGCCCACAGCCCAGAGCTGTCCCCTCCTGCCCCTCAGAACCAGGGCAGAGACGTTGTCACATCCTTCCCCAAGCTCCAAATGACAGTTTCATTATTGCTGTCCTGCCCAGGCTGTTGTTTGTGGCAGGGTTGATCTTCACAACTCGCTGAATCCTCTCATCTTACTCTTGGCTGGGCTGGAACCTTCACTTTCCTCATTTTTCACTTCTATTTCCCAATTTCTTTGCTCTCCCCTTTTTTTGCCCTTTCTGTACACCAGAATAACAAACACTGCATCGCGGCTTTTTGGACCAAGACCTTGCTGAATTTTATTCGTTTTTTAAATCATTTAAAGCTTTCTTTTTCGGTGTGAACTTCACACAAGGTTGTTCTGGAGAGGGTGAGTAATCGTTTCCAACACATTGCTCCCCCTGAGTAAGGGATGAGGAGCTGTGAAGTCAGCAAGGAGGAGCTGTGAGGGTTTGGCCATCCCAGATTTACAGCCTGGATAAGCCTGTGGCCAGCTCAGGGCTGTAAATAGAAGATCTTTCTGCAGATCTTAAGGGAGAAACCAAATAAAAATGAATTGCCTGTGACTTATAAAAATCCCCGTTAGAAAAGTGCTTGGAAGAAAAACCTTGTGAAGGAACCTCTTCAGGGCTGGCCTTGCTTTGTGCTGCAAGACAGAGATCATGGGCAAGTTAGAGTGTGAAAAACAAGAAAATTGTTTTGTTTCTTGCTGGTGAGCAGAAAAAAAGAGGAGTTTTTGGTGAAGGAGAGCCCTGGGCTTGGCTGTGGTGATGCTGGCAGACTTTACCCTTTGAGCTGATATCTCCAGGCTTGTGCTGGATTTTCCTCTGGCAATCTCTGCCCAGGCTGGGTGCAGGTGCCAGGAGGTGCCCCTGTGCTGGGCATCCATGTCCACCTTCCATGTCTCAGCAGCTGCAGGTTGGGCTGCTGTGATCCCCAAGGGGATGCTGTGGCTGCCAGGCTCAGGCTGTGCCCATCCTTGGGCACCTTCAGCCTCTCTGGCCCCCCTGCCCGAGCCAGCCCTTCCCTTGGGCAGCCCTTGGGAGAAACCACCTCCCTCTGGTGAGGAGATGGTGGCAGCAGGTCTGGGGGAGGAGGAAACGGAACCTCCTGCTTCCCACCTGCCCCTGTGGGTGTCACTTCTGCCGGCTGTGTCACTCCTGAGGCACCGGGAGCTCGGGAGGTGCCATCTCTGCTCCAGCGCTTCTGGAGCTCCGACCTGAGAGCTGCCCTCTCTGTGGGGAAATGCCACCCCCGAGGCCAGGAAGGAGCTGCTCTGCGAGGAGGAGGAGGAGGAAGAGGAGGGCGTCTTGGGGCACTTCTCAGAAAAGAAATGGCAAAGCCTCATCGTTCCGAGCCGCCCACGGCGCCGCTGAGCCACTCCTGGCACCTTTGGCGCTGATAGCCATCAAAGCCGAGCCCAGGCTCCCTGAGCCCCTGCCCAGCACCTGCTGCTGCTCAGGGGCTTTGTTCTGTTCTTCTCCCAAAAGGAGAATTTCCTCTGGCCCTGCAGAGGCTTTGCTCTCCCAAAAGGAGGTTTTCCTCTGGGTCACTCTCGTGCTGGGTTTAGTCGAGGCACGCTCTGTGGGGTGCTGGGATAAGCCCGGCTTAGCGCTGCCTTTGCCCCAGCCCCAGCTGGACGGGGCTGTTCCCTCACTGACAGGATATCCCAGGATCTTGGTGGATGGCAGCAGAGCAGTGGAAGATTAAGAATTGCATGTGTAATTAACAGCGAGTGCTTCTGAGCTGTTGGAAACTCTCCAGCGGGATTTTTCTCGGCTGGAAAATGTTGATTCATTGAAAGTAAAATGTTGTGTGGCAGCAGGGGGGCTTTCCCTGCTGATTCAGCTGCAAGCCTGGCATAAAACCACAGCAAGAGTCCCACTGAGAAAATGCTTGTCCACGCATGGGGACAAGTGTGGCTTTGCAACCTGAGCGCTGATTTTGCTTGTCTTGCCATTGGCCTTGTCCCCCTGGGGCACTGCAGATCTCTGCAGCCATTTAAATTCACCTTCCTCAGTGCCTGGATGGAGGGTGAAGGTGTTGATCTGGCATTTCTGTGTGTGGGATGAATTTGTAGCCTCTGCAGCTGAGAGAACCTCCGAGGGGGAGGCAGGGTGAGCTGTAGGTTTGTGGTGAATGTCCCCTGCCAACTCCTGGCACCGTCTCCTCCTGGCTCCAGAGTAACAGCCAGCGCCCCTGCACTGGTGTTTGTGTCCCATGGCACTTCTGATGGGAGGGAGACCCAGCTGGGTTTGTATTTTCCTCTCTGACCGTAGCTTTGGGATTGACCACGGCTCTGTGTCCCCACAGCCGGGCTGTGCCTGAACTGCTGGAGCCTGCAGGAGCTGGTGAGCCGGGATGCCGGTAACTACCTCATCCTGGTGGAGAAGATCCTGGGCAAGACCAAAGAGGTGAGGGGGGGTTGTCGGGGGGAGCTGCCGGCTCTGAGGCATCGGCAGCTCTGTGGCTCACTCAGGATGGGCTTTGGCAGAGCTGGGGTGGGAATTCTGGCTCATGACCTATTGCTGGGCATCAGTTCTTGGGGTTGGGTCAGCAGGACCAGGACTCTGGCGGCACCAGCTCTGTGTCCCACAGGGAAGAGCCCATACCCATTGTTTGGGCAGCCCTGCAGATCCCCAGGCTTGGATTTGGATCCCCCAAAGCACTGCTTGGCTCTGTGCACATCCTCCAGCCCTTCCCTGGCTGTGTCCCTGGAGCTGCTGCTCCAAACCAGAGCAAATGGAAAATTTCCTGTTGTTTCTGGTGGAAACTTCTCTGCAGCTCTGCCGGGTTTCCTGTGGGGCTGGGATGCTGGGGACCACGGGCAGGTTTTGCAGCAGACTGGGAGGTGACAGAGGGGTCACAGTGAGGGACAACCAGATGGACCCGCACGGTCCCATCAAGTGCCAGGGGAGCTCAAGGCATCACTGCAGGGGGGCCTTGGAGGAGCCCCTTGATGTGGCAGAAAATAGGGATGTGTTTCCTGAACCCTCAAAGCTGGAATTCATGTGAGGAGGTAAATTCTGGCTTCCATTTTATGGGCAAGAGGCTGTGGAGCTGAGGGCAGTCCAGGTTGTTCATATTTCTCTTCTTTCAATGGCTGGAACTGCTCTGGCTGCACAGAGTGGTTTGGTACAGGAGGGTTGAGGCGAGGCTTTATTGCTCTTTGGGCTGTGCAAGGGTCTCCTTGAGCCCTCAGTGAGAGAGTTCTGCTGGCTATTCCCTGGAGTAAAGGCTGGGATCCCCCCACCCTGGATCCCAGCGTCTGGATTCCAGCCCCTGGATCCCATCCCCTGGGTTTCCCAGTGCTGCCCAGCTTCCCAAGCTTGTTCTGAGCCTCTTCCATGGAAATTCAAGCATCAGGAGCCTCAAAGGGTCGGGTGCCTGGCCAGACCCAGGAGGTGGCAGAGCAGGAGGTCGTGCTGCTCTGCCTGTCCCCCCTGTGGTTGGTGGGGCTTTGGGGTGGTTTTCCCACAGAGATGAGGTGAGGGAATGGTGGGGGCTGGAGTCTCCCAGCACCTCCAGGGATATTCTGGGCACTGCTCCTGGTCAGCAGCTCATCCCTGTGCCCTCGGGCTGTTCCCACAGGTGCAGGAGAGTTGTGACTACGACCTGGTGACGCCCCTGGCCCTGCTCTTCTACTCGGCCGTGCTCTGTGTAAGTGCTGAGGCTGCTGCGGCGATCCCAGCCCGGGGCAGGCACCAGAATCAGGGGGGCTTTGGCTGGAACTTCCCAGCCTGCTCTCATCAGTTCATCCCAAACAGAAAGATTCTGTGTGAATCCAGAGGGATCAGGACCAAGCAACCATTGCACAAGCTGAGAAGACAAAGAAAATGAGCTTCAGGGGTTTTGAAGCAATTTTTTAAGGCTGGGCTAATCAGAAAGGGGAGATGGACAATAAAGGGGATTTTTTTTCTTTACCCTTTCTGGTTGGGCAAAATACACGGGCAATGTGAATGAAAAGGAGCAGAGCCTTCTCAGGAAATACTTTTTATATTATTATTATTCGCAGCACAATGCATCATTATCCCGAGGAAATCATTGCTGCCAGGTCCTGCACAAGCACAGGCTGTGTGGGATTCATCTGTACGGCTTGTGGGGCTTAAAAAGGAATTTATATTTAGGCTCGGGCACGTGAGCCCTGCTTGGGGAGGTTGAGAAGGAGCTTGTTGGAGCTGTGCCCGGGGTTATCCTGTGGCCCTTCCTTGGGAGGAGATGGAGTGGCACAGGAGGAACCTCCGTACTTTGCTTCTCCTCCCACTTCCAGCCTAAACCCTGGGGTTCTCACCCAGCGCTGGGGCTCTCTGCTCCTCCCGAACGTCCTTCCCCTGTCCCCGCAGGCTCCGCACTTCCCACCCGGCTCGGAGCTGCTGCTGAAAGCTGCCAGTGTGTACCACAGCTTCCTGACGTGGCCCGTGCCCTACTGTGACACCTTCCGGGAGCTGCTCACCTTCATCAGCAACGAGCTCAAGGCGCCAGGTGAGCGCTCCCGCCCCACCCTGCCCGGGGTGTGCCGGCCCCAAACCCAGCCCTGTGCCGGCCCCAAACCCAACTCTGCCCAAGGGTTTGTCCCCCTGCTGCTCCTGTCTCGTTCCCCCTTTGCTTCCTGAGTCCTGGGGGCGCAGTGTCCATCCCAAACCTCAGCTTTTCCAGGGGTCAGGGCTCTGCCCTCCCTCCTCCCTCAGGGTGGTATTCCCGGGTGGTCCAGCACGGGGTGAGACCAGATTCCTCTGCAGGAGCAGGGCAGGGAGGTGTTTTTGGTGTGTCCCTTGTGTGCACGGAGCCTCCCAGGCTCTCCCAGCTGTGGATCAGAGCCAATTAGCCACATGGCTAACGATTTCCTGGCTGAGTTTCAGTCTGGAGGGTCTCTCCCCCAGCAGAGCACGTGCTGGCTGCTCCCCCCAGCCCGCCCTTTGTGGGGGGACAACAGTGGGGCCGTTCATGGGCATCAGGGTGGCTGGAGCCTCTGAGCCTGCTCTTCCATGGAGATTTCCATAGGGCTGAGGGACTCCCTGGATTGTTCTTTCCAGCCCAGACACTCCTTGTGACCCAGCTCCGGGCACATGCACGGGCAGCACCAGTGCTCCTCTTAATTAAGGACTCCTTGTGGATATCCTGTGGTTCCCAATGGAGCAGCTCTTCCAATTATTTCTCAAAGCCTTTTTTCCTAATCTCCCTGCCTTTTGGGGGCTTTTGAAGAGCTGTTATCACACAGAGCACATTGCAGCCCCTGTTTAATCCTGGGCAGGGTTTGGGAGGCCTGGGAGGGGGATATGGCTGTGGCTGGGGTTGTTCCCCACCCCCTCAAACTGGGAGGGTGCTTTGGAGAGTCCTGGGGGATGTGAAATGCAGGGTCTCTGTCAGGGCAGCAATTCCTGTGAGGTGGGAACCTGGGGATGGGATGAAAGGTGCTTTCAAAGGAACAAAAAGATGGAAAAATCCCAGCCCGTGCAGCAGGAGCTCTGGGCTGGCTGCTTTACCCCCAGCACAAATGGTCACAGCCACCAGGCTGTGTCCAGCCTCATCTCAGAGCTGCAGGGCCACAGGGACACTTGTGGGGGTCCCCAGCTCCCTCCTGGTAATTTCTTGCTGTGCCCCTACTCCAGGCTGTGCTGACCTCTGGAAATCCCCGGCACCGGGTGGGGGCTGATCTCATTCTTGTGCCACCCCCAGCACCTGTGGGAGTGGGGACTTTGGCCCAAGAGCTTTCCCCTCCCACAGCAGAGGGGATTTCCTCCCCCTGCCAGAGGTGCTGTGTGGGAGGCACTGGCTGCTGGCTTTGGGAGTCCCTCTCCAGAGGCAGTGAGGATGTGACCCCCTCTACTCAGCTGCCAGGACCTTCCAGGCTGTTCTAGGCTCTCTTCACAGCCCCCAGACCTGCTAGGGGTCCGAGACCAAAGCTTTTTATTGAGATGAGGGCAAAGATGAACGGTCAATGAGCCGCTGTCAATATTTGCCAGGAGCGCAGCTGCTTTGATCTATGCCCTGGGACTGATCCCCTGCAGGGGGGGAGGTGGCAGTGACCCGCTGGCCCTTTGGGACATCCAGGGCCTGGGGGCCACAGCAGAGGCTGGTAAATGCCATCCATGGAGTTCCCATCCCACGGGAGCAGGAGCAGCTCTCCTGTGCCATCCTGTGGGTGATTTCCCTTCACTCTGGGTTTTTACCCTTCACATCCTGAGCTCCCTTGCCCCTGGGCTGGCCCCTCACACAGTGGCTGTGCCGTGTCCCCACGGGGACCCTTGGTGCTGCTGTTCCTGCTCCAGGCAGGGACTCTGCCAGCTCAGGACTGCCCTGGGGGCAGAGCCGGCTCCGTGCTGCCTGCAGGGCTCCTGTGCCTCATGGCTCTGCTCTCTCCCCAGGGATCACCTTCCAGAGGCTGGTGAGGACAGAGCAGAGGCTGCCTGTGAAGAATTACCAGAGCTCCACGGTGTAAGTGTGGCACTGATGAGAGCTCCCCGTAGCATCCCTGCGGGCTGGCACTGCTGCAGCATCTCCAGGGCACGGGGAGGGAGGGCTGCGGGGCCAGGCTGAGCTGTGGGAAGGGTGAGGAGAGCAACTGGGGCACTTCAAAGGCTTGGGACAGGGTCTGTGGACTCCCTGTGCTGGTGACCCTGCAGGGCTGCAGATGAGGGGACGGCAAAGTCTCCTCCCCAGGGAGCTGCTGATCTCAGCACTGTGATCCGGGATTTTGGGCGCCAGCACCCCAACAGGAGCCAGAAGCGAGTCCATCCCAGCCCCAGTGCAGCGAGGGGTGAAAGCCCTGCAGCTCTGAGCAGTCTTTGCACCTTGCTCGAGGGCTGAACCTTTCCCTGCCATCCCCGTTTGTAAACAGGGCCATGAGGCTGGGACAGGGACCTGTGCCACCCTTAAAGCTTCTCTCCAGAGCTGCACCTTTGGGAGGGCGATGTTTTGGGTTCACTCATGCCCAGTGAGGCCAAGTGGCCACTGGGCTGGAGCCCTGGCTGGGTTTGGCGTGCTGGCCTGACCGCTGTCCCCGTCCCCAGGACGGTGCTGCTGCTGAACCGCTCGGAGGTGCAGAGCGAGTTCCTGAGCATCGCCGAGAAGCTGAGCTCCAGCGAGCCCCCCCGGCACTCCACGCTGGTGCTGCTCCTCCAGCACCTCTACCAGGCCAACTTCGGCACCCGCTGCGACCTGGACAGGCTGCGCCTACTGCTCAAGGTGGGCTCGGGCAGCCACGGCACTGGCCGCTGACTGCCCCCTTCAGCCACCGGGTTTCCTACCCAGAGCAGGACTGGCTTGGCAAAGGAGAGGAGTTTTGGTAATGCTTCTTGGAGGACAAATGCACATTTTTCCTTCTCAGGTCAGACCTGAAGTGTTTTGTGTAGAGGGCTCACTCCCCTTTCACTCTGTTACTCCTTTCCTATCCCAAAGTGGAGAGAGGAAGGGCCCCCAGATTTGAAAATCAGCAAAAGTGTTTGTTTGACCAGAGAAAAACTGAAGAAAACCCCTGGGGTGTTTTCAAAGTCCTTTTTATTTTCACTGGAAAAGCCTGGGGGGGATTTGAGGGGGATGGGGGCAGTGGAGGGGAGAGAGTCTCCCCATTAGCGATGCTGCCCATGTGTTGCCTCACTGAGGGACCCCCTGAACATCTCCCCCTGGTTCTGCTCCGCAGGCCAAGCCCCTGGAGGAGCTCTCGGAGCTCTACGCCAGCGCTGTCGATGCGCAGGAGGCGGCGGCCGCCAGCAGCGACCCCGCGCTGGCCCGGGAGCGGCTCCAGGCCGTGCTGCGCGACATCGCCGGGGCCGCCTCCCTTCCTGCCATCACAGGTGAGCATCCCCCCATCCCTCTCTTCCCCAGGGCTTGCTGCCAGCTCAGCCCGCGCAGCAGCGGAGGGGGGAGTGGTTTTGCAGAGTCTCAGCCGAGTGCAAGCACCGGCCCGAGTTCTGTTTAATCACCCCACCGTGAGCCACGGATGGTTTCACTAAAACAGCAGCAAAATCAGTTTTCCAGCCTTTGAACGATTCAAGGGTGAGATGAAGGCATTGAATCAGAAAGTGATGGTAGCTGTGACGTCTGGGGGCTGTGCAGGCGTGAAGCGTCCCCTTGTGCCGGATGCCCCTGACTGCCTGGAGCTAAGGACAGCAGCACAGGGCTCAGCGTGGCCCGGCTGCCCAAACTGTGCAGGGGCTGAGTGGCACCTCCCAGGCCAGCACGGGTGGCGCTGAGGGGCCCTGCAAACCAACCTCTGTCCCTTCTCTCTCCCCAGGCGAGGCCCAGCCCCGCAAGCTGCACCCCATCCCCATCCCGCCCGCCCGCTGCTACACCTACAGCTGGGACCAGGACACCTTCGGTGAGTCAGGGCCTTGACTGAGCTCTCAGCCAGGCCCAGCACTTCTGGAGAAGTAGAAGGTTCCCCTGGTGCTGAGCTGGTGCCTCCAGCTTCCCCATTCCTGGGAGGACCTTGCCTGTTCTTGGGAAGGCTCCGTGTCCCTTCCCTGCTGGCCCCAGCAAGCAGAAGCAGAGCTCTGACCCGGGCTTGCAGTGAAACCCAGCTCTGATAGGGAGCCAGGGTGGGTCAGTTTGGGGTTTGAGCAGCCAAAATCTTGGCTTTGCTTCTGCCCTCCGGTTAAACCTGTATCAAGCATGAGGATGTGGTGGGAAGGAAGTAAAAGCCCAACCAGAGTTTGCCTTTTGAGAACCCAGTCAGACCTCGAGGAGGGAAACACGATTTTCTTGGCATTGCCTTTTGTGGAAATGTAAAATCATTGGGGAGGAGGTTTCCAGCTCCTCACTTGGTACCAGGATGGAGGAGAGCTTTGGCCACGAGGAGTGGCAGCGGTGTGTGGGGTCACCACGTTTGCAGGGTCTCTGCTGGAGCCCCCGGCAGACACCTCCTCCCTCTGGCTGCTTTCAGACATCCTCAACGATGTCCTCAGCAAGGAGTGCAGCACTGCTGAGCCCCTGGCCTCTGAGAACGAGGAGGAGGATGAGGAGGAAGAGGAGGATGAGGATGTGGAGACCGACGGTGGCTCCCTTGAGCAGGACTCGCTGCTGTCCCCGCTCTGTGCCATCTCCAGTGACTCTGTGTACTCCGTGCTGTCCGAGGAGGGCTCCAGGCCCTCGCGGGTGTCCCTCTTCACCTCCTCCAAGGAGTCCATCTCGGAGCTGGCGGTGGTCTCCAAGAAATCCCTGAAGTCGTTCGTGTCCAGCCTGAAAGACTGCATGGACAGCGGCTACGCCGAGGACAGCGACGAGAGCTCGCCGGACGCGGCGGGTAGGACGGAGCTGCGGGGGGACGGGCCGCGGCCCAAGGACCGGCAGTCGCTGACCAACAGGCTCTACAAGCTGCTCAAGAGCAAGAGCCAGCAGCTGGTGCTGCGCCGGGAGCTGCGGGACTGCGCGGGGCCGTGCTCGCTACCGCTGCGGCGCGCCGAGAGCCTGTGCGCGTCCCCGGCGCAGCCGCGCATCCCCGCGCGCTCCCGCCGCGCGCTCTCGCTGCCG
>JAWWMU010000055.1:10564529-10591964 GCA_035048155.1 Cinnycerthia olivascens
CGCGCGCTCTCGCTGCCGCAGCACGGCCCGGGCCAGCGCGGGCCCGCCCCGCTCGCCCCCCGGCCCCTCGGGCTCCCCCGCCGCCCCTTCCTCAGCTACGACGAGGACGCCAAGGTAGCCACGCTGCGGGTGGTGGTGTTCGGCTCGGACCGCATCTCGGGCAAGGTGGCCCGCGCCTACCGCCACCTCAGGTGAGCCTGCCGGGGTGGCCGCGTGTGCCTCGCCCTGCCGGGACCCTCGGCTCAGCCGCTCTGTCCCCCCGCAGGCTCCGGGAGAGCTCCTGCCCCTCTCTTACCCGGTACTTCAGGCTGCAGTTTTTCTACGTGCCCGTGAAGAGGAGCGGCGGGGCCCCCCCGACCCCGCAGCTGCACCGTCACCCCTCGCCCTCCCTGGGGGACCCCCCGCCCCGGGCACAGGTGGGTGTCCCCTCCCCGCGGTGGCTCTGCTTGGCCCGGGGGGGCTGTGTGAGGTGAGGCAGGCTGAGGGGACCCTCGGGGTGACCCCAGTGTCCGGTTTCAGGACCCATCCCTGGCAGGGATGGAGAGCAGCACCAATGACATCTCCCGCTACCTCGGCCTGCTGGACCCCTGGTACGAGCGCAACGTCCTGGGCCTGATGAACCTGCCCATGGGCGTCCTGTGCCAGGTGCGTGTGTGCCACGGGCAGGGCGGGGTGTGCCCCTTCCCTTGGACAACCTTCTGCTGTGCCTCGTGGCCGCGGCACGGAGATTGGGCTCCCGGTGGTCAGCAGGAGGTTTCCGTCCCCCGTGGGGCGGGTGGGCAGTGGTGGCTGGAGGTGCCACCTGCCCCATCACGTTTCTGACCCTTTCTGCCACCCCAGTGTGCCAAGTCTGAGGCCGAGCCCCAGGAGGACTCTCAGGAACAGCTGCCCATCCTGGCAGACATGATCCTCTACTACTGCCGCTTCGCCACGCGCCCCGTGCTGCTGCAGCTCTACCAGACCGAGGTGGGCAGAGGGCTCAGCCCGGCCTGGCGAGGGAAGAGAGGGGTGCCACCGGTGAAGCCCTGGGGGTGTGGCACAGCCACCTCGTGCTGCTGAGGCAGCCCTCGGTCCCCGTGGTGACGCTCCTGGCTCAGGGACCGAGAGCAGCTCCTGCCCAGGCCCTCGAGCAGTTTTGCACCCCAGTACCCCTTTCCCCATGGCACAAGGCAGTGCCTGACAGTGCTGCCAGGTTTCCCACATCTCTGGCATCTCTCTGCTTCCCCAGCCAAGCCCCTCCTTGAGGCGAGTTTTCTGCACCGCACTGCATGCTGGGGAAGGTGGAATTTGGGGCTGCAGCCCCTGTTTTGGGGACCAGCTGCAGCAGGGCTTGGTGAGCAGAGCTGCTGCTCCATCACGGATTTGTGCTCCCAAGGCAATTCCCAGACCCTGCTGTTGCCCCAGTGTGCATTTTTTCCCATTGAGCTGTGGAGTTTTAAGTGAAAATGAAGGGTTTGGGTTGTTTTGGGGGTCTGTTCAGACAGCCTGAAGTCCAGCTAAAGGCAGGTACCACCCCAAGCAGCTGCTGAAAGGTGCTTTGAAAACATGGAAGGATTTTCCCATTCCCTAAGGACTGAGAGGGGTGAAGGCTGCCTGGCCAGGATGTCACCCCCACATGTCCCCTCTTGTCCCCTGGCAGCTCACCTTCATCGGGGGGGAGAAGAGGACCGAGGTCTTCATCCACTCCCTGGAGCTGGGGCACTCAGCAGCCACAAGAGCCATCAAGGCCTCAGGTCTGGAGCTGCTTCTGCACCCCTGGCTGCCCTGGGGGGCTGAAACCGGGAAGGGAAGGGGCTGGGGGAACCTGGGCTGCAGGAGGTGGCTGAGCAAGGGTCCAGACAGCTCTTTGCTGGTTTGGGAGAGAAACATCCCAGTCCTGTATTCCCTCCAGGAGTGAAACCATGGCAATGCCTGTTTGTTTGTGCTGCTCTTAACTCTACAAGGGATTTACAATAAAACACCTCTAAGCTCGTTTCCTTCCTCTCAGCAGCACCTGCCAAATTCAGCTTTTTGTCTTTCCTTTTTACTGCTTGCTCTTTGTGCTTTGTCCAAAGTGTCATTTATAAAATCCCTCTTTTCATCTCCTTACTATACTGGGCAAAGCCAGGTTTGTGTGTGTGCTTTGGAGCCTTCTGCGTGCAATTTTTTGTACTTTTATGCTATGAATTTGTGACATTAGTGCTATGAAGAGAGCAGGAGCAGCGGCAGGAACGTCTGGCTGCGGTTCCTCCCGGGACGGGATGCTCTGGTGAAGTGCAGCTCATGACACCTCATGGCCAACCCCCAAAATTGCACCTGGGGACGTTCCTTGTGGATTTAACCAACTGCTCTGGTGTGAGCTGTGCTTGCCCTTCGAAGCAGCGCCCATAATATTCCCCTCTATGAATACAGAGCAGTGCCCACCCTGCTCCCCCAAAATCAGGCTTGGGCAAAGAGCTCTTCCCTCCAACTCACGAAACCTCTGGTGCTGAACTCGATGTTTTCCCCTTGGCTTATCTGGCACCACTTCACGGGTGCAAAAAATTACCTAGGGGGGAAAAAGTCAGTTAGGAAGTGTCCGGCCCAGGGTTTTAAGGCTAATGTAATGTGGGCAGAAATCTGCCTGAACAAACAGGAGCTGGCTGTGGCCTTTATTGCTCTGTGTTTTCCCAGGAGCTCTGACCCCTCTGCACTGGCTCAGCCAGGGCCACTTGCAGTTCTGCAGAGTGGTTTTGTGCTGTAATTCCTCTCTGGATTCTTTGCTTTCTGCAGCTCTTAAGCCGCTTTTTCTCTTTTTTTTGCCCTTTTGCCCCCCAGCTGTGCTCAGCGAGCCCTTTTCCCCTTTCTGCAGGTCCTGGGTGTGCTGCTGCATCAGCAGCCCGGCAAGGCTGAGGATAAAACGCCCCCGTGTGACGTTTGCTCCTTGTTTCCTGCAGGTCCAGGCAGCAAAAGGCTGGGAATAGATGGAGACAGGGAAGCGATCCCACTGACACTACAGATTGCATACAGCAAGGTCTGTGCTGGCCCTGCTGGGGCACCTCCAGTGCTGGGGACAGCTCTGGGACACTCATGGCAAGGACATTGAGGGGCTGGAGCGTGGCCAGGGAAGGAACAGAGCTGGAGAAGGGGATGGAGCAGCTGAGGGAGCTGGGAAGGGGCTCAGTGTGGAGCAGAGGAGGCTCAGGGGGGCCCTTCTGGCTCTGCACAACTCCTGCCAGGAGGGGACAGCCGGGGGGGTCGGGCTCTGCTCCCAGGGCACAGGGACAGGAGGAGAGGGAACGGCCTCAGGCTGGGCCACAGAAAGTTTAGATTGGATATTAGAGAATATTTCTTCACCAAAAGGGCTTTTGAGCCCTGGCACAGCTGCCCAGGGCAGTGCTGGAGCCACCATGCAGGGTGAGATGTAGGGTTGGTGCTTAAGGACTTGGCAGGGTTAGATTTAGGGTTGACCCGCAAGGGCTTTTCCAAGCTGAATTGTTGTGTGCTTCTCTCCCCTGGGCTGGGCCCTGCAGACAGCTGCCAGTGGCAGGAGTCACTGGAATGATGTGGAGAAGGTCTGCACGTCTGTCAACCTCAGCAAGGCCTGCAGGAAGCACGAGGAGCTCGGTGGGTGCAGGGTGTGCCTGGGGAAGGGTGGGGGGCACTGGGGGAGCCAGAGAATGGGATGGATCTCCTGGCTGGAGCAAATGAGGGAGGTGAGAATGCAGGAGACACGTGGGAGTCTCCTGATGTTCCCTCAGCTGTGCTGTAGTCCTTTGGGAGTGTGCCAATCCTCAGCACCACTTCGGGGACAAAGGACGTGTCTTGTCCCACTGTCCCAAACTGGCAGCAGGAAAACCATCCACTAGGGATGGGGCTGGGATGGCTCAAACACCAGGATGGTCACTGGAGAGTGGTGCTTTCCAGAACACTTATTTAGCAAGGAGGAGCATCGGGTAAAACTCTTCAGATGAAGCAGGAGCACGGGCCAGGTGCTTGTCCTGCATTCACAGCAGCTCTGCCTCACGTGCATCTCTCAGCAGGCCCTTCCTGAGCTGCACTGCAGCCTGCTGCCCTTCCTGCAGCTCAGATATGCTCCCAGCCACCTGGCTTGGCCTCAGAAGCCTTTGTTCTAATCAGGTTTCCAATTAATCAAGGCTCTCAGTCCATGTGCGTATTTGGTTTGTTCTTGTTTAAGAGCTGCTGATTTGGCCACCAGGCACATCCGGTTCTGAGGAGACTGAGGGGGTTTAGGTCCTTTTCCCTCGTGTGCCCGGTGCCTGGCAGGTGTTTGTCAGCAGGATAATCAGGGGAATGGGAGTTGTACCACATAGACATCCCTGTGTGCTCCGTGGACCTCCGTGCTGTCCCTCCTGTCCCTCCCCACCCACGGAGCCACGCGGCCAATTCAGGGAGGGAAACATCAGGAATGGGTTTCCCACTCCCTCTAAATGCAGAGTTGGATGTCCCTGCACTAGTTCAGGATTTGCATCAGGGGTGCCCTCAGCTGCCCTGTGGGGAGAAACCTCCATGGATCTCCGTCCTTCCAAGAGGAATCCGATCCCCTCGGCTCCGTTGGTTTTCCCTCTCAGCAGTTTGACCACAGGATGTCACTGTAATTCCAGGCACGAGGAGGCGTCTCCAGGTGGGCTCAGGAGAGGAGAGTCAGACTTTCCTCACGTGATGGGCAATGGTTTTCCTCCTGTTTGCAGGCCAGGGTGGTTAAATGTTCTCTCCCGCTGTGTTTGGAAAACAGCTGGAATTACAGAGGACTTTTAGCAGTGGGATCCTGCTGGAGCTCCAGTTCTGGGATGCTTTGAGAGGTGTAGGGACCACGTGGGTCCCCAGCAGAGCCCCAGGTGATGGCATTTTCCTTCTGTTGCAGCCTCGAAGACAGAATGTCTCAACTTAACCATGACCGAGGTGGTCAAGAGGCAGAACTCCAAATCCAAGAAAAGTTTCAATCAGGTAACTCCAACCCTGGAGTTTTTACATTTGGGGAGACGAGGTTGGCCTGGCCCAGCTGGGAGGGGGACAGGGCTGGAGGGAGCAGCCTTGGGGGATCCCTTTGCCCCCAGCTCCCCTGCCCAACCCAGGGAGTGTGCTGAGGCAGCAGCTCCCTCACTGCAGCCTTTCCTCTCAGCAGATCAGCGTGTCCCAGATCAAAGTGGACAAGGTCCAGATCATCGGGGTCCAATCCTCCTTTGCCGTGTGCCTGGACCAGGATGAGCAGAAGATCCTGCAGAGTGTAACCAGGTGGGAGCTCCTGGGACAGGGCATCCTGACCTGCCCCTGGCTGTGGGTGGGAATGGGGTGCTGGCCCCGAGCCCCAGGCTCTGAGCTCAGCTTGGATGGATGCATCTGCTCAGATCCCAGCAGGAGTTCACCCTCAGGAAGCCCCACAGTCTAAAGGGTGGTCCCCTTTCCATCCCAAAGGCTCCTCTTCCAGCAGGAGCAGTCATGAGCCAGAGGTTATGGGACATAAAGGAGGTGTTGGGAGAGCTCTGGGTGCATGAGGAGAGCCTTCATGTCCTAAACTTCCTTTGGGTCAGCAGAGCCTTCACCCCCTAAACCTCCTTTGGGCTGTCCCCTCCTTTGGCATCCCCACTGCAGAGGGAACTCAAGATCCTCGTGTGGGAGAGTTGGGCTAAAGCAGGAAGTGTTCATGGGGCTGTTCACCCATCAGTGCTGTCCCCAGGGCACCAGCCTGGCTCCCCAGGTGACAGAGTTTTCATGAGCACAAGAGATCAATCCATGGGTTTGACCCGTTGGTTTTTAAAATGTACAAAAATTTTAATTCCACCCTTAGATTGAGCAGAACTCTGCAAAATGATGCTGCCTCCAACAGAAAAATATTTGGGATCTTATGTCTTAGGTAACCCTAAAGAGAAGAGTTTAACTTGTTTGTTGTGAAACTCAGGGGGTTGGTGGATTTCATGAAATGCTAAAGGAGCTCCTTCCTTTTTCCCAAAATTTGGGGGATGCAGGAGTTCGAATTTCTGCAAATGCCCTGCATGGGTGATGCTGCCTGAGGTCCCAGGCTGATCTGGCTGAAAGTCCTGAACTCTCAGTGCTCAGACTTCAGTCCTGTTAAGGATTGAGCTGATTCCTGCTGGATTGCAGCCCCATTCCCACTGCCCTGTGTGTTCCCAGCCCACGCCTCACTCAGAGGTTGTTTCCTGGTGTTCCCCCGCAGGTGTGAGATCTCCGTGTGCTACAAGCCCAGGGACAGTGACCCCCTGGCACCGAGAGGGTCCCCTGTGCCTCCCCAGGACCCCTCCGAGTTCCACTCCCTGCTGTGTCTGCCCATTGCCACCTTCAGCGGGGCTCTGCCGTAGAGGAGCTGTGTCCCTCCAGACCAGGCTCCGTCCCACACCAATCCAGGAGAAGGAAGAGAACTCCCAGCCCTGCTTGTCCAAGGGCTCCTGCAGCTGAAGAGTCACTGCAGTGTCCCTGTGCTGGCTGAGCTGCTCCTGCTGCAGCCCCTCCTCAGGGGCTCCTGGATATCTCCCTGTGGATCAGCAGATGCCAACGCCTGGGTGGGAGGGCAGGGCAAGGACAGGGATATTCCCTGCTGGAAAATGGTGCAAGTGGGGTGTGGGCAAGAGTGAGATCATGGGGGGATATTTGGGAAGAGGGATGTCCTTGGCTCAGCCATGTCAGGTGTCCATCAGTGCATGGGAATTACAGATCCCGTTGTGTTGGTGAAATGTCCTGGTGCTGTTTCACCTGTAGCAGGTCAAGGATGCTCAGGACAATTTTTTGGGATGGGGACAGGTTTCCCAAGGTCTCCCTTCCCTCCTGGAGGTCGAGTGTCCTGCCGGGAAGCAGCGCAGGGATCCTGCAGCGTGGGCAGGCTGTGTCCCAGGGAGCTGAGTGCAATAGGGCATCCCAGGGTGAGGACAGCTGGTGCTGGATCCACCACCTGTATTTCCTGTACCTTCAGGAGAAGAATTCCCCATTACTGCAGGATTTCAGCACTGAGCTGTACTCCCAGTCCAGCCCCTGCTCAGGTGCAGCTCCCAGATGAGCAGATCCAAGAGGTGCCCACACTCCTGAGGCCTCTGTGCCTCCCCCTCCTGCTTGAATCCACCACCCCAGGCTGGTGCTGCCCTGGGCATCCAAGGAAAGCCCCTCAGGGGGGTGAAGCCTCCCTTGGGCACCAGCAGGAGCCCTGGCCCCACCCCAGAGCAGAGCCAGGTTGGTCTCCCAGCAAGGGCCCACCTTCCCTGGCCTCAGCTGGGCTCCAGGAGCACCCAGCTTATCCCAGTGCATGGAGCAGTGTCCGTCCCTGGCAGGGACCCCCGGCAGTGCCAGGCCCTGCTGGGCTGTCCCCTCCTCATGGGATGCCTGGGCTCTCCTCTCCAGCACTGTTTTAAGCCAAATAGGCTCAAGGGATCAGAATCAGATTTTAGTGGCTCTTTCCATGCCCCTGGGAAAGGTTTTCTCACTGACTTTTCCTTCCCCAAGCAAGTTTGTGGTGTGTTCTCTCCAGTGGGGCTGGAATTTGGCAGGAGGTTGATTTTGTTCAGGGCTTTAAAACAGCACCTTATCCTGTCAAACACTGCTCTTTGGGATCCTGGTATCCATGACTAAATCCGTGCCAGGACAGAAATCCCCCCGGGTTCACTTGGCCCTACAGCAATCCTGGAAAAGAGAATTTCCATCTCAGAGAGAAAACCAAGCACAAACTCCAGGAACTCGATCCTGGTGAAGGTTTTGCCCTCTGATACTTTCTGGAAATGAAAGAATTCCAGGCTTCTTTGGGGTTGTCTTTGTACATTTGTGTAGCCTCAGCAAATCTGTGTAAAGTCTGTGCTCATCTGTAAAATACTGTGCAGAGAACTTTTAAACTAATTGTAAAATATTAAAAGTTGGTTTATTTCCACTACAGGAGCAGTATTTGGGTCAAGGAATTTCTGGGTGGGTGGGAGGCAAGGGAAGAGACTCCGAATCTCCCCAGAGGAGCTGACCTGGGAGCAGGAAAAGGCTCGGAGAGTCATTGGCATGGGACAATTCCAGCACCCACCACAGCACTGGGATTTTTCCTTCAGGTGCTCCAAAGGCTCCTGCTCACAGGTGGGGTAACCTGGGATTAACCTGCAGAGGTAGAACCTGTACAGATAAATTATATTTTCCACCCTCACAGGACATCCTGAGATGCTGCCTAGGCTTGAACACTCTATAGTTTATTATTACCATCTTTTTATCTCCTTATGATTTTATTTCAAGACCAAAAAAGAAAAAGAAAAAAGAAGAGTTGGAGATTTGAAGATGACTCCATTTAGAGAAAAGGAAAAGACAATTTCAGTACCACCAAAGTGTCAGCTTGGCTTTGCCTCTCCCCAGATCTCCTCATCTTCTATATCTGCTGGAGCTGGACTAAAAATAGAACTGGGCTGAAGGCCAGGGTAGAAAATAGAGCCGCAGCATCATAAGTGTTTGGTTTGTGACCTGTCCCCTTCCAAAGGGTAAGGAAACCACCCGGGGCTGGCCTTGGTCCCCTGCCAGAGGCAGCCTTTCCTGCAGGGCGGCAGCGGGGCTCGGACAGCTCCGCTGGCTCCAGCCCAAAGCCCGCTGCCCTCGGGAGCAGCCGCGGAAATCCAGCGGGGAAACGGAGCTGCCCCGCACAGCGGCCAGGGGAGGGAGCAGGGCCTGGCCTGGGACACTGCCAGGGATCCAGGGGCAGCCACAGCTGCTCTGGGCACCCTGTGCCAGCCCTGCCCACCCTGCCAGGGAACAATTCCTGCCCAATATCCAACCCATCCCTGCCCTCTGGCAGTGGGAAGCCATTCCCTGTGTCCTGTCCCTCCATGCCTTGTCCCCAGTCCCTCCCCAGCTCTCCTGGAGCTCCTTTTTAGGCCCTGGCAGGGGCTCTGAGCTCTCCCTGAAGACTTTTTCTCTCCAGGTGAGCACCCCCAGCTCTCCCAGCCTGGCTCCAGAGGGGCTCCAGCCCTCGGAGTGTCATCAGGTGATCTCAGATCACTTCAAGGGACAGAGTTTTCCATGTGAGGAAGATTCCAACTGCTTCAAAACTTCTCTGCACCCCACCTGTGCACAGAAGTGACCAGGCAGGGCTCCAAAATACCTGTAAATGCCAGAGCACAGCGTTTGCTGGAAGGAGTTCTTTTTAAACCTGGGCCCAGGTACGGGGCGGTACCGAAGGCTTTTCCTCGTGCAGAAATGGGAAGTGATGCAGGGTCAGCTGCAGTTCCCACTCTCCCTCCAGAAGGATTTTCTTCCCCAAGGCATTTCCTCAGCAAAGTTCAGCACCTCAGACCCTGCTCCCGGTACCAGCTGGGTATTCCTTGGTCAGGGAATGGCATCATCCCCGTGCAGAGGGCTGGGTTTTAGGAACATCTGCCCAAGTAGCCCACAAGCCCCGAGACAGGCAGCTGCAAAAAGCAGAATATTTATGGAAATACATATTTAATCTGGCATATGCAAATGGCCTGGCAGTGTGTCAGCCTGCCGTGTTGTGGGCTCGGCAGGAAGCGCTGGAGACAAGGAAAGGGCTCCTGGGTGGTAATTCCTTCCTCTGTATGCATCGATCCCGCATTATCTGAACATCAGATGCTTTCAGGGTAATTAGCTCCCTCTCTTCCTGGCACCGCTCCTCCGTGCCAGCACAGTGCTCTGCTGGAATGGCTCTATAGATAGAATTGTCCCCGTGCCAAGAATAGCTGGAATTTATTTATTAAGATGTTATCTTCTCTCAGGAATTCAAACACGAGTGGAGCAATTTTGATGTCAAGAATTTCTCCCGGTCTCATTATGGTGTGATACCTGAGGAACAAACCGTGTTAACGGGGGATCTGCCTGCAGTCAGGCTCAGCCCTGCACGCAGCACAACCAGAGCCTGTGGGAGAGGCACAGAAAGAGCTGGAATGGTTTGAAATGCAGCTGCTGCTTCAGCTGCCAGCGCTGCCCTCGTTAGAAGCCGATTACCTGGGTGAGCTGTGCCCTTTTCCTCTGCCTCAGCTCAGCAGCGACTGCTGGGTTCCAGTTTCACAAGGAGAAGGGGTGCAGGGACAGGTGTCTGTCCGTCCTGCAGCTGTGGAGAGGAGTGACTCCCCTGAATCAGCACCGAATGTGTTTAATGGATTGATAATCTTAAAAAAAAAAGCCAAAAACAAACTAATTGTGCAAGATTATTATTATGACGTTCAGCTTTGGCCATTCCCTTAAATCCTTCCCGTCCACATCTCCCTAAGGAGGAGCAGGGGAAGATCCCATCGAAACTCTTCAGCCTCAGAGTTCCTGGGCGAGGGAAGAAACCCAGGCTGCTCCTGTCCCTGATTTGCTCTTCCCTCTGCACAGTGGATTTGCCCAGGAGGATTCCATGCAGTCCAGCAGATCCAGTGGTGTGTGGGTTGTATCCTGACTGGGGGTGGCTCTGGACTGCCTGATTTACTCCCATGCTTTTACTAGGGATAATAAAACGCATTAAACTGAAGTTCAGCCCCCAGCAGATCTGGCTGCTCACAGTGAAAGCCATCCTGGAGAGTATTTGCCTGAAGAACTGATTAAAATATTTACAGGTTCATTTTCTCTGCGCTTCAGAGCGACCAAAACAAGGTGAGTCACTGCAGCCCCGCTGGCTCCAGGGCTGGTGGCTGCTCATCATCTCAGGAGCTCAGAGGTGGCCACTTCATGCCTCTCCTTCCTTGCCCACCCAAACCCCCAAACCAGTCCCAGGGCGGCCCTGCCCCTCAGCTGGGAGCCCGACAGATCCTTACAAACCCAGGGCATTCCTGAACAATTCCCTGGAATACCGGAGCTCCTTGTTTGTCAAGGATCACCATTCCAGCTCACAACCCACCTCCATAGCTTTGTGTTGCTACTGGGAGAGGTGTTCCTGCATTTTCAGAGGAGTGCAAGGTGCTGCATTTCCATCCGGAGCAGCAGATCCAATGTCATTTTTCCCTCTGTTTTTACACAGAGACTTTTAATTTTTGCCTCCTCGTTGTGTCTCTGTTCCACAGTTATCCTCAAAGAATGAAGCACCATCTCTCTGGCGCCTGTTCTGCTTCAAATCACTTGACTGGATCAAGAGCTGGGAGCTCCTCTTTGGCTGTTGGAGGCGGGAAATCCAAGATTTTGCTCGGGTTTGTGTTGCACTGGTCGGAGGTGACGCTGCTGCGAGCAGAGCCCACGGGCTGGTTCTGGGCAGGGGCTGCTCCCCCAGACCCCTCCCTGTCACTGTGTCCCTGCTCCGCAGCCAGTGGCACTTCCCAAAGTGTCCCTGGGCCGCCTTGCCGAGCTGGGGTGTCCCTGAGCCCTTGGACCTGTGCGTGGGGACAGCAGTGTCGCCTGCAGGCGCCTCTGCGCTGAGGAGTGTCCCAGCGTGTCCCCCCGGAGTGTTTTGGGGAACGGGGTGTTGAGGGGTGTCCCTCCACAGCAGTGGAGCCTCAGCCAAGAGCTCGGGGAGCACAAACTCCTGGCAGCAGGAGGGTTTGTAACCCACACCCATCCCCACAGCCCGTGCCCGCCTACTGGACCCTGCCTTCCGGACAGTGGCACTGGTCACTGCTATCCCGGTTGCTGCTGCCGCCGAGCTGAATTTCAGCCCTCGGAGCGCTGTTCAAGCAGCAGCGGGTTTTGTGGGGGGCTGTTGGGTGCTGGGTCTCACCCCCGGCACCCCGTGTCCGCCCCCGTGTCCCCCGGAGCCTTCACCTTCAGTGACCAGACCCCGCTGTCACTGCTGGTGCCGGTGCTGCGCCTTTGGGGCTGAAATGGCCAGAAAGGGGTCGGAACGAGCCCCGGGGCATGGCCCGGGTGAAGCTGCTGGGGACTGGGGGCGGCCGGCGGGGGATTCGGAGCGGAGGGAGCGGCGGGATCGGAGAGGAGGGAGCGGCGGGAGCCCCCGCCCCGGCGGAGCGGAGTCGGGGGATCGGAGCGGTGGGATCAGTGAGAGCCCCCTCCCCGGCGGAGCGGCGGGAGCAGCGGGATCGGCGGGAGCGGCAGGAGCGGAGCGGAGCGAGCGGCGGGAGCCCCCGCCCCGGCGGAGCACAGCGCGCTGGGCTGCGGATGGAGGGCAGCCGCGCTTCTCCCCGCTACGGATCCATGGAATCCACCCGGTGGCCGCCGGCCGGCGCGGGGCCAGGTGAGCGCGGCGGCACCGGGACGGCACCGCCCGAGCCCAACTTCCGCCGAGCCCCGGGAGCTGGCGGGGAACCGGGGGCTTCATCCACCAAACGGAGCCCAGCCGGGGGTGCCCGGACCGGCACCGGCACAGCCAGAGCCCCACGCGGCGGCCATCGGGAGCGGGGGGGATGGATGGATGGATGGATGGATGGATGGATGGATGGATGGATGGATGGATGGATGGATGGAGGGGAGAAGGGTGGTGGCAGGCGGGATGTCTGGAGGGGCACAGCGGGGCAGCACGGTCACATCTCACTGCTGCTGCCCGGCCGGACACGGCGCCGCTGCGCTGCCCTGGGCACAGGAGGGGCCGCCCTGTCCTTCACCGCCTTTGCCCCTCTCTGAGCACCTCCTCCAGCAGGACCCCGGGTGAGAGGAGCAGGGAATGCTAAGCAGGGGAATTGCTTTGAGCAGAGCCCTTGACCTTGGGCAGGGAGGAAGGGTCGCAGTGCCGGGCTGTGCATTGGGGAGGCGCCTGCAGCCCCTCTGCTCTGCCACCCCTCCGACCTCTCCCGTTCCCTGTCCCTCTCTGCTCCCCCTTAGCCCTTGCACACAGCGGGGCATGGCCAGGCAGCTGGGGCGGCAGGGGAGGGGGGATCAGCCAACTCCAGCATCCTGCTGGGTACTGCTTGGGGGGTGTGTGGTGCCCATGAAGCTGCTCAGCTCTTGGCTGAGCTGTAGCAAGTTTTGGTCCTTTTCCTTTGTACCTTTCCTGGCAGTGTGTATGCTCCCCTGCACCTCCCTTGGGGCTCTGAGCACCTTTATTACCCGTGTCCTCTGCTCCAGGGGCTGGGTGACACCGGGGTGGGCAAGGGGTTGCACCCAGGGCTCTGGGTATGGCCTGGACATCCCCCAGGGGTGAGCAGGGCTGTGGTGGCTGCGATTTTGCTGGTTCAGTGCAGTTCTGTGAGCTCCCAGCTCCTGGGGACCTCGGATGGTGAGAACTTGGGAAGGGTACGAACAGGGAACAATCCCTGTCTGCTGTTTGGGTGCTGCTCTGCTGCTTGTTCCCAGCCAGGAGAGCTCAGACCAAGCCTGTCCAGCTGGGGTTCAGACTGAGTGTCCCCTGTCCCTGCTGCTGTCATGAGCAGAGAAAAACACACGGCTGAGTTAGAGGCTTCTGGGATGGTGCCCCCATAAAGAGCTCTGACCCCTCCACAGGGGGCTGTCAATCGATTTCCCACTTCAATCATGAAGGAAATTGCTTGAAACTCACCCTGCGCCGTTGGCTGCGGTGACTCATGCCAGGTTTGTTGCTGGCTGTGCAAATGATTTCCCCAAACCATCAGGGATGGAAGTCTCTGGCTATTACACTCCTCATTAGTGGAGGCCCCTCCCCGGGCTGGATGTGATGATTAGAGCATCTCCAAATTTCTGACAAAGCTTTCTCCCACTCCTCAGTTTGCCAGGCTGAAATAGTGCCAGGCGGGACCCTTTTGGCTCAGGCCCTTTGGGGTTTTCTGTGTGGGTTTTTTTGGGGGGAGAGTTCTCTGTGTGGGGGTTTCTGTGTGGCTGTGCTGCTGTGGGAGAGCTGTGGGAGCAAAGGGGACCCCTTTGCCATCCCTGTCCATCCCCAAAGGGAGATTTGGACTGTGGCCTTGAGCCCAGCTTTAATGAACACCCTGCCTTGGGTGTCCCCTTGTCCAGGTGCTCCTTCCCAGGGTTCGGGGCTTCATTTTCCAGGAGTTTTCTCCTGGCCCTGCCCTCCCTCTGCTTCTGCCCTGAGTTCAGCAGCTTTAGGGACACGAAGGCCCTGTCAGAGCTTCTTATCCAGCACCGACTGCTCTGGGGAGCAGTTCCCTGGAATTCCCGGGGGATGCAGGGTTCCAGGACCTGACCACAGCACCGAGGGCACAGCCAAGGTGAGCCCTGTGGCCCTGGATGGGCTGGGCTGTGACCTTCCCACTGTCACAGGACACTCCTGACCTGGTAAGTGTCCAGCAGAAAGGGCAGTGTGGGAGGGCAGGATGGTGCCACACTCGGTGGGAACCCCCCCATAGCTGAGCCTGGAGCTTTCCTGCTCTTGTGGGCGCTGTCCAGGTGCTGGAATTACATCGCAGCCTCCTGCTGCAGGTGGGGGAGAGCAACTCAGCCCTGCCACCTCCTCCCCTCTCAACAGTGTCACCTCCTCCCCTCCCGGTATTGTCACCTCCTCCCTTCCCAGGATTGTCACCTCCTCTCCTCCTACCCCTGTCACCTCCTCCACCTGCAGAGGCCAGGATCCCCCTCTCCCACCTGGAATGGCTGTGCCGATGACATTGTGGGATGAGAGGGAGAAGGAGGGATGCTGGCTGCTGTTCCAGACCCTGGCACTGCCCCTGGGAAATACCTGGCTGAGAAGCTCAGCCACTGATTGTGCCAGCAGGGATCAGCTATTCCCCAGTCAGGAGTGACCGTGGCCCTCCCGCAGCCCCCGGGGCTGGGTGGTGTGTCCCTGGGGATGGAGGCTGCAGGAGGCTCCGGGTTTGTGTCCGTTTTTATTGGCACATGGGCACAGCCGACAGCCTTGTCACCTCCACCTGGGCACAGAGGGGACACAGCAGTGCAGCTGTTGGTGACAGTTCTGGGGCTGAGCTGAGGCACAGCCCCAGGGAGTGGCTGCCCGCAGACACATCCAGCTGTGCCCCCTCCAGCTGTGCTGATACCTGCACATCTGCCAGCGTCTGCCGCTGGCCCCCAGTTGCAGCTGCAGCAAAGTATCGCAGGCCAGAGGAGCTTTGGGGTAGCAGAGCCCCAGAATGCTCGGGCTGAGGGACCTCAGCATCCTGGTCCCCTTAGCGACCGCACTCTGGTCCCTTAGCAACCGCACTCTGGTCCCTTAGCAACCGCATGTGATGCTGTAGCAGTCACAGACCGGTCCCTTGGCAACGGCGTCAGGAAAGGGAGGGCGCTGCGCAGGGCCCGGGGCAGGAGCTGCTGGAGGGCACCCCCAGCCTCACACCCTCCCCAGCCGGGGGTTTCTCTGTCCCGGTCAAGCTCCGGGTCCGAACCGGGAACCAGGGAGGAGCACAGCCCGGCATTAGCTGAGCCTGGGGAGAGGGAGACAACCTCCGAGAAATCCCCAGGAGTTTCCAAGCCAGAAACAGCGGAAAACTCCTCTCTGAGCTACTCACACGAGTCCAAACCATCGGATTTGCACAATAAACCTTCCCTGCTGGAAGTCTTGGAAACGTGTCCCACTCTAGGAATGATTTCCCGAGCTGCTCCTGGAGCAGCTCCAAGGCTGGGCTTTCCCCTCTCCCCACACCTGGAACGTCCCAGGGTTGCAGGAAGGCAAAACCTCAGAGGGGAGGTGTGTCCTGGGAAGGTTCAAAGGAAGCAGGTTACTGAAGGAGTGTTTGGAAGGGTTTGGAATGTTCTCCCACAGCCTGGCTCTGCTGCAGCCCCTGCCCCCAGCACATCCCGGGAATGTGGGATTAGTTGGGATGTGATGCAGGTGCTGCTGCCTGGCACTGGTGACAGGTTCAGTGTCATGTCTGAGCCTGACCTGGCTGGGAGCTGGCCTGGAACAAATCCTCAGCTGTTCCCCTGAAACTGCCTGGGAGCCACTGTGGGATCCACGCAGCATCCACGGGGAGATCCGCGGGGCAGTCTGGAGCAGACGAGTGGGATTTGTGTGTTTGAGTCACAGCGGGGGAGGCAGGGCTGGTAAGAGCGACGCTCGGGGGTGGACGGGCTTTCATCCCGCCCGCCCCTCTAAAATACAAATTACAGCCCCTTTGTCCCACGTTTTGCTGTGAAGCTCCTGCCTCTCACCCCCTTTTCCCTGCCTCAGTTTCCCGTGGCGGGGGCTGGATGTGACCCTCAGCACTGCAGAGGGGGATGGAGCTGAGCAGGGGGGCTCCACCCCAGCGGGCAGGGAAGGATGGAGGTGTTCATCCAGCGGGGGGGAGACAGGGGGGAACAGCAGAAGGAATTTCTCCCCTATGACTCCTCAGCTGAGAGCTTTGTGTTGCCCCTGGCCGTGCTGGGCAGGCTCAGATCCCTGTGCTGGACCTGCTGGAGGCTTCCGTGGCTCCGGAAGAGGAAAGGGACACTCCTGTCCTTGCCTTCAGCCGTTTCCAGCTCCCTTGGGCTGCGCTGCTCGGAGCGGGGGACACCCCTGGGCATGCGGGGCTCTGTCCCAGCTCAAAACCCCAGGCTGGGAGCAGGACAAGTGCTGCTGTCCCAAGGCTGCCCCAAGCTCCCGGCTGCTCTCCTGCTGCCTCAGGTGGCTCCCGTTCCTTCTGCAGAGGCCGAGATCGTGTCCATGGCCGACTCCACCACCACCATGGACGACATCGAGGGAGAGCTGTTCCGGATCGAGCGGATCCGGGAGATCCTGGTGCGCAGGGAGTCGGAGCTGCGCTACATGTGAGTCCCTGTGCCCTTCCTGTGCTGCTCCCCCAGCGTCTGCTCCTGCCCAGCCAAGCACAGCTCAGCCCCAGGGATGAGCTTCCCTGCTTCCCTCCTTGTTTCCATTTCAATCATCAAAGAGGTTTTGGATTAAATTTCTCCAGGCCGTTCAGACCCAATCCCCTGGGTTGCAATGAGGGGATACAGAACATTTTCCATGGCTCTGTCAGGAGACTTTATGTGTTTGACTAGCAGCCTAACTAACAGCCGTAGTTTGGGCTGATTAAGATTTTAAATATCACTAAAGGGCTGTAGTTAGCCCAGCCCTCGGATCCCATCCTGCCAGCCCAGCACAAAGTGAGATTTTGGCACAGGTGACATGTCCTGGGCTGCCTTTTGGATGTGACTGGGTCCCCACTGGTCTCTGCACTGAGATTTTACTCTGGAAATCCCTGGTAACTCCGGGGTGAGTGGAAGCTCTGAGCTACTTCAGAGGCTCGGATTTGGAGCCCCTTCGAGACACAGTCCCCCCCGAACTTGTTGTTGAAAAGGATTTTTGGAAACCATCAAAAGTGAAGCTCTTAAAGGCTTTCCATGGCAACAGCACCTGATCCTCCAGGTGCTGTCAAAGCTCCCGGCTCTGTTTATTTCCTTGACCCTTTGTTTGGTTTCTCCCTTGGAAACTGAAGGGAAATCTCCTGCAGGAACCTCATGGTGGGCTTGGCTGGAAAAACGATGCCGTGGGTGCTGGGACAGGCCGGGATTGCCTGGCTGGGAGGTTTTGGGTGCTGTGGGAACTCTGCAGAGCCCAGGAGTGAGGCTGGGCAGGCTGAGGAGCTTCCCGGGGCACTGCTGCTGGGAAAGGGGGATCCCAGAGCTGGGCTCTGCAGGACAGGCTTTGAGAGCTGGGGAACAGGGGCTGCAAGGCCTTTTCTGATTTCCCGGTGGGGTGAAAGGTGATGTTCAGGGTGGCTGCACTGCAGGGCTGAGGGAGATGGAAACCTCCCGGGATGTGCAGCTGAACAGAGCAGTGACCTCGGTAAAAAACAGCTTTTGCTCCTTGGTGGACACGCCAGACTAAAACGTTCCAGCATTTCTGAGGTGTCTGAGATCTGGGAAACAATGAGGCACTGAACACTTCTTTACAGGGCAAAAAGGTCTGGAATTCCTGTGGGAGGTTCAGTCCCACGCTGGTCCCTCAGTGCTCACTGGGGCCAGCCAGGGACACCTGGCTCTGGCTGATGCTGCCGTAGGTGTCACCAGCAGGAGCCTCCTGCGTGCTTGTCCTTGCAGCTCCTCCTAATTTTAATTGAAAAGAGAATGTATTTTTTTTTTTAATTATTCTCCCTATCATTTTTTCCAGAATTAATTTCCATTTAAATGCAATAATCACTCAGCTCTCGTCTGAATGTTCATTTTCATTTTAATCAGTGCGTGCCCAGCAATCTCTGTTGTTCCCGTGGCCCTCCTGGTGCTCTGCACACCCTCTTTGTTACATTCCATGTTTTTACCTTTATTTAATTCTGCAGGAAAGCAGGACAAAAAAGATATTTTTCTATGGCAGCAGCTTCCACTCCTTTTTGAATTTTACTCTTTGGGGATTATTTTCTGAGAGCAGGAGAAACACATCAGCTCTTGCCTGGTGGACAGGCCAGGTTTTGATAAGGCTTTGTTATCATTAAGAGAACGAAAAATTCTTTCTGCAAACAACCAACGCCCCAACAAAACTCTGGGATGAAGTGGGATGGCATTTCCCATGGGAAGGCAGGGAAATCTGGGATCCCCACCACAGGCACCGGCTGGGTGTTGCTCTGGAGGTTTTGAGCCTCTCCTCTCCCAGTTTTCCCCTCAGAGGCTGCGTTTGTGTCTCCGCAGGATGGACGACATCCAGCTCTGCAAGGAAATCAGCCGGCTGAAAACGGAGCTGCAGAAACTGCTGGCCCTGCCAGGTAAGGCTTTGGGCAAGTTCCCCGAGGGTGCTGCACTCACCCGGCCCAGCTGTGCCCAGCTGTGCGCCCAAGCACCCCTCAGAGCTGTGCCCGGGGTTGTTCCAGAGCCCAGGGTGGCCCTGCCAGGTGCCACCGTGCTGGCTGTGCCTGGCACCTTCAGCACGGAGGCAGAGCCCAGGTGCTGGTTAATATTCAGGTGCTGCTCACTTCAATAAACCTGGCTCGGCATGCAGATGGAAGCTCAGCCGGGGAGGGGAGCATCCTGCTGTAAAAACAGGAGCTCCCTGCAAAACAGACTCAGATCTCAAGGGGGCTTTTAATTCCAGCACCTTCCAGTCCATAAACCCAGACTTTCCCTAAACCACGGCTCAGAGCAGAGATAAATTGGTCTTTTCTGCTGCTGGAGAAATGAACCTGGCTTTCCTTCATCTGCTTTGGGGTTTCATTTCTCGCTTTTTCAGCACTGCCAGACTCAACTGAGAGCAGAAATTCTGCCCTTTTTGTCTTCTTTATAAGTTGACTCAGAGCAGCCTGTGCTGGAAAAATCCTGCATATCGCTGTTCTTGTGAGGCAGCCTTGGGTTCGGAGAGAGACGGGGACACGTCAGCGCTTACTCAGAGCGCAGGGCCGGGGCTGGGGCTGGGAACGTCCCCAGCCGAGGTGCCTGGAGTGATTCAGATCATCAGCGAGCTCCTGACGGGCTCTGACATCAGCCAGGGGTGAGAAAAGGGCAGCGTTTGTCCAGCGGATCCTTAACCCTGGCAGGTTCTCCCTCATGATTGCAGGGTGTTAATGAGCCGCGAATTGCCGGTGTTAATTAACCCCAAACAGCCGGGGCTTGGGCGCAGCCCGATGCTCCCCGTTCGCGTGTCAGCCAAACGTCACTTGGAGCCGCCCTGTCCCTGCAGACAGGTGGGGCTGCTCGGGAGCAGTGCCCAGGTGACCCTGCACTAATTCAGGGGGTGGGGGAGCCCGGCCCCCCTGTGCCCAGGAGCTCGTTCCCTGCAGAGACCACAGGAAAACCCTTTGTTTGCTGGCGGTGTTTTACAATAGGATGGGTCTGAGGCGTCGCTCCCACCCGGCGGCACCTGGATCAATCTTCCAACTACAAATCAATCCTTGGTTGAGGGCCTGCTGAGACCCAGCTGGCTCCATCCTGTGAATTTTGCTGGATTTTTATTTAGCTGGACGAAGGCTCGTGTTTGATTCAGTCTGGCTGGGCTGGTTTTGGAGCTGGCTGGAGAATTCAGACTTAACTGTGCTGCCTGTGCTGCAGAGAACCAGAAATCCAACGAGGAGAAGCAGAGGGAGGAGGAGCTGGTGCAGCAGATCCACAAGCTGGTGGAAACGCGGGATTTCCTGGTGGATGATGTGGAGTTTGAGAGGCTCAGGTAGCTGGGGTCACCTATTGCTTGCCCTGGGGACAGAGAAATCCATCCTCTGAACTGGGTTCTGCCTTTCCAGAACTCCTGGGGGTCTTGCTGCTCGTTTCCCGAGCAGTAACCGAGTTTTTTGTCACAGGGAAAGGGAAGAAGACAAGGAAATGGCCGAGTTCCTGCAGAGCAAGCTCTCCAAAAGCTACCTCCAGAGAGCAAGTGGGTGCTGATGGTGTTTGTTCCTTGCACTGAACCTCCCTGACGTTTGTCCCCTTTTCCAAGCACTCTGCCTCCAAGGCTTTCCTGCCTGGGGCTGGCTTCCCTGGAGGAGGGTGGGGAAATGGGACAGGGGAATGCTGGTGGTCACATCATGGGGACAGCTGGAATAGGAACAGAAGTGAGGAATCCATTTCCCTGATGGCATTTCCCACCACGTCCTGTGAGAATGGGGCAGGGGAGGGGCTCTCTCAGAGCCGACAGACTTCATCTGGTGCTTTAACGCTGGTTCACACCTCAGGTGGGTGCAGGACAGACACCACGATCTGCGATGACAGCCACCCCCTTCCCTGGGCTCTGTCACCTTCCCAGCCCTGGGGACAGCCCAGAGCACCCAGGGCAGTGTCTCGGTGGTGCGGGAGCTGTGGCTCTGAGGGTTCAGCAGCCCAAGAGGAGTTCTCGCCATCAGCCCCGGGCTGTGCCCCGGTGCCCAGACAGACCCGGGTTCCTCTTCCCACAGCTCCTGTCCAGGAGAAGAAGATGACATCGAGAGGACAGCAAACCTCGGCTCCCTACATGAGCAAGACGGGCCTGACCCTGCTCAAGGAGTGCTGTGGTTTCACCTGCTCCGTCATGTAGGGCACTGCCAGCCCCTGGCACAGGACATCCTGGGAATCTGGGACGGGCAGGAGGGGCTTCCTTGGTGCTGGCCCTTCCTTGGACCTGGATGGTTCTTCCTGGAGACCCCTACAGGGATGAGCCAGGATTTTGGGAACAGGGATTGCCTCCCCATCCTCCCAGGGAACAATTCCTTCCCAATATCCCATCCAGCCCTGCCCTCTGGCAGTAGGAAGCCATTCCCTATATCCTGGCACTCCAAGCCCTTGTAAAGAGTCTCTCTCCATCTTTCTTGTAGCTCCTTCAGGTACTGGAAGGCCACAGTTTGGTTACCCTGAAGCTTCACCTCCCCAGGTTGAACAATCCCAGTGTGTGGGGAGCTGTTCTCCAACCTCTGAGGGGGTTTCCACTCCCTTATCCTTCCTGGGGAGCCTCCTCCATCCCACAGCCAGAAGTCCCCAAACTAATCCAGTCCCTCTGGCCCCTCCCAGCCCGGAGCCCCCGTGGGCTGAAGTGGCACCCACAGCTGACTGCAGCAAACGTGACCCTGCCTTGGCTCTGTCCCCTCGGAGCTGGCACCAGTGCTGTTTGAAGCCTTCGTGCTGCTCGTTGCTGATGCCGCAGAACCCCCTCCCGCCGTGCCCTGCCCTCCGTGCCGCTCTCCTGCCCCGGGGAGGCTGCAGAGTGCTGGGGAAGCGCCCTGCAGGTCCCAAACGGAGCCACAGCGCTGCCCCGCGCTCTGCCACCTCTGCCTGGGGCAGGGCCAGGACACCCAGCAGCAGCACCCACCCAGCGTGGACCCGATCCCGTTCTGGAGCCGATCCCACCCAGCCTGGATCTGATCCCATCCTGGAGTTGATCCCGTCCTGGAGCCACTCTCTCCCTGCTCCAGAGACTCTCCAGAGCTGCTTTGCTTGGCCCACGGGGATTTGCTCTGACCCACACCCCAAAGGCCCCTCTCTGTCCTGCCTTACTGGGACAGTGAGAGCCCCAGCCAGCGAGTTGGGTCGGGCTGAGAGGAAGCCAGAGGCCAGGAAGAGCCCCGGGTTCCAAACCTGCCCCTGTGGAGCAGCCTGGGCTGGAAGCGGTGCTGGTGCAGGCAGGAGGATGGGCGGGCTCTGTGTGTGTGTGTCCCACCCGTGTCCCTGACGCTGCTCCCCAGGGCACACGGAACTGCCGGGAGGGTGCCCAGCCCACGGGAGTGACACCGGGCCATGTGCATTGACCCCAGCCCAAACCAATAAATGTCTGTTGGAAGCTCCGCAGGTGTTTTCCCAACCTGGGACCTTTCTGGGAGGTGGCTCAGCTGGCACGGCAGGGTGGGAAAGGAGGAACAGAAACCTGATCCCAAACAGTCAGGCCGGGCTTCGGAGCTCTCCGGAACGCCAGGGCAGCCCCTGCTGCTGCAGCGGGACCCCAACTCTTCCATTTCTGGCTCTGACCCACATTTCCCTTTCAGTCCCTCAGTGTCCCCCACGGGCCCCTGGGGACAGCCGTGTCCCCAGCTGTCCCTCACAGGGCAGAGGCAGAGCTGCTCCTGTCCCATGAGCTCCTGCCACCACTGAGAGGCAGCCACGTGGGTGGCAGGGTGGCCATGGGTGGCCGGGGAGGGGACAGCTGAGTCAACTCCCAGGAGGGGTGTGGATGATCCTGTCCCTTTGGAAATGTCACAGCTGAGATGAGATACAAAGGCACACAGGCACAGAGTCCTCTGTGCTCCGGGATGAGTCAGGAGCTGACATTTCCAGAGTGGGCAGCAGCTCTTGGTGGCACTGTCAGTGTCTCTGGGAGACCTCTGGGACCCCAGAGAGCCATGCAGGGCTCGTTCCATTCTGCCTTTTTCTCTCTTCTGCTTCTGAATATTTGGGCTCACAGAAGAGCAGGGGAGATCAGCAGGAAATGAAGAGACGCCTTAAAATATTTAAATATTTGCTGTTTTTTAAAGTCTGCAATATCTGCAGGGTTCTCTCATCCTCTCCTCTCCCTGCCCCCCTGCTGCTCCCTCGCTGGCAGGGTAGGTTCTCACAGAGGTCGGCTGCACTCCTTCATGTCCTCTGTGAAGTCCTGGAGGTCGTGGATGAACTGCTGGATCTAGGGTGGGAAGGGGAGAGGGCAGGGTCACGGCAGGAATGGGAGGCAGAGGGGAGCCTGTCCCTCCTGGAGGGCAGATGTCCCCAAGGTAAGTGACAGCACAGGAACACACGTGTGGCACCAGAATGTGCCTCTGTGGGGGGATGAAACCAAACCCTGGCCGTGGCTGGGTCTGCATTGCTGCACCCTGCACCCCTGCATTCCTGTATCCCTGCATCCCTTAATTCCTGTACCCCTGTATCCCTGCATCCTTGCACCCCCTGTCCCTGCACTGCTGCATCCCTGCACCCTTGTGTCCTCTTCCTGTGCATCCCTGAACGCCCCCATCCCTGCACTGCTGTCCCTGCCTGGCCTGTCCTGCCCCAAGGCCCCACTCCCTTCTCCACAGGGAAGGTTTTCCTGGTGTCCCCACCATGCCCAGGGACCCCAGGGGAGAAGGGAGGCTGTGCTGGGCCTGGGGGCTCCCCCTGCCTGGGAGAAGCCATTCCTGCTGCGTTTCCTGGGCAGGGAGCAGGCTCTGCTCCGGCTGTACCATGTCCAGCTGCCTGTGGCTGTCCCCAGCTGCCACCTTGCCCTTCGGCTGGAGCCGTGTGCTGGCGGTGAGGAAGAGGCTGTGGATGGCCATGTTGAGGGACTTCAGCTCCATGGCCTTGCTGGAAGCCCTGTCCTGGAGCTCGGCCCAGAGATCCTCCTGGGGGACATGAGACACGTCCCAGCAAAGCTGGTTTAGCACCAGGACCCCGTCCCTGAGACCCCAAATTCCCTCCTCAGCCAGGAAAACTCGGCCTTGCCAGGGGCTGGTCCAGCCTGGCATGGTGGGAGCAGATCTAGGAGCCAGCCCAGTTGATTTGCAGCTCCATGTCCTCCCTGCCAGCCCCATGCCCTCCCCACAGCAGGGACAGAGCAGCACTGGGACTGTCACCTCCCAGAGCTGCTGCTTCCAGCTCTTCCTGATGGCAAACCTGCCCCACACCTGGGCTCTCCTCCTCCTCTTCCTGGAGGGGGGGTTCAGGCATCTCCTCCCACCACGCTGTGCTGCTGGGCTCTGCCATGAGCTCCTGGCTGCAGCAGGAGCCAGAGGCCAACCCTGACTTGGCCAGGCCTTGCAGAGCTCCCCTGCTCACCCCACAGCCCCTTACCCACTGGTGGATGTCACTTTGTGCCTGGTCAAAAGATTCTTGGAGCTGTGCCAGGTCATTCTTGCACTGAAGCATCTCAGCCTCCTTCTCGGCCCTGACCTGCTGCTCCAGGGCCTTGCCCTGCTCCAGCAGCTGCCGGTGCCACCACTGGGACTGCAGCAGGTCCTTGCGTGTCCTCACCAGGGCCTTGTAGTAGGTGATGACATCCTCGATGTCCTGGAACTGCAGCACAGGGTCCTGGGCTCAGTGGTGCCCTCCCCTCACTGGGCTGCCCTGCCCTGAGCAGGGCCAAGACCTCCCCAGCTGGAAGATCTCCCCTTCTCCATTGTCCCTGCAGGTCCCTGGGCATGGCCACATGCCCTGGGTGATGACAGGCACAGTGCCAGTCTGGGACTGACGGTGCTACAGGGGAACAGTGCTGGCATCCAACACACCAGCCCCATGTCCCCGGACCCTGGGAAGCAGCAGGAGCATGAGGGATGCGTGGAGAGATGTCCCAGCATCCTGGAGAGGAGGCACAGCTTTCCTGGCAGCTGCCTGGGTCCCATTGCTGGGCAGTTCTCACCTCTCCCAAACCATGGCATGGTGACACCAATGGGGTCCTGTTCCCCTCAACGCTGAGCTTTCCCCCCTTCTCATGTTCTTTGTTCAGTTTTCTCAATTCTTCATCTGTTCTGGTCCTCCTTTCCCAACCCTGCTCCCTGTGGCCCACCTTGGTTGCCAGGGAACCCCTCCCACCCCACCTGGAGCCTCTGTGGATCCACTGTGGATTTCCCTGGCCTTGCCTCATCCCCTCTGGTTCAAATCCAGGTGAGGCCCTTCCTGAGCTGCATCCAAGCTCACCTGTGAATTCTCCACCACATCCTCCAGGTACCTCTTGAACACAGAGTACTTCAGCAATTTTTTGGAGAGTTTCTGACGCTGTTTTCTGAGGACTTCCAGCTCCCTCCTAGTCCTCAAGAGCTCAGTGTCCTTTTTTGAATTCTCCTCTTTCTCTTCTTTGGCTTTCTTCAGAGCTTGGGTTCGCAGCCTCTCGTTCTCCTGGTGAGGTTTCCCCGGCAGCACAAGCAACCAGAGGGGGAGGAAGACAAGGGAAGGTGGAGCTGGGTCACTCAAGGGCACTGGGAGGAGAGCCAGGGCCGTTCCCCCTTCCTGTCCCCAGGGCCACCCCTCCTGCCTTGTCCCTTTGGCTTGTGGGTGGCACCTGGGCTGGCACTGTGCCCTGCAGAGCTGTTTTACCTGTGCCTGGAGCATTGCTGGGGTACCACGGTGGGGACAAGGCTGAGAACCTTCCCTGGAGATGCCAGGGCACAGGACAAGCTCTCTCCTACCCAGGGTACAAATCCCTGTTCCTCACAGCTCTGGCCTCAGGGGAGGCTTGACCAGGAGTGCTGACCCAGGGCTCTTCCCAAGGGAGAGGAGTTAGTGCTGTGACTGGGCAGGGGCAGTGTTCCAGATGTTCCAGGTGTGCCAGCTGTACCTTTACAGTCATCCCAGATGTCACCACGTGGGCCTTCAGCTGGGCCCTCCTGGCTTGCAGGTCCCTCCACTGCTCAGCAAGGGCCTCCATCCTCTCCTTGAAGGCCTGGCAATGCCAGAGCAAGGGTGACACGGCTGCCACAGCCAGAGCCACTCCCTGCCTGCCCCTGCCACCCCTCCAAAACCCCCCCAGCCGTGTCCCAGCACCTTCCCAGCTTCCTCACCTCCTCAGTCTCTTCCACCACCTTCTCCATCAGCCGCACTTCTTTCATCTTCTTCAGGATGCAGATGAAGGAGTTGGTGGAGTCCTCCCCTGTGACCCGGAGCTCCCTGCCGCACATTCCCGGGGTTACACTGCTCCCGGCTCCCGGCAGGATGCCGAAATGCTCCGGGAGCTGGGTTGAGTCCCAGGGCTGGGCGGGACCCCAGCCTCACCTCAGAGCCCCTCCGGCAGTGCAGCCCCACCCTGCAGGGACTCCCCTGCACGGCTCTGGGGAAAGACAGGGCAGGGAGAGGGGTATGGGAGGAAGGAAAGGGGATGGGAGCAGGGGAAGGAGGGATGGAGACACCGAGGGAGAGGGTGGAGCCCCTCACCTGAGCAGGGGCAGGAGCCTTTCCTTGTACTGCCCCCGGTAATAGCCAATGTCCTCGTGTGCCATCGCTGCGGCCACCAGCACAGCCTGGCCCGGCCTCTGGGCAGCCCAGGGGCCACTGAAACTCCTGCACAAGCCCTGTGGCTACTCCAGTCCGCCAGGACAAGCCCTGTGGCTACTCTCGATCCCAGGGAGAGGCACTGTGGCTCCTCCAACCATTGTGAGAACTCCAGTGGCTGCTGCTGGCACTCTGACAGCTCCAGGGGCCCCTCCACCCATTGTGACAGCTCCAGGGGCCCCTCCACCCGTTGTGACAGCTCCTGTAGCTCCTCCAAGCAGTGTGACAGAGCCAGCGGCTACTGCCAGCACTGTGACAACTCCTGTGGACACCTCAGCATCAGGGAGAATGACCACTGTGTCCAGGACCTGGAAATTTTTCACTCCCTTCTCTTTTTCATGCATCTTCTCTGCTTCATCATCTGCCCAGATTCGGCCCTTGTGCCTTCTGCCAAAGCTCCGGGGCAGGAGGTCCCTGGGGTCAGGAGAGGTCAGGACCCTGCTGGCGCTGAAGGATGGCCGAGCACAGCCCAGAGCTTGGGCCGGAGCTCCTGGAGGAATCCTGGGGAGCTGGGGACATCTCCTGGCCGTGGGATGGAGCAGCACTGCTGGAAAATCGCCCCCACAGCAGAGCTCGGCAGCTCCTCTCCTGGGCACTCACTGAACGTGGGCGCTGCACTCCGGCTCAAGGGAACTTGTCTGAAAGACAAAAAAAAAAAAAAAAAAAAAAAAAAAAGAATCTTTTTGCTAGAAGTGACTAAACCCCGCTTGCTTTAAATCACAGCACCTCCCTTAACCACCCTGATCACCCTGATCACCAAAGCAGAGCCTGCCTGGTGGTCCAGCCCACGTTTTATTTCACGAGTCTGACTTTCCTCTTCAAGCCCTCAAAATCACCACAATCTGCATTTCCAGGTGCTTCATCCTTCTATCAAACACCAGACTCTTCTTTCCACTCCTCTTCTTGTGCCTATACAAGAATCCTTACAAATGTGAGTGACATCCAGAAATTCAATGTTCCTGGTTGCTTTTTCCACCCTTGACTTTGGAATGGAGTGAAATGCTGGGAATTCTGCCCCATTAAAGCCCCTGTTCTAAAAACTCGCACAGATCTCTCTCAAGGAGAAAGGGGGGCAGAAGATGCTGACCCAGAACAGCACGAAGGGGACGCAGCCAAGAAAGTCACAGAACACAGATCCACTGCTGGCTCCCACTGCAGGATAAAAACAGAAGATTTCACTTCTACTACAGATAAAAAAAAAGAAACCAGTGGAAGCTTTAAGATCAGCTCAAGGGAGCAGAGTTCACAGATGGAAAGCACTGGATTCTAATCTTTCCCTACAGGTTTTTCATTTCTATTTTAGATTTTTTGCTCTATTTTTGGCTCAGCAACAAGCACGTTTGTCAGCCGTGCTAATTGCAAAATACAACAAAAATAAAAACCTGTTTACACTGTTCCTAAAAGGCCAATACTGTA
>JAWWMU010000055.1:10629388-10645032 GCA_035048155.1 Cinnycerthia olivascens
CGGGGCCGGGGGCTCGGGGGGTCCCCGGGGCTCGGGGCGCTGGGGCCGCCGCTGCGCCAGGCAGCTGCTGGGTCAGCCCTGCTGCAAAGGTACAGAAGCACCGTAAAAAGCGGCAGAAGTGGCACAAAGGCGAGGGGGAATTAATAAAAAAGCAGAAGAGGTGGCGGGTGCGGGGGAGAGGCGCGGGAGCCCTCGTGCTGCCGAATCCCCCGGGCACGACCCTCCCGGGGCTGCCCCTCCCCAGGTGTGAGCACTTCGGCCAGGCTCTGCTTCCCTTTTGGGGCAGAAAAGTGGGATTTAGTTGCTTTCTCCCACACGAGCTGTGTGTGCAAATTAAAGTCGGACTCAGACCCTGGGCACACAAAGGTCTCAGGGGGCGCTGGACTCCCGGAGGGTTTTTCCTGCACTTTCCTGCAGCACCGCCAGCCCAAATTCCATTACAGCCCGGTGACATCCGGGCGAGGGGCCCTCAAAAAAATCCCTGAAGGCAGCACGGTTCTCATGGGAATGGCAGGATGGGGACGTGGTGGTGGCTGTGGGGACGCCGAGCATCCTCTCCAGCTGCCCCCAGGGCTCTTCCCCTCTCCCGGGGATGCTGAGCATCCTCCTCTGCACCGTGAGGTTGTTTCCTGCCGGCCTCACTCGCGGGGAGGATGCCCGGCTTGGGGACACGGGGTGCCGGTGGCCTTACCTTGTCCGCTCGGCTGCCGGGGGGAAGCCGAAGCTGGTGGGAGGCGGGGAGGGCGTTGCTGAAATCTCCGGCGACTGCTCGGGAATGGGCGAGTGGGGCGTGGGGGGCAGCTCGGCGGGCGGAGCCGGGGGCTGCGCGGTCGGGGGGGCCGAGGTTGCCTTGCGCCCCGCGGAGGTGCCTCGGCGAG
This sequence comes from Cinnycerthia olivascens, assembly GCA_035048155.1. Lineage (NCBI taxonomy): Eukaryota > Metazoa > Chordata > Aves > Passeriformes > Certhiidae > Cinnycerthia > Cinnycerthia olivascens. Next base: position 10,630,267 of record JAWWMU010000055.1, read on the forward strand.
CCACCCACGAGGTGTCCATCACCCTGACGCCCATGCTGGGGACACAGAGACCGGGGTCAGCACCCGCCTGGCGGGAGGGCACCGCCAGAACCCCCTCGCCACTCCTTCGGGATCCCAAAAAAACACTTCTTCCACCGGGAAACTGCTGGGAATGGAACTGCCGGACAATAGGGCAGGAGTGGCAGCGTGGGATGGGTTTGGGTCACCCACCGGCCATTTCTCCCTTCTCCAAGAAGCAGCAGGCACCAGCACCCTCCCAGCACCCTCCCAGCACCCTCCCAGCAGCCTGCAGAGGATACAGTACCTTTGGATTTTCCTAAGGCTGCATGGGCAGAAAACAAACGATTATTAATGTGAAAACTCCCTAAAAATGAACAATGCACAGGGGGAGAGGTCACTGCTGGGCAAAGGAGCTGCAAGGCCCAGGGGCTTCAAGAGTGGGTGCAGGGGGACTGAGCAGGGACCAGGCTATGCCAGTGGTGGGACAGCTCGGGCTATCTTCTGGAAATGGGGACATTTTTGGGATGGGCAGGGTCCTCCTGCATTGTTTTCTGGAGCCCACTGGACTGTTTGAGGTCGCTGTGTGGCATCATGGAGGGGGGACATGCACAGGCTGGGAATGGGGAACTTTCCTTGGAGCAAATCCTGCAGACCTTGAGGACACCAGGACGCCTGTCTCTGGCATGACACAGCCCCAGTGTCACCCCGCGGGCCACGCCACTCCCATCTGCAGTGGGCTGGAGACAGGCATGGAGCCCTGGGTTCACCTGAGCACCCCCAAGAGCCTGGCATGGAAATCTGGGTGTCCCTTCAGCCTGGGACCACCCAACCTCCACCAGCTCAGTGCCACCCACCCCAAGGTGAGGCTGCCCCCGGGATGGTGTCAAAGGCACCCCCTCCCTCTCCCCGAAGCCGGCAGTGTCCCTACCCATCCTTCTTGCAGAACTCCAGCATCATGTTGTCGGTGGCCACGCTGAGGGGCCGCCGGGCCTGGTCGTGCTGCCGGCGCTCGCCGTGCTCCATGTCCGGAGAGGGCATGGAGCTGTAGTTGGCGTTGTGGTTCACGTGCAGGGGGCTGCCGTAGTTCCCCGTCACGTTGAACTCGATGTCTGGGGGGACAGAGGATGGTGGGAGGGGTGTCCGCAGGCTGGGCAGGGATTGGGGGTGCTGGCACTGCAGGGATGCTCAGGGGGTGCTGGAGAATCTGAGTTGGGCTCAGCGCTGGGCTGAGTCCCTGCTCGAGCTCCAGCACACAGAGGGGGCTGGCAAAACCAAACCTGGGAGATCTGAGCCCCCTCCCCAGGAGGTGCCAGGAAGCCCAGCTGTCCCCGGGGCCGCGGGCACACCCTACCTCCCGGGAAGAACCAGTCTGCGTGTTGGATGAGCGGCTCGATGATGCCCACGATCTGCAGCGACAGTGTCGTCATCATCTCTGTCATGTTCCTGCAGAGGGCGGCGGCTCAGCAACCCCTGCGGGCCAGCAGGGTCCCAGCAGGGTGCCAGCGGGATTCCAGTGGGATTCCAGTGGGATTCCAGTGAGATTCCCAGTCGGGTCCCAGCAGGGTCCCAGCAGGATTCCAGTGGGATTCCAGCATGATTCCAGTGGGATTCCCAGCAGGGTTCCCAGCAGGATCTGCCCCTCAGCCCTCCCCCAGCACTCACCCCTCAGCCTGTGGCCACAGCAGGTTGGGCCCCAGCACGATGGCCACGTTGCTCGGGGTCATTTTGTTCATCTCCTGGTACTCGGTCAGCTTGGCCAGGAATTTAATCACGTACCTGGAAAGCAGATCCCACACGGGTCAGTGCCTGGGTCGCAGCTCTGTGTCCCCTCCCCGTGTCCTGCTGGCCTCAGGCTCACCTGATGTTGTTGTAGTTGGCTTTGGGCAGCTTCTCGCAGGCGTTCCAGAGAGCCTGCAGCCGTTTCTCCTGCTCCTGGATGCTGCAAGGAGGTGGCAGAGGCCCTTATCCCCCATTCCCGCCCTGCCCTGGGGCTGTGGACCTGGCCAGCACCACCCTTGGGGACTCTGTGACACCCTCAGGCTGCCACCAACATTATACAAGCAAATTAAGCCCCAAAACCTGTCCCAAGGAGAAGGAAACCCTCTGGATGCTGGAGCTCTCACCACTCCTGGCTCTCAGAGCCCAGAGGAAACATCCCAAATGCTGTGAACCGTGGCAGAAAAAACCCAAACCATCCACGGGGACCCAGGCTGTCCCTGCCCATTCCAGGGAGGAAAGGGGGATGTCCCAGACTCACTTGGAGGCCTGGATCCACTCCTCGTACAGCTCGAACGTCATGAGGGGCTCGGGCAGCTCCCGCAGGTAGGACTTGAGGGCTCCTGTGGCACACAGGGGACACAGGGATTGGCACTGCAGGTGGCACCAGCTGTGGGCACCAGGGCCTTTTGCTCCTGGGCACTTGGACTCACATCCCTGCCAGCCTTCCCACCCCGGAGCACCCGCTGGTCTTGCAGGTGGCACCCCCGACCCCTGTGCCCACCTTGCCACCCTCCAGTCCCTCCCAGCACCTTCCCAGTTCCCTCCCCAGGGGTTTTCCCAGGTCTTCATCACTCGGTTTTGCTGGGACATTCGCAGCTTCCCGTGCTGGGAGCAGGTTCCCCTTGGGAAGGCAGGGCTCGGTGCTGTGCCTGCCAGAGCCCCCATTCCCAGAGGGGAGCAGGGGTGCCACGGAGAGCCAGGCAATGCTCCAGAGCTGTGTTTGGAGAGGGAATTCTCCCCAGAAGAGGTGAGAGGAGATGGGAAGTTTGACGTCCATGTGAAACTTCCCGACCACTCCCTGCTCCTGCAGAGATCCCCTAATCAGTGTCACCCTCATTAGTGCCACCCTCATTAGAGTGACTGGATGATCGTTGTGTTCCTGTTTTCTCCATCTGCAGCCTGCCCAGGTCCCTCTGGATGGCAGCACCTCCCTGGAGCCACCACTGTCCCAGGCTGTGTCAACTGCCCAGGGGGCACCCCGTCCCATCAGCCAGGCCATTAATTAATGACAAAATTAATTGAACAAAATCAGACCCAGCATCAACCGCTGGACTGCACCACTGGTTCCTTGCCTCCAGGTGCCACTGATCCCCCTCAGGGTGCCCTCGGGGGGGCCTGGAGGGGCCATACTGCCCAAGGAGCCCCACCTGCGATGGCATGGGGGTCAGCTGAGTACTCCTGCACATCCACCACGCAGCAGTCCAGGGCAGCCTTGAGCTTCTTCAGCTTGGAGGCCGAGGGAGCCACCCGGAAGAGACCCTGGGCAGAGGACATGGAGAGTGTTGGACAAGGCTTGGGGCTGGGATGTCCCTGGAGCCCCCCAGGGGGACACCCGTGGCACCTTCCATCGTGCCCAGCAAGGGTGGGATATGCGACCCACCTCCTCCTGCATCCCCCATTCCAGCAGGGACCCACCTCCTCCTGCATCCCCCATTCCAGCAGGGACCCACCTCCTCCTGCATCCCACATTCCAGCAGGGACCCACCTCCTCCTGCATCCCCCATTCCAGCAGGGACCCACCTCCTCCTGCATCCCTCATTCCAGCAGGGACCCACCTCCTCCTGCATCCCACATTCCAGCAGCATGGTCACGCAGGCCTCCACGGGGAAGGCGATCTCCCGCCCGCTGACAGCCAGGTGCTCCTCCAGGGGCTTCCCAAAGGAGGGCTTCTCCATCCACGCCTCTGGGACGGGCAGAGGGGGCAGAGGAGAAGGGGGTGGTGTCAAATCCAGCAGCCCCTCCCCAAAACGCCCTTGGGTCATAGTTTTGGCAGCAAAACACTCCATATGGGTGTTAGAAGAACAGAACCCTGCACCTCTGACCTGGGCAACTTGGGGAGTGCTTTTGAAATGTGTAATGCAAACAAAAAACACTTCCCAGCCATCACAGGATTTCAAAGGAGCTGGATAACATTTTCCACAGGGGTAACAACAGGCAAAACTTTGTAATATTTCCCCTTCTTCCATCACAATTTATGGCAGAAATATTTTTTGGGATAGAGAGAAAAATGAAATAGGAATCCCTCCCTGCCCTGCTGCAGTGACAGCAGCATCAGGAGTCCTGACCCGGGAAGGAGCTGCTTTTGGGGTCATTGCCTGGGGCTCACCCCAGCCTCAGGCTCCCAGTCTAGAGCCTCTGGATACTGCACCCCAGAGAGACCCCCCAAACCCCCCTCCGTGACGGGATTCCAGCTGCACTTGATGGGGATTTCCACAGAATCCCAGACTGGTTTGGGTTGGAAGGGACTTCAAAGCCCCCCCAGTGCCAACTCTGCCATGGCAGGGACACCTCCCACTGTCCCAGGCTGCTCCCAGCCCCAGTGTCCAGCCTGGTGTGGGACACTGGCAGGGATCCAGGGACAAACACAGCTGCTCTGGGCACCCTGGGCCAGCCCTGCCCACCCTCAGCACATTGGGGCAGGTATCTCCCTCTCCATGTAGGAGGATCCTGCCCCCCCAGCCATGTGGGATGGGGATGGGATCCCCTCATCCCCTCCCAGCACTGGGAGAGGCAGGATGCCGGCAGGACAAGCAAAGGGAGGGTGCTCAGCTGTCCCTGCAGGGTCACAGAGGCTGTCACAGCCCCTCGGTGTCAGCGGCGGCAGTTGGACACCGTGGGCACTCACCCTGCTGGGCTTTGATCTGCGGCAGGAAGTTCTGCAGGAGCGCCAGGGACTTGCGGTGGTACTCGGCCTGCACCTCGATCAGCTGCGGGGACACGGCACCGGGGTCACCGCGCTGCCGGGGACACCCACAGCCCTGGGGGGGCCACACTCACCGTTTGGAAATAGTTTGCATAGTCGACTTCTTTGGCCACAAAATTGTACATGTCAGCCGAGAGCTGGTCCTGTGGGGGGCAGAGGAACTGTCACTGTCCCTGCCCACTGCCCTGTGCCACCACCACGGCCCTCCCCAAGCCAGCAGGAGGGAGCAGCTTGGACCCCACAGAGTGGCACAGGGTCAGGGTGCCAGGGGAGGTTCAGGAGCCTCCCCCACTGCAATCTGAGCAGGGTCCAGATCCCCCCAAAGTGCCCAAAGAAGGGAGATTGCACTCCCATGGAAAGGGGGTGGAAGTCCCTGTTACTGCTTGAAAAGGACAGAAATAAACCCAGCACAGAGAAGGTGGAGAAATGCCCCCAGCAACGCCAGGGCTGGATGTACTCAGTGCTGAGCTCTGCCAGGATGGATTCCCAGGGAATCGGGCCCCCTCCAGCTCCGAGGGGTGTGGAGGATGGGGACAGAGCAGCTGGGGACATCCTGCGTGGCCAGGGAGTGTCACCCACGGCCACTGCGCTGTGTCTGGGGAGCAGCCAGAGCCGGGGCCAGCACAGGCAGAGGGGGAAGAACCCTGCGGAGCAGGGTGAGAGGAGAGGCTGCAGCTTCCCCCAGAGTCTGGGAACCCACAGACCCCTCAGGCAGGAGCAGCCCCACTACCCTGCAGATCTCCACTCTGTTGGCTGCCTCCTCCATCTCCTCCCTGAGAGCGTCGGCTTTGGCGCCGGAGAGCTGCAGGTTGCTGGCCAGCCCCGAGGACTTCACCGACTGCTGCCACCTGCGGGAGGGACAGGGGCCGGTCAGAGCAGTGACCCCACCCCAGAGGCCCTGCAGGGACCCCAGGGCTGAGCAGCACGGAGATGATCCCACTCCAGCTGGGATTTCACACCCTCTCCCAACCCCAACTGTCCCTGTCCCCACAGCACTGCACACAGTGGGCTCCAAGGAGGGAATTCTTATCAGCAGGATAATGAGGAAAGGGAGAGGAAAGGGATGAGAGAGCCTGGACATGATGCTGGGGACTGTGGACACCTCTCAGACCTCCCAGGATGTGCTGGAGGAGGGCTTGGACAACTCAGTGGCACCATGGGACAATCCCGAGTCACCCCAGCTCCCCTCGGTGCCACTGCAGGGGCAGAAGTACCTGACTCCTTACACCAGAACTCACCAAGACAGGGAAAAAAGTACAAAATAACCCTTTCTGCAGAAAAAACAAAAAAAACCCCAAAAAACCCCAACACTTCTGCTGCAGAGGGCAGGCAAGGAAAAGGAATCGGTGGATTCTGAGGACAGGAGCAGAAATCATGGCTCACTGCAGAGCTTGACTCAAGGCCCGCAGAGGCACAGCCAGGACTCCCTGTGCCAAGGGAACTGCGGTGCCAGAGCCCCAGGAGCTGCTGTCCTGGGAGCTACCCATGCCTTGGGAATGTTTATTTCTTGTAAAGCACTTGAAGGCACTTCCTACCTTGTCCTGGAGGAGTCCATGTCCAGCACGAGCTTCGCCAAATGCTTCCTCTGCTTCTGGATGTTCGGGATTTCCACCTGCAGCAGCACAAGGAACAGGAGGAGGGGAACGCCCCTGGGGAAGTGTCCAGGGATGGGTCACACCCTGAGGTTTCGGGCTGGGGCAAGCTGGGTGGGTAAGGATGCAGCTCCCGAATTGAGCATCCCCAGGGACATGGCCCAGCTGATCCCTCCCGCGTGTCCCACCCGGAACCCGGGAGGAGCAGCCTGGGGGGCCCAAACCCTCCTGGGGAGCTGGGTGAGGGCAGAGCACCCCCGGGACCGCCCCGCTGACCTCAGCCAGCACGAAGAGCGGCTCGATGACGTCCCTCTCCACCTGCAGCTCGAAGTGGATGAGCTCCTGCGCCAGTTTGTCCTCGGCCTCCCCGCACAGCCGCAGCATCTTCCTGCAGGGACGGGCACGGCTGGGGCTGGGCACGGGGGGACAGGGGGGACAGGGGCACCCAGCACCCCCGGGGCTCCAGGGGGGCACAGGGCAGCCCCTCCTGGGCAGAGGGTGCAGGGACAGTGGCAGCCCGGGCACCGTGGGCACCCGGGGTGTCAGGAAAGCTCATTCCTCAAGTGCTGCACTCACAGTGATATAATAATAATTAAAATAGAATACAACATATAACATATAATATATAATTACATCTGTAATTATATAAATTATAATAGGGAAATATATAAAATGCACAAATAAGGATAAATCACATATAAGTATATAAATAGTAATAACTCAAATATAAATACATAACTTATATAAAAAGTGATATAAAAATAAAGATAAATGTCTGTATATGCAGATTACATTGTATGATCACAGGACCCCAGCCCATACAAGGAGGAGAAGAATTAACTACCGAGATCCCCCCAGTGCCTCCAACACAGCAGAGAGCCCCCTTTACCTGGTATTGGAGACAAGGAATAGCAGCATTCCCAGAACAGTCCCAAATCATCCACAGCACAGTCCCAGCTCATTCCCAACAGAGTCTCAGCTCATCCTCAGCACATCCTCAGCACATCCTCAGCTCATTCCCAGCTCATTCCCAGCACATTCCAAGCTCATGCCCAGCACATCCCCAGCACATCCCCAGCCCCCCTCACCCCAGCAGGGAGTCGTCCCCCAGCACTGCCGATCCCTCCATCAGACACTGCGCCAGCGTTGTCAGTGGCAGCTTCTTCTGCAAAAAGAGGGGCTGTGTTCTCACCGGATCCCTGGATCTCCCTGGATGACCCAGATCCTCCCGGATCCCGGAGTCCCCAGCCCCGCTGCCCTCACCGAACGCTTGTCGGCATCCAGGCCCTGCTGGCCCTGCAGACAGGCTGTCAGCTTCTTGTGGGTGCTGTGGGACACCTGCTTCACCAGCTCCAGCCGCTTCTCCACCTGCGGGAGCGAGGGAGCCCATCACTGGGGATCCCATCACCCCAAGATCCCATCACCCAGGGATCCCACCACCGGGGATCCCATCACCCCAAGATCCCATCACTGGGGATCCCATCACTGGGGATCTCTGGGATGCTGTGGCACCCCCAGGGAGTTGCTGATGGGTGCAGCCCCCACGGGAGGTGCCCAGGCACCCCTGGACACCCTGGATGGCTCCCAGGGAGCCTCACCTGCAGCAGATCTTCGCTCAGGACCTCGGTCTTCTCGGCTCTGCAGGACAAGAGAGCAGAGGAACCCCTGGTGAAGGGTCTGGGACTCACAGCAGTGCCCTGTACACACCATGGGCCCCAGGACGTGCTTCTCCATCGGGATGCAGAGGGGATTTAAGGATCTCTGCTCCCACCAGCCACTGTGCTATCTCCTAAAGAAAGAACTGATGGAGCATCCACCAATCCAGGGCCTGCCTCTCATCTCTCCCTGATTTTTCCATCATTCCCAGGAAAACAGGGATGTGAGATTCCCAGAAGGAGGCGGGTGGTGCTCGGAGAGGTGCTGTGTCTGCCCAGGAATGCACGCCCTGGATCCCTCCGGGTCCCGAGGACAGCACGGCCGAGCCTTCTCTCACGGGCCCTCGCCAGAGCCGTTCCCGCCGCTCACTGCAGACGGATTTACCGCTCCAGAGCCCGCGGCAGCCGCCGCCTTCCGAGGGAGGAGCGCCGGGATGCGGGAGACACAAACCCGCCGCCCTCGGCCCGCGGACCCGCAGCACGCAGAGCCCAGGGCCCTGCACCACGGCTGCTCAGCCTCATTTCAACCATCACATCCGGATCGTTTATTCCTTTTTCCAGGATTTTTAACAACTTCAGTGCATCCTTCCACCTGGAAAAGGGAGCTCTGATTTAGCCAATCGGTCCCTAAAGGTTCATCAGGGGACAGCAAGAGCTTGGTGCTGGCATCCTGAAAACGACACCTTTATTTCCTGAGCCTGGTCCCTTCCTGCCACCCAAGCTGGATTCCCAGCTTGGACAGAGGGAGGGAAGCATTGGGACAGTGGAAATAAGGAGCAAACACAGAGAAATGTTCAGGCAGTGAGTGTAGCACAGGAGCAGCTCGTGCACAAACACATCTCATCCAAAGCCTTGCAGAAAGTGCAAATCACAAAATCATGGAATGGGTTGGGCTGGAAGGGACCTCAAAGCCTACCCAGTGCCACCCCTGCCATGACAGGAACACCTCCCACTGTCCCAGGCTGCTCCAAACCCCAATGTCCAGCCTGGCCTTGGGCACTGCCAGGGATCCAGGGGCAGCCACAGCTGCTCTGGGCACCCTGTGCCAGGACCTGCCCAAACCAACTGCATTAAATCTTCTTTGGGCATGAAAGATGTCCCAGCACCTGATTTAAGGTGGTTTAAAAATAAATTTTAAAAAATGAAATTAAACAAATCCTGTTTATTTGAATTTTAAAGATAAGTTATTGAAATGAACAGATTAGAGCCTCTCTAAGGAGCGCTGCCCACCTGGGAGCAAGAGCTGAGCAGCTTCTCCTCCTCCTCTGGGAATCACCTTCACTCTCATTTAGACAGGATTGGAAGTGACACAGAGTTAGCACAAACAGGGGAAAAAGCAGCAAATATCCACGGGCACAGCCACAATGTCCGTCTCCAGCTCGGGATATTTTTAGCATCCCGAAGGAGTGGGAGGTGGCAGGGAGTGAGGCACCGCTGGTGCATCCCTGCTGCTCACTCCCCAGGTATCACTTGCTCACTTGAACAGAAAAAGGGATTTTTTTCCTGTGTTTTCTCCTCTCCCAGCCAGGAATGGGGTGGGATTTGCACATCCCAAGTCCCATGGGCAGGTCTCTCTCCCAGCAGCCACATCCCAACCTGTGCTATGCTCTGAGATGAGTTTGGGAAGCAGAAAACAGCATTTCAAAGAGAAATAACAAAAATCTGGCCTTGATCTGTTTTACAGCACATCCTCAGTGTGAGAAACCTCCGTGGTTTGAGGGGAGAGCATCCCCCTGTGCCAGCCCTGCACATCCCAGGATGCTCCCAGGCTGGGGATCCTGACAGAGAGGCATTTGGCTTTATAAAGGAACAACCAGCTTTTTATGGATTGGGATAAGCAAATTGATCCAATCAATCCCACTTAAGGATGGGAGATGATCCCTGTGCCTTCCAAGAGAGGGGTGCAGGGACCCCTCCAGTTTCCCTGTCTGGTCCCCAAATCCCCAAAACCTCATTCCATGTGAGTTACACGCATCCTGAGGGAGCATCCCGTGGAGAGGCAGCCAGCATTCCCAGCTCCCAATGCTTTTCCTCTTTCCTTTTGGCAGATAAAACCCTGCTCCTCCCCTTCCCCTCCAGATTTCCACCCCGAGCTGTTTTTCCCAGCACAAACCCGGGCCCTGCTCAGGGCTCTATCCCTGCAGGCAGCTGGGGAAGGGACAGCGACCACGGAGAGCTAAACCTGGCAAGTGGGGTGGCAGCCAGGGCAAGGCCATTGCTGCCAGCAGAAATCAACACCAATCGAGAGAATTATTCTTGATTCCTAAACAAACACAGGAGTTTCCAAAGCCTTGATCTGGGGAGGTGCAGCAGAGCCGCTGCTGCCCTGGAGCATCTCCTGGTGCCAGCCACCTCTGCCTGGCTGGACCATCCATCACTGTCCCCTGCCACCGTCCCCCTCTGGTGCTCCAGCCACCCATGGCAGCCTTGGCCTTGGATTTGACCCTGAGACCACAAAACTCTGAGCACGGCAAGTATTTCATGGCAATTTATCCCTGAATGGGAAAGAATCGGTGTGGGGACAGTGGGAGCAGGGATGAATCTCCAGCCAGAGCAGGGATGTGTCTCCAGAGGAAGGGCACTTCCATGGTGCCCCACAAAGCCCCTCACCTCCATGTCCTGTCCAAAGCTCCCTCTGACCCCAGCCCCAGCCACCCCTCGCTGCAGCCTGCCCATGAATATTCAATCACTATTTAATTACCGGCGCTGATTCCCTGATTTCTCCTTGCTCCAGCCTAAAAATAGCTCCACTGCTGGAGAGGGAGGCACGAACACCCAGCCAAGGCCGTCCCATGCCGGCAGCTCTGATTCCCAAGGGTGGGTCAGTCCCACATCCTACACGGACACAGGGACAGTGCCAGGCTCCATCCCGGTCCTGTTGCTTCTCCCTCTGGTGCCTGGGAGAAAATTCCAGGTGCTTTGCGTTTGCCAGAGGTAGGAGGAAGACCCTCAGTGCCACCCACAGCCCTGGGAGCGCTGGGCTCCGTGATCCAGGGTGGATTCTGATCCAAGGCCGTGCTGTTCCCACCTTCTGCTGCCACCTGAGCTCTCCCGATCCCCTGAGCCTCCCTGGGCACACAAATCCCGGCGGCTCAAACCCGGCACTCGCCGAGCCCCAACGGAGCCGCGGATTTTTCCCGCTGCCTTTTCAGCAGGCGAGAAGCAAAACATCAAATATTGATATCCTCAAATCGCTGCTCAGCTCCCCCGGGAAACGACTCCGACTGCAACATCCAGCGCGACGCGGGGACACGGCCCCGCCGGCGCCTCCTCCGGCGCGGCCCCGGCGCGTCCTGCCCGCGGGTGACACGGGGCGACACCCGGGTGCCACCGCTGCGGCCGCCGAGCCAGGATGGAGCAGCAGCAGGAACAGGCAGGGAGGGCTGGAGCAGCTTTCCTTCATCCTGCCCACCGCTGGGAAAACCGAATGAAGCAAAGCAAAATGGGGGACGGAGTGTGCAAGTCAGAAAAGCCTCCTGTCCTCATCTCCTGCCCCTTCCCGGTGGCGCGCTGCGCTCGCTTCCCTTTGGCTCGGGATGCTCGGGGCTCTCCGCCCCCGGCGCTCCCCTCCCCGAGGGCGCCGCCCGACCCCGCTTCCAGCCCGGTTTGGCAGCCGTGGAGAAGCCTCTGCAGAGCGCAGAGCCCGAGGCTGCTGGAGCAGGGACAAACCCTCAGCCCGCCCCATGAATATTCCAGGTTGTCAGCGCTGCCTCTCTGCGAGGAGGATAAAAATATCCCCGGGGCCGCCGGGATCTGCCGGCTCCGGAGCCGAAATCCCGGGAGGTTCTGCTCGGAGCGAGCCACCGGCACCCCGAAATGCAGATGGGGAGCCCAGCTCTTTGCAGGGTGTTGCTCCCTCCCGCAGATCGCACCGGGGAAATCCCAGGCGGCGCTTTTATTTCCCTCTGCCCTTACTCCGTGCAAGCAGAAGGAAATGTCCTTCCTTGCCGGATGTTCCTGCAGCACCAGGAATAAAAACCCTCTCGGTTTGAGGGTGCGCGGCCGGCCTGGGGCCGGGCACAGCATCACCCTGAGAGCCACCGAGGTGACACCCAGCCCCCAATGCCACCGCTGCCCCCGGCATGGGGACACAGCGTGAGATGCTCAGGAAGGTCGAGGAGGAAAATTCCAACCCCTCCGGCCTTCCACCACCGTTCCTGGTGCCGCTGGGGAAGGCAGGGTGTCACTGCGAGCGGCTCAAGTGCCGGATTTAATCCCCATGGGAAATATCCCATGGAGCAGACTCCAGGGAATTCCCAGGGGCACTGCAGGGACTGGGGAGACACCCCCCACGTGAGCACAGCTCCGGCCTGGGGCAGGACCCATCCCGGTGATCTTCATCCCCATACTCAGGGCACTGGCACCACAGGTGGACAAGGAGGAGGGGACACCCCTCAGAGCCCCAAAGGTTGTGGTGCTTGTCCCCTTGCAGGGACACAAAACACCAGGGTTCTACTCTTATTCCTTATTTCCATTAATTATTCCTCAGCTCCATTAATCATCCTTCATTTCAATGTATTATTCTGCATTTCCATGTATTATTTCCCACTTCCTTTTATTTTTCCCTATTTTCATCTCTTATTTATTATTTCTGTCTATGAATCCCTGTTTTCATCAATTATTCCCTATTTTTATCTACTGTTCCCTATTTTTATCTACTATTCTCTATTCTTATCCTATTATTCCTTAATCCTCTTTATCATTCCTGATTCCTGGCTGTCTGGAGAGGCCTGCTCAGGACTCCACAGAGGGATGAACACGTTGAGCTGGGGACCAGCAGAGCCGGGATGAGACCAAGGATGCTCTGCAAGCTCCAGCCAAGCCCTGGAGATGCTCCAGGTGCCCCAGCCCAGGCAAGAGGGGCCGCACCCTCCCGCTGGCCCTGGGTGCCTGCAGAGCCTCCCAGCACAACCCCCAAGAGGATTGTAGGGCTTTATCCCAGCCCGGGCCCATTCCCCGGCCCGGGGCGGGCACAGCGGGATGTGGGGAGGAGGATGCTCCTGGCCCTGTCGGAGGAACCATTTTGGAGCCAAGGGTGGGAGCAGTGCCCGGCTCACATCCCCCAGGCTGCGCTGGGGACACCCCCCGGGCAGCCCCCGCTCCCAGAGGGTGGGAATGTGTCCAACCCCCTCGGAGGGTCCAGAGAGGAAACCTGACCCGGCGCAAATGCCTCGGGAAAATCTCACCTTGTGTCCTCGGAACAGCCTCCCCCTGCGCTCCCCCACGGGAGGCACTGCCGGGCTCCCGCACCACATTCCCCGACCACGATCTCAGGGCCACATTCCCCGTGCCATGATCCCACAGCACATCTCCAGTGCCATGATCCCACCGCACATTCCCAGTACCACATCCCCAGTGCCATGATACCACAGAATATACCCAGTGCCACATTCCCTGTGCCACATTCACAGACCACGATCCCAGTGCCACGTTCCCTGTGCCACGATCCCACAGCACACTCTGGCACCACACACCCCTCATGCGCACTCTCCACATTCCCACTCCACGTTCCCACCCCGGGCCCCCGGACTTCCCAAGCCGCGTTCCCTCTCCACACTCCCGTACCTGTCCAGCGCTCCCCACCAGCCCCGGAGCCGCTGCCAGCCCAGCCCAGCCCAGTCCGGCCCAGCCCGTGCCCACTCGGGGCCGGGGACAGCCCGAGCCAGCAGGACGAGCCCCCGGTGCCATGGGGGATACGGGGGACGCGGGGGGTGGCAGCAGGAGTCCCGGGGATGCAGAGCTGCCGCTCCAGCTGTGCCAGTGCCCCAGTGCCGCGATGGGAAGGGAAAAGAAATAAATCCTCTTCCCGCCCCCCCCGCTGCAAAATCTCCAGGAATTACACAACAGCCATCATCAAACCCAGGCCTGGCCGTGCCTCCGTGGGCACTCCCGTGGGCATTCCCGTGGGCACGGCTTCGGCTCCCCGGCCCCACGGCCAGCAGGGCCACCCAGGGGTGCTGGGGGGCAGGGCAGTGGGGCACCCCACAGCATCGGGGCTGGGGGGGGCGGGGGAGTTCCCCCACAGCCCTGGGATAGAAGGAACGGGCAGGAGGCAGTGGGTAAAGGGGGCAGGGAGTGAGGCAGGGCAGGTGTAGGGGGACAGGCAGGGGTTAACTGGCGGGGGAGCAGGCAGGGAATGGGCAAGAAGGACGTAAGGGATGGGTACGGGGCAGTGGGGCAGCCAGAGAACAGGGAGAGGGGCAGGGAGAGGGGCACGGTGGGGACAGAGGGTGCCAGGGCTCAGGCAGGGACCAGAGCAAGGGACACACAGGGAGCAGGAAGGCTGTGGGGTAGGCAGGGAGCAGGCAGGGAGTGGGATCAGGGCCAGTAGGGCAAGCAGGGCTCAGGCAAGGAAGCAGGCACTGAGCGGGAGCAGTGGGGCAGGCAGGGAGCGGGAGTGGCACAGGTGCGCAGCATCAGGGCACTGGGGCAGGAAGGGAGGAAGGGTGGAGGGGCGGGCAGAGTCACGGCAGGGGGCAGGCAGGACAGGGGATGGGGGCGGCGTGGCCGGCAGGGAGCTGGGAACGGGCAGGTGCGGATGCGGGAGCAGGCAGGGTGCGGGATGGGGGTTGTGGGCAGGGCAGGGCTGGGCTGGGCAGGGCAGGGCTGGGCTGGGCAGGGCAGGGTCCATCCCCACCCTCATTCCATCCCATTATCCCATCCCATCCCATTACCCCATCCCGTCCCATTATCCCATCCCGACCCCACCTGCCCACGGTCTGGTTGGCGAGCTGGCGCATGCGGTTGAATTGCTTCTTCATGGTGGCGGCGGTGCGGGCGGTGCGGGCGGTGCGGGCGGGCAGCGGGGCCGGGGGCC
>JAWWMU010000055.1:10654682-10744416 GCA_035048155.1 Cinnycerthia olivascens
ATCCCCATCCCCATCCCCATCCCCATCCCCATCCCCATCCCCATCCCCATCCCCATCCCCATCCCCATCCCCATCCCTATCCCTGCTGTTTGAGCCCCTCATGGCAGGGCTGCCTGGGGCTTCTGGGCTGCTCAGGGGCTCCCTCAGTTTGGGGAAGGATTCTGAGAGCTCTGCAATAAAAATAATCATCCAAACATGATGCTGGTGTTCATAAGAACACTTGTGGTGCCTCTTGCATCCAGTTCCTCCCAGGCACAGGATTTCAGCTCCATGTCTCTTCCTGGGGTGTCTTCACCTTTCCCAGAACAGCTCGACCCAGGAAATCACCCAGGCATCAATGCAGTTCCACCCCTGGAACACCATGGGCAGAGACACCTCCCACTGTCCCAGGCTGCTCCCAGCCCCAATGTCCAGCCTGGCCTTGGACACTGCCAGGGATCCAGGGGCAGCCACAGCTGCTTTGGGCACCCTGTGCCAGGGCCTGCCCACCCTGCCAGGGAACAATTCCTGCCCAATGTCCATCTAACCCTGCCCTGTAGCACTTTGAACTCACTCCACTTTTATTTGTCACTTCAGTTCCTTGTCCCAAGTCTCTCTCAGCTCTCTTGGAACCCCTTCAGGTACTGGAAAGGGCTCTGAGCTCTCCCTGGAGTCTCCTCTCCAGGCTGAATGATTCCAATTCTCTCACCTTCCAAAAACACACAGTGCTATCTCAGAGCTGGGCTGTGCTTCTCTGATTCTTTCACATCAATATTTAACTCCAGAAAGCACCCTCAGGTGCCAGCTCAGCTCGTGTGCAGCTGCTGGAGTCATTCTGGGGGTGCTGAGGGGAGCTGGCAGGGGGGGATGTGCTCCCAGCCCTCCTGTTCCCTCTGCCCGGGGGTGAGGGTGCTGCAGACGGTGTCAGAGTTGTGTCAGCAGTGGGGCTTGAGGGTCCTGTGAAGCCTGGGACTTCGGGGCATGGGGAAATTTGGGGTTCTCCAGGGGTCTCAGAGCTGGTTTTGGGGGGATCTGCCTTGCTGGGGTGCTCCTGCAAACACGGAGAGGGAGACAGCAGGGACTCTGCCCCGGGGGAGGTGGCTGTGCCCTGCTTGGGGGGACATGAGTGCAGGGACCTGGTTAATCCTCCTGCCTTGTCCCAAATGATGCAGAAACCAGCCTTTACTCTGACTCTACGTGCATTTGTGACTTTTAGATGACCAAATTAGCTCTTTTCTTAATCTGGGGAAGCTCAGCCAGGCAGAGCCACCTGCCAAAAACATGTGTGACCGAAGCCTTTGCTCAGCGTTCTACTGGAAGCCCTGGGTCAGCACTGTGCCAGTGACCTGGGTGACCTCTGGGATTCTATGTCTGAATCCAAACACCGCTGTCCAAAGGCCACCCGTGCTCTGCTTCCCGGGGCATTCCGTGCCCATTTGTGTCGCTGCCCAGCCCAGCTGTTCTCGGGGCTAGCGTGGTGCCCTGCCCTGGCTGCGGCTCCCCAACCCGGAGGGGCTGCTGATATCCCCCGGCACCTGCTATCACCCTGACATCCCCCATCCCCCCGACATCCCCTATTCCCCTCGACATCCCCCGTCCCCCGGGCGCCTCCCGGCTCCTCCTGCCGAGCGGCTGTGCCCGCGGGCTGCGCGGCTCTTAGCAGCATTACGGCGGCGGTTGCACATTACGGTAACTGTCGCCGGGGAGGTGGCGGTGGCGGTGGCGCGGAACCCCGGGCAGGTGAGCGGCTCCTTTCCTTTCCCTCTGAGAGTCACAGCTCCAGTCGTACCCCTGCTGGTGAAAATCGAGCGGCTAAAGGCAGAGAAGGTTTCCCCGTTCTCAGGAAAGCGGTGCCATGTCCTTGTCATGAGTGGCCCTCGGAGCCCGCGGGTGTCACCTTCCCCTGCTGGTGACCGCTGGAGGTGGAGGGTGCAAAGCACAGAGCAAACTGCGTGGCCCGTGGGGCTCTTATCCCCCGCTGTTCCCGTCAGGGAGGAGCCCCCGCCACGACCCGGGGCAGGGGTGAGGGGGAAGAGCTGTCACCCTGTCCCTCAGTCCCCGCTGCTGCCAGCTGTCCTGCGGGCCAGGAGCGTTCCCAGCATTTGCTGTGCCTTGCACAGTGCCACAGAGATGGGTTAAAGAGCTCCCGCCTTCCCAGGGCAGTGCTGGCACCGGTGCTGCCCATGGCTCCGCAGCTCGAGCACCTCCAGGACTGTGAATTCCCTGTTTTCCAGGTGGCCACGCACCAGAAGGTGTTTTTGGCCCAAAGCACGGAGTGCCTAAGCAGGGGACAGCTCTCTTCTGTCCTCAGGTGCCGCAGATGCCACCATGGTTCCTGCCCCGCAGCCGCGCTCCGATGTCAGCCAGCCCCGGGACTTCACCCGCGTCCTGCCGTCCCGCCTGGCCATGGCCATCCTGGGTAAAGCTGCTCTAATTTCCCACTGCTTTCCCCTGAGGGTAAGGAGTGGTCTCCAGGGGAATTAGCCAACCTGTGCCTTTAACTTCCCAGGGCTTTTGGATCAAAAATCCCTGGATGCCTGCTCTGCTGTGAACAGCCACTGGGAGTTCCTGGTCGGGCAGCTCCGGGAGGAGCAGGAGTGCCGGAGCTCAGTACAGAAGGACCTCCTGCAGCTGCAGGTGCGACACCTGGGCTCCTGCCCTTATTTTGCACTTCAAAAGGAGGGGGTTTTGCTGCTGCCCAAGCTGATAAATGGAAATTCCTGTACCAGAGGCTGCTCCCCAACTCTGCCGCGGCCCTTCCACCTCCCGCTGCAGAGCAAAGCCAGGTGACATTTCACACTGTCACAAGGAAGCACCAGAGAACGGCTTTTACTCTCCATTAGAGAGCCTGTGACTGCAAAAATGGATGCAAACATTCTTCAGGAAAGCAGAGTTTGGTCACAATGAAAATTGCCAGAGGTAGTGGAGGTTGGGCAGCGCTGCAGGAGCTCCCACGGCAGCTCAGGAATGAGCTTCACTTGCTCCACACAGGGCAGAGGAAATTCAAGGTGTCTTTGTGAGGAGCTGGGGGTGGTGGCTGGGACAGATTCTGGAACGCAGAACTCCTGGGACAGGCCTGGCCTGGCCAGCAGGACCTGCCACAGACCGAGCCAGACCTGGAGCCTCTGCTGCTTTGGGATGTGAAGGGAGCGCAGAAACTCAGCTCTGTGCCAGCCTTCAAAACAGGCTTCAGGGAAGGTTTCACAGGCTAAAAATGAATCTTGAGTGTTGACCAAGGTGTTTTGAGAGCCTCTCAGTAAGTTTGGATTCTGAATCAACTGAGTGCCTGCCAAAGATGAGATGAGCTCAAAATTTTGTTTCTTATTAAAAGCTTAAGACTAGAGTTTGGAAAAAATAACAGAAATCAATTCTTTTTCACCAGGAGTGAAACCTTGGGTAGATAAAGTGCTGAATGTAAGCCAGGTCTCCCCAGCGTGTGCAGCTCAGCTTTGCAGGGAACCTCAGCACCCCAAGGAGATGAGCAGCACCCCGAGGAGATGAGCAGCACCCCTGCCTGCGTGGGTTCTGCAGTAACTGCTGCCTCTGTTCGTTTATTCCAGGAGTTGTGTCCCAGGAAAACCATGCCAAACTATGCTAAAAGAGTGGATGTGCAAATTCCCCAGTTAAATGATGAGGGTGAGGTCATTGAAATGAAGGACAAGGAGCAGACCAAGAGACGTAAATCCAAGGTTTGTTGGAGCTCTTTGCCTCCCATGGATGCCACATGTCCATGTTTGGGGAGGAGAGAGGACAGCTCTTGGAAGACAGCATGGGGAATTTGGAATTGCTCTGCTCTTTCCCACTCCTGCTTTTAGATTTATGAGCAGCTCATAGGGACCAGGGCTTGCTCAGCACCTTCCCACATGGGAGGGAGTTTGGGAGGCATTCCCAAACTTCTGCCTCATCCCTGTGTGTCCCCAGTCATAGCACAATCCTGGAGCCAGGACCCTTCTTCCCAAAGAATAAAGGGTGCAGATCTCAGGGCTTCCATGTATGCCACAGAACACAGCCTGGGAACAACTCTGGACTCAGCAGGGTCTTGCTGCACTCTGGTTTTCCTCACTAACACTCTGGATCTGCGCTGGGCTCATCCCTAGAGCTGATGTATTCAATACAATGGAATAATGCATTCCTGCCTCCCTGAGCTACTTTTCCTTATTTCTCTTGCCATCAGACGGAGGATTTCAGTCTGCACGAAGCCTATCAGGAGCTGAAAACTCACAAGATCGAGCTGGAAGAGAGGAATGTCTTCTGTGGCCCCTACAAGACCCATGTCCTCATGGAGCAGTGAGTAGAGTGCCCAGCTGTGGGGCCAAGAGCAGCTTTAGGAACGCTGTTCCACTCCCTGTGACCCTCCTGGATGGCTGGAGAAGGGTCCCTCAGAGGCAGCGTTAAGAAATCTCCATTTTTAAATAAAGATACCCTCAGAGAGAAGCTGTTTTTAAAGGAATAAGGGCTAGTGATCCATGGCGTATCCCCAGGGATGTGGGGCTGGGAGGAGCCCTCGCCTGCTGCCCACCCTGACACAAAGGGGGACGTGCAGGTTTAGGGAGTGTGGTGGAGCCGTGCAGAGGATTCCCTCTGGAGAGCTGCCCACCCTGCTCAGTCAGACCTGGGGAAACGCTGCCCCGGTGGCTGCAGCTCCCCCAGCCACTGCTGCTGTCAGACCAGACAGGAGGAGGAGAGCCCATTACAGTGGAGGGCTCTGGGTGGCCGCTGCCAGCAGGAGAGTGAGGCTGCTCCGTGTGCCCGGAGGGGACGAGGTGCCTCTGCCGCTGCACGGCCACGCCGGGCCCGTCACAGCTCTGTGCCTGCGGGAGGACAAAGGGCTCCTGCTCAGCAGCACCAGCCTTGACCTCAGCATCAGGTGAGCTGAGGCTGTGCCTGCACTCCCAACCCCTGCCAGAGTGAGGGGAAGGCAGGGTTGGGGGTGAAACGTCAATCCTGAGCCTGACTCCATCACTGCAATTTCTCTGACACCTTAGTGGGACAGCTCCTGGTTTTAACCGTGTGTGTGGGAGCAGAGTTGGGCACGCTAAATAGGAAATAATAATAATGGAATCACATGGAAGGAATGCTAAAGTTCATCCGGCTTCTCCTCCCTTGGGTTGGGGCTCTGCAGGTGCTGGAATATTCGCCGCGGTGCCTGTGTGGGAACCTTCACGGGTCACTATGCGACAGTCACCTGCCTGCACTGCCACCAGGAGCGCTTTGTGTCGGGAGCTGGGGACAGCATGGTGAAAGGTGAGAGAGAGTACTGGGAGCACTGGGAGCTCCCAGCCAGAGGGAATCACCGGAGGGTCACGGGCAGAGGGCAGGAGCTGGGGCAGCGGGACACAGGCATGGGGCTGGAAGGAAGGGTGTGAGTCAGGGGAGGTTTCCACAAGAGCCTAAGCTGGGGATGGGTGCACACACAGCCTCTGATTGTGTCAGGGACTAAATTCTCATCGTTTCTGCTTTTATTCAGAATTAATGGCTTGGTGGCTGTAATGCCACCCCACCTCTTGGGCAACTTGCAGCTTTGCCAGATGTTTCCTTACAGAATAAAAGTGGAAAAGATGTGCTTTCTCTGGACTTCACATTTAAATTTTTTGCCATGCAATTCTGCTTTTTAAGCCAACACTCAGCTCCTCACAGAGCTGCAGGTACAAGGCATGGTTGTAATCCAATAGTATTTTTTAATGCATGTTGTACTGCCAAAACTCATCATTGGGGCAGATGTATTTTTAATTCTCCTCCCTTTTGCCCCAAGTGTGGAGCCTGAAGAGTGGGAAGTGTCTCTGGACCCTGATGCACAGCACCCCTGTGCAGGCAGTGAGGATGGACGAGACCCACGTGGTCAGTGGTGGTCACCGAGGGCTGGTGAAGGTCTGGAGTGCTGAGACAGGGGCTCTGATCAAGGTGAGTTTCCTCTTGGGTGGATAATTCAGGGCTAAATGTCAAAAGTCTCTGCAAGTTCACCACAGGTTTTTGCATTTGTCAAAGACTTTGTAAAAAAGAAAATAATCCCCCCCCAAAAAACCCCAAAGCAGTCTAAAACAAATCAAGGAAAACTGCAGATAATTAAAAAACTGACTTGCAGCCAGCTGCTGATTTTAAGGTAGGGTGTGATTTGCTTCACCCCAATCATTGCTTACTCTCTGTAGGTTTGTTCATCTCTGCTCCCCTAGAAACCTCGTGAACCTGGGGAGGTGATGGAGAGCTTCCCTAACCTGGGGCTGGAGGCACCAGGGGGCAGCCCAAAATGGGAACCTGATTCTGGAGCTGAGGCAGAGCTGTGGGAGCATTGAGTCTGTAAATTCCCTGATCAGGAGTGCAGGATCAGTGTCAGTCCATACCTGGGAGAGGAGGGCAGCTCTTTACCTGTGGAGAGGTAGCCCAGATATCTCAGATATCCCAGCTCCAGCTGAATCCCTTCCCCCACAGCCAGGGCAGCCCCCTCTTCCCTCCTGGACCAACATTCCAGAGACCACAAAGCTCTAGGGGGAGTAACATCTTTTTATCATGTGCATTAAAGATGGAAAAAGGATGTTGTTCCATGCCAGGAGCTCAGCAGCAGCACCAAGCCCAGAACATTTCAGTGGCTGTAAAACAAACACCATTATCCATGGGGTGCGCAGGTACAATGACACCCTATAAAACCATATCATGGTCCTGAAAGCTGTGGCACACCTCAGACAGATTCACATCCAGATTACTGACAGTGTTGCACCTTCTCCTTTTACTTTGCAGACGTTAGAGGGGCACCAAGGCCCAGTTCTCTGCCTGTCCTTTGACCAGTGGCACCTCGTCACAGGGAGCAGTGATGGATATGCCCTGGGATGGAGCATGTTGGGGAAATTTAGGAGAAGCCTGATGGCTTTCTTCCATCCCAAGTAGGAATCAGATGTGCTTCATGTTGTGTTCAAGAGTGGACTGAATCTGTAAAGAAAATGTGCCCCTTACAGGACCAGAAAATGCCTTAATTACCAGTCTGAGGATTTGAAATATCCCCCCTTTCACCAGCCTTTATCTCAAAGGCTCTGTCAGGCACCAAGTGGCCACAAGCAGCAGTTTTAGTTAGGACCTGGAGCAACCTGAAATGCAAACTCACAACACTTTCTCACAACCAGGGATGGCTAAAGCCAGACAAAGCACAGCCCAGTGTTCCAAGGATCCCCTGCTGTGTGCCACAGGATGTCACATCACCTGGGCAGGAACAGACGTGACCCAGTTTCACACTAACCAACTGCATGTTGTGCCATCCTCTCAAACTCCAATTGTATCTAGAACTGTGAAAACTGGAGAATTGTATGGTTTTCATTGATTTTCCTGGGCATAAAACTGAAATTTCAAATGCAGCAGATGGCCAGGGCCATATGGTTGCTATGGGGAGCACGGAATCACAGAATCCCAGAACGGTTTGGATTGGAAGGGACCTTAAAGATCACCTCATTCCACCCCCCTGCCACGGGACACCTTCCAGGGGAAGGATGCACTGGGCTATTGGTTTGGACGAGGAGAGATCTGAGACTCCTCTGTCAGACCTTTGCAACGTCCTGATCAGCAGCCAGAGCTCTGCTTCTCCTGCAGGCCAGAGCAGCTCTCTGACCACCCCTCCTTGTGCAAGCACACGGAGTGCCAGCCCTCACCTGGTGTGTTTTCAGGGAAGTGCTGTCCCTGGAGTTCCTGTACCTCCGGGTCATCAGTGGCTGTGCTGATGGATGCATTCGGATATTCAACTTCCTGACTGGAACCTGCCTGAGGGTGCTGGAGCCCAGCAGCAGCGGGGACCCCGTGTCTGCTCTCTATGTCGCAGCAAACAGGTGGGTGACAACATCATGTGAGGAGCTGCGTGTTTTTCCTTCTCACAAATAACTTTTAAAGGGCTCCACTATTTATTGGCTGCTTCGATAATCTGGTTCAGCACACAGTGGCTGAAGAGATTTCTTTAGTCTCTTTTGCAATGTACAATTTCCTCTTTCTCTATAGCTGAAGACACAGACCCAACTGTAAAGCTGAATTCAGAGATTTTTAGGAGGTTGGAGAATCAAGCCAACACCTGATAGTCTCTGCTTGTTCCGTGACCTACAGCCTCTTTATAAAGACCAATAATGAGAAATCCTTCCGGGTTCATTCACTTTTGCACCTCTAGCTAAAGGTGGCTCCCAGCTCCTGTGGAAGCAATAGGTAAAACACTGCTGTGGTTTCAAGGCTGGGCTGGCCACACTCTAAAACACAGCAATAAGTGGGCAGCTAGGAAGAAATTACCTCCATCCCAACCAGAGCAGCACAGCCCTTCAAGCCACACTTAGATGTCCCTGACAATGTGGTATTTGTAATTAGCTACTTCCATCCTTTAGCACTACTCTGATCTAGCTCTGTCCACTGCTGGAAATTTTCATCCTAATTATTTTTAAATTCATTTTGCCATGGAGCTCACTGACAAGACCCTCAGATAGTCACAGAGCATGAGCTAAGTGTCTAATTGATTGATTGATTGATTGATGGGGTTAATTGCTGATGCTCCTTCAAGGAGTGATGATGAACTGGGGTCTGTTTGAGGCCCCGGGGTTTGTGTTAACCTGAGATTCCTGTGCTTTTATGGCTCTTCCCTCCCTTCTGCAGGGTGGTGACCAACTCCCCCAGCAGGCTGCTGCTGCTGCAGTTCGAGGATGTGGTGTGGGACTATTCCCTGCCCGCTGACAGACACGTGGGGAAGGAGAAGCCCCGGAAGGGGAAGCGCCAGGGCGCCAGTGCAGAGAGCTCCTCGAGATCTCGCCAGCCACCAAAGAGCCATGGAAGACACAAAAGTACCACACTGAGCCTCTGCTCTTCTGGCTTTTCTAAACTGAGTCACAAATCAAGCAGCCACTGCCTTCAGCCCAGCCAATATCCAGATTCTCTGCTGTTGTCAAGAGCAGATGTGCTGCTCCATTTCAACGGTTCTGTCATTTTCTAGGCTTCTGTGAAACCTTTCTGCCTTCTTACAAGGCTTTGGTGTAAATTCAACACATTTTTCAAGACAGGCTCTGTCATTTTCCAACTGAATAAGACAGAAATCAGTAGTAGTATTCATATTCACGCAGCTGGTGGGCTTGGAAACACGCTGCTGATTCAGGGCTTGAATTATTCATTACAAGCACCCGAGAAAGTGAGAGAACACCTACATTCAGGATCTGCCATCACTGGGAAAGGCAACTGCACAGAAACAGGCACAATTTCAATTGTAAGACAGTGATGTTGTTTTGGTTTTAGTCTGAGCTATTCAATACAGTGTGATGACAAACTCTCCAGCTCCACAGACTGAATATTGCAGATGAACGGATGGGCTGGGAAAAGGTTCCTGCTTTTCAGGCCAGCAGATGCCAACTGATGCTCTGCTTGGTACAAGACAGGATCCAGGGAAGGACTGGAGCTGGGCCAGGGAGGGTCAGGATGGATGGCAGGAAAGGCTCTGTCCCCAGAGGGTGCTGGGCACGGCCCAGGCTGCCCAGGGGATGGACACGGCCCTGAGGCTGCCAGAGCTCCAGGAGCATTGGGACAGCCAGGGGTGCCCAGGGTGAGATTTGGGGCATCTGGGCAGGGTCAGGATCTGGATCCATGATCCTTATGTCTTCCTCCCAACCCAGCTTATTCCATGATTCTCTGATTCTATGCTCTGCAGTATGTGGGAAAGCCTCCCAACCTCAAATGTGTCACTTTCTTTTTGGCTGCAGGTGAGGAAGCCGAACAGGGCCCTGCTCCCCCTGCACCTGAGGAGGCAGAAGCCACTTTGGAGCACGAGCTGCCCCAGAGAGACTCAAGCTGTCCAATGTCCCCAGACAAGTTCCTCCTGACCATCAGCACCCTGCACAGCTTCTCCAAGCCAGCCCCGGGCAGCCCCAGCCCTGAGCACTCTGCAAGAGCCCGGGGAGCACAGCAGCAGCGCCCTGGGAAGGTGCCCATGTCCAAAATGCCCCTGCAGCACAAGGAGGAGCAGGCAGCCCAGCTGCAGCGGGCCAGGCTGCACAGCCATTCTCTTACCCTGACAAAAACCTCCATGCCCTTTGAAACCAAAATGCTGCTGCTCAGGCTGAAGAACTCTTTGCACAGCCCCACTGTGAAATCCTCCATCCCTGCTCCCTGCCTTGTGTGTCCCAAGTTTTGTGGCTCGCTGGGAGAAAGGAAAGCTCCCAGTGGCCGTGGGAAAGACACTCCTGGCCCCAAAGATGGGGATCAGCTCATTGATGTCTGCACAGCTTCTTCGGAGCTGGCCCAACCAACACGTGCACAGGTGAGGAATGAGGCTCCCAGGAGAATAAAGCCCCTGTGCCCCTCGGGTCCCCGCAGGGACAGCGGGCTCAGGCTCCTGACAGCAGAGCAGGAGAGTGACGCCGCAGCAGCTCGGCATCAGGCACAGCAGACAAGGCCCACGGAAGAGAAAGAGCGAGCCAGAAGGAAAGCCTGGCTGAGGAAAATTAAAGGGCTACCTGTGGATTCTTTTACTGGGGAGAGGAAAACACCTGCTCCAGAACTTGGGCGTAACACATTTATCTGAGGTGATCCCCGAGTCCGACCAACAGCCACGACCTGGGAGCCTGGTGTCCAGCTGAGTCTGCCAGGTGGCTTTCAGTATAAAATACAAATATATTCATTTATATATATTTAAGCATATTTAGTGTATTTAAGTGAGATCAGTGCACGAGCGGGGCTGAACCGAGTGCTGCGATCGGCTCAGGTTCGGCCCGGGCGAGGGAAAGCTGGGAGAGGGGGCCGAGATGGCCTGGAAGGGAATTAACCTGTGGCAAGAAGCCAGGGGTTACTCTGGTCCCCTCAGGCGGTGCCGGTTCCCTGACTCCCCTCAGGCGGTACCGACTCCCCTCAGGTAGTGTCGGTTCCCTGACTCCCCTCAGGTAGTGTCGGTTCCCCTCAGGCGCTGCCGGTTCCCCCGTTTCCCCCCGTCCCATTCCCCCCCGCTCCCCTCAGCGCCGGTGGCGGGAGCAGCGCGCGGCCCTGGCCACGTCTCGCGCCCGCCAGCACGCACGCGCGGGGGGGCGGGGCGGCCGAGCGGGGTCACGGAGCGCGTCGCGATTGGTCTGCGGCCGTGACGCACGGGGAGGGGGCGGTATGAGGGAGCGGAGCGCGTCGCGATTGGTCCGCGGCTGTGACGCGCGCGGCGGGGCGGAAGTGGCGGCTCCGACCATGGTACGGGACCGGGACCGGGACCGGGATCGGGATCAGGATCAGGGGCTGGGATATGGGGCACAGGACCGGGATCAGGGGCTGGGATATGGGGTACAGGACCGGGATCAGGGGCTGGGATATGGGGCACAGGACCGGGATCAGGGGCTGGGATATGGGGCACAGGACCGGGATTGGGATCAGGGGCTGGGACATGGGGCATAGGGCCGGGACCGGGAGTGTTCTCCGTTGGAAGGCGCAGGGACAGGAGTGCCGCCCCCCGGGCTGTGTGTCCGGCTGTGTCCGGGCCGGTGCTCCCTGCACAGCCGGGATTTGCAGCAGGCGGGGTTTGTGCTCAGCCCTGGGCTCAGCCCAGCTGCAGCTCAGCCAGCCGAGCCCGGTGGTCATTTCCCACATCACAGCGTGGGCTTGTTAAATCTTCACGTTGTCCCCAAATGAATTCTGATCCTGAGGTGCCTCTGTGGTTTCCTGGGCAATGAGCACCATCCCCGGCTGAAGTTGGAGAGGGTTTCATTTTCCTCCTGTAACTTTTTGCTTCTGCTTCCCCCCTCAGGACAGCAGTGATGACATTGAAGATGTGTCTCTCTTTGATGCAGATGATGATGTATCCAGGAGATCCAAAAAGTCAAAAATAAGGTCAGTGGTGATTGAGGGAGTCTCTGGAATGTCTCTTCCTTGTGTCAATTATTTCCCACATTTCCAGAACACTGGGTTCATGTTTGATGAACAGGAATTACTGCCTTATCCTGTGCATTGCTGGGAGATCCCTTGGCAATGTCACTTGCCTGCAGAAGCTGTGACTGTCCTGTCCTTCATTCCAGGCACCCAGTGGCATCATTTTTCCACTTATTCTTCCGAGTCAGTGCCATCATTGTTTACCTGCTCTGTGAGCTCCTAACCAGCAGCTTCATTGCCTGCATGGTGACCATCATCCTCCTCCTGTCCTGTGACTTCTGGGCTGTAAAGGTGAGTTCCCCTTGGGCTTTTTGTTGTCTTTGCCTTGCTGTGTAATTCCTTCTCTAGTTTGGGACCAAGGACAAGCAATACAAATTTCAAGCCCAAGAACAAAAACAACGGTGAAGGGAAGAGAGAAAGCAAGGAGGATGGAGCTTCATAACCTGAAGCTGTAATTGCACAATTAACTCCAATCTGCTGATGGACCAGAGCTTATAAAAGTGTATGACCTCATGGCCAGTTGTCCATTTTGTGCCCATTTTGGGGTTCAACCTGGTTGTGGCCCAGCTGGGCTCTTGTGCTGCCCAGGTGTGCCCAGTAAGGCCTTTTAATAAATCGGAAAAAAGCTTTATCCTTTTGCTCTGGCTGCTCTCTGTTCCAGCTCAGCCTCCAGAAGGCATCAGAGACACAGAGCTCAGGGCTTCTCTTCTCTTCCCTTTCAGAACGTCACAGGGCGCCTCATGGTTGGCCTCCGCTGGTGGAACCAGGTGGATGATGATGGCAGGAGCCACTGGGTGTTCGAAGCCAGGAAGGTCACTGATTTTGTTCTAACTTTGTCCTTGTGCCTGCCTCATGAGACCCCTGACAGCTGCTGGCTCTGCCTGGGAGGGGACATTGCTCAGGGAACATTTAATTGCAGCCACACATCTGTGACCTCGTTCTGTGCAGGCTGCTGGATGAGCTTCTTGATTGTTGAGCTATTAAAAATTTCTCATGATGTATTATCTGACTTAATAGAAGTAATGTAAGTCTGTGGGGATTTTTGGAGGTAGGAAATTACTCCTTTGGGTCTTTATCAGATTTGTAACTGAACCATGCAGGAAATGTCATTTTCCCCAAACTTACCCTTCTAGCCCCAAGCATTCCAAGAGTTTTTGATGCTGCTGCCTCCAGTGATCGTGAGAGAAAGCTGAAATGGAAATTTCCGTAATGGAAATTCCTGAAATGGGAATTTCCTTAATGGAAATTCCTGACAGGGAATTTCCTTAAGTGGAAACACTTTCTGTTGCAGAGATGTCTTTGTGTGATGTAGCAATTAGTCTGGGGAGCACCCAGTGCTGTTGTGTAGGGGGGAACCCCAGGGAGTGTGGGGATTCTGCTCTGCTTTAAGGATGTGGGATCTGTAGAAGGGAGCAGCCTGATCACTCCCATTTCCTTTCTGTTTCCAGGTGTCAGCACAAGGGGGTAAAAGCTCCTCTGAGGCGGAGTCCCGGATTTTCTGGCTCGGCCTGATCACCTGCCCGATGATCTGGGTGATCTTTGCCTTCAGCGCCCTCTTCTCTTTCAAAGTGAAGTGGTTGGTGAGTCCCCCCTGAGCTGCAGGCTGCCTCTGGCCCTGCCTGGCCCAGGAGGTGACACCTGGTGACATTTCCTCCCTGCCACAGGCGGTGGTGGTGATGGGGGTGGTGCTGCAGGGGGCCAACCTGTACGGCTACATCCGCTGCAAGGTGGGCAGCAGGAGGAACCTGACCAGCATGGCCACGAGCTACCTGGGCAAGCAGTTCCTGCGGCAGGTGAGGGGCATCCCTGGGGAAAACAACAGTGCCTGGGGAGCAGCTTGGTGTTCTGAGTGGGGCCCTTCCCATGCTGCTGCCTGGGGAACCTGAGCCCCTTAATTAGAGTGATGCTAATTGCTGCCATCCAGCCCCTTGAGCAGCACTGGGGTATTGGCTGGTGCCAGGGGTAAATGCCGTGGGAATTACTGGAATATGGCTGCTGTGGTGGAAATAACACTCCTGGCTAAAAGGACTGCCACTGCCCTTTGTGTTCTCTCCCCCTCAGCTCTTCTCAGAGCTCCTGTTCTTCCCCAGCTCTGGGTTTCCTCCTTCTAGGAAAGGGAACAAATGTTCCAGCAGGAACAACCATCCCAATTTTGCTTCCCTGCTCTTTCTGGCTGTCTTGCTGATTCTGGCAGAGGTGGTTTGTCTGCCACACGGTCACAGATATTTGCTGGAATTACTGCCAGGAGTGTGATCAGGAGCTCAAACACTGATGGACCTTTCCTGGCACTCTGTGCTGGGTCCATCCCCTCCTTGGTTTGCTCCTGAATTCTTGCACCCTGGCAGGGGTTACCCAGATGCCCAAGCCACTCTCAAGCTCTGGCACAAATGAAGGTTTTGCCCCAAAATCCCAGCAGTGACTCTGAGTTCTCCTGCCCTCTTTGATCTTGCCTCCTGCAGACCATGGCTACAGAAGACCAAGCAGCATCCTGAGTGTGGTGGGAGCCTCCAGCCAGGCTGCATTCCCAGCAGTGACCCGCAGAGAAGGTTGCTCTGACCAATTTGGGACCTGCACACGAGGTGTGAAATCAAAAGAAGTAAATAAATTGTGCAAGACTTGAGGTTAACACTCTTGGCAACTTATATTCCGTTTTCCCATAGCAGTTTGTTTATAAGTCCTCTCTTTAGTTTGATTAACAAGAATTAATTTGCTTCAACTTTAAATTAAAAGATAGTCTGAGTGGGTTTCATACAGGTTTAGAACTACTGGATGAGTTAAGAGAAAATTGCTGGAGATTCTTCAGAAAAGCCATGTACAAGCTGAGCCTTGGGAACTCTCCTGCTCCTTCAGCACTTGAGTACTCTCAGTGTGGACAGGTTTTGCTCTTGTTGCTGCTTCTGTTACAGTGTGGGGAGTGATTTTTTGGCCCTGCATCCCTCACTGTGTGACTGGAATGGCCCCTGAGTGGTTGCAGTGAGGGGCATCTGGAGGAAATGGAGCTGCTGGGAAGAGCCCTGAAGCCTCCTGGCAGCTGCAGGAAGTGATCTGTGAGCAGGCCCTGGATTTCTGCTGCATTCCCAGACCTGGGGAACATCCTGCAGCCATGTGGGGATCCCTGCAGGGCTGGGCCTGCCTGCAGAGAGTGGAGAGTAGAGGAGTTTGCAGGGGAGGCTGCAGCCAGGGGCTGTGGGAGCAGCCCATGGCACACTGAGGCCGTGGGGTGTCCTGGGGGGACTCTGGGGCTGTTCCTTGGGCCAGGGGGATGTGAGCTCCCTGGCACAGGGGTGTCACCCTCCTGCAGTGCCTGAGCTCCCCGAGGGGTCTGAGCTGGGGGCTGGCAGTGGTGTGTTCTGAGCCCAGCTCTGCACAGGGGCCAGCTCCTTCTCAGGGGTTCCTGCCCTGGGCTTGTGCTCCCACAGCAACAGGTGCTGAACACTCTGGGTGTGGAATGTGTGTTGGATTTGACTCCTGGGTGCTGTGAATTTGGGGCTGCAGGACCCTGGCTCCCCTCCCTGTGCTCTGCAGTACTGGCGGCTGTACATTTGTTAAACTCTTTGGATTGATCCCTTCCTTTTGTAAATACGTATTTATAAAATCTTGACATTAAAATACTGCTTTGTTTACCAGTCCAGACATCCTTTCTGTGGTTCATGGCTCAGCTCCCTTTCTGCCCCATGTCCTTGTCAGGCTCCTTCAGCCTGGATTTCATTGCCCATTGAACAGTGCTGCTGCCCCAGCTCTGGCACAGTTCCTGTCTATTGTGGTGTCTGCTAAGGAAGGCAGGAGCCTCCCTTGGAATGAAGGATGTAAACCCCCTCCCTCTGAATTATTACAATATTATTATATTTGGATTATTAATATTATTATATAATATAATATTATTATATTTGGACTTAAGGGGGGCTCTCAGGCAAAGATATGGGGATAGGAATAACAGTTCTTTATTAGGAGAACTAAAATAAGACAAGTATGCAGTATTACAAAAAATCAAACCCACTGACAGAGTCATGATCCGAGCTGACACCCTGTGGGTCAGAGGGTTGGTGGCAGTGCCATTCCATGGTGGCTGCAGCCCTTCTGGAGTGGCAGAGGTGGCTCTGGTGGAGCAGGGATTCTGGAGAAAGGTGCAGGTGGTGATAGATTGGCCTGTTCTTCCTCTGGGAGTCCAGTGGAAAAGGCTGCCTTGGTGTCCCAAATCTCAGGTTTTGTCCAGGTAGGGATGCTTGGCTCCTCGCCCTGGATGGAGCATTTCCCAGTGGGATGATGGAATTTTATCAGGGACACTCAGTGGCCCATAAGCAGATCTCTCCCTGGAGGGAGGATGGATCATGGAAGAGATAAAGAAACTGCCCCAGCTGGTTTTTATCAGCTGGGCCATGGACAGGAGATTACAGCACCCCCAGCCCAGTTGCAGCAGAGGGTGATGGAATCCACACCTTTTCTTGGTTACACTTTGCACTGCAGCCATGGCACTGTCACCTTGGGCCCTGCAGAGCTCTCCTGGGCAAACCCTGCCCAGGCTGCTGGGCTGTCACCCTGCCCTGCTGAACGTGTTCTCTCTCCAGGGCTCAGCTCCTCTCAGGGGCACTCAGAGGTGCCCCTGCCCAGACCCTGCTCAGTGCCCACCCCAGAGGAACTCAGTCCCCATTTACTGAATCCCAGGGATCAGCTATTTATAGGGAATCAGTGCAAAGAGGCCAAATTCAGCCAAACCCCAGGTAAGGGCGCCCAGCAGCCCCATGCGGACGTGCAGGTCCTGCAGGGAGGAATGGGAATCCTTCCTTCTCCAGCCCAGCCAGCCCCTGCTCTCTGCTGGGCCGAGGGGCTGGCACAGCTCCAGCCACGAGCTGCTGCTCCTAAAAGTGCTAAAAGCTTTGGACTTAATGTTTATTCACCTGCTGCCAAAGCTCCCCCCAGACTCCTGGAAAACAGGGCTTTTCTGGAAGTTGCAGTTTATTTAACCAAGGACAGAGGCATTTCTTAGTAGGTGCCTTTAAATAGAGCCTTCTTTGGGTTATTTTTACGTCTTGGCAAACATTCAGGCTTTTGGCTTCTGAGAAACTGGCAGTTTATTGCATTTCTGTCGTGGATCAGAACCAAATTTCTTATCTCTGCTGCAGCTGGGTGTGAGTCTGGTTTGATTCTCACTCGCCCTGTGCTGGGGTTTCCTGGGGAGCAGGAAGTGGGAGTTGCATCAGAGCAGAGAAATTCTCTGAATGTGCTTTTTGCCACAAGACCCAGGACTCCACACTGAGCCAGCTCCTTGAGCATCAGCTGGGTAATGCTGGCCTCAGACCTGGGTGGGGCTGAACTTGGAGGGTTTACAGAGCAGAAATATTCCAAGAGTGATAATAATGATAATCGTAGTAGTAGTAGTAGTAATAATAATAGTAAATACTCTTTGCTCTGAAATAGGGAAAGACAGCTGGGATGGTGCAAGCACAGCTGGAAGGTGAGATTGGGATTATCCCACTCTCACAGGCAGAGCCCTGTCTGAGGGTCCCTGAAATTCGGATGGAGCCCGCAGGAACTCCCTGCTGGGTGCCCTCTGCCCTCGGGGCTGTACCCTGGGCACAGCTGCAGCCCAGAGCTGGGGAGGATGGCTGGGTTTGCCTCTCCTGCAGCCTGGGAAGGGAAGCACCCTGCTTTCCTAAGGGATATTTTGGGAGAAGAAAGAGGAAACAGGATTTAAAGCCCTGGAAGATTCCGGCTTGGGATTCTCGGCTCAGGAATCACTGACATGGAAAGGCTCCCATGGCAAGGAATTCCACAAGGAAACCCTGTGCTCCTGGGGAACCCCTTTGGTGACTTTCCCCAGGCACAGAAACTCCCACGCTTTTGTTTCATTCTCATCCTTTTGGTGGATTTTCTCCCCTCAACTGTTAATTTGTAAATTACCCAATTAATGGCTAGGCCAGCCCATCGCCCATTGCTGCACATCTCCAAGACCTTTAAATATTTCCCAGAGTATTTGCCAAGGCCATCTGAGGTTCTTCAGCTGATCCTTCTCTCTGGGAGCCCTGGTTTGTGGAAGTCCTAACAGTTTGCTCTACATGGGACTTGGATTTCTGCTCTGTTGTTCCTCACATTCCTCCAAGAATCCTTAAAATCCACCAGGATCACACTGGCCACGTCCCACCCATCCGGCACCGGGAGGAGCATCAGCCTGAGGATTAATTCCTCCCTGAGTTCATCCCTGAGCCCTCTGGACTCCTCCTGGAAACCTCCCGGGCCCGTGGAGTCATTCCTCTGAGCGTTCCCTCTCTGTGTCACCGGCTTCTTTCCATTTTGTTCATTTTGGGTGAGCTCTTTAGCGTTTTCTCCTCCTTTTTTTTCCAACCCCGAAGCACTGTGTAAACAACTCCACAATAACCGTGGAGCCCGTGAGTCACTGAATTTCTCTGCCACGGCCCCTGCTCCTGCAGGGCAGGGGAGGGCTCCGCTGTTCCTCACCCTTTCCCCCACAGGGCACCCCTGTTGACCCGGCCCTGTTTTACGGTTTGTGTCACTCCTGCCCCTCAAGGGATGTTCTGCCCCAGTGGGACCTTCTGTGCTTGTCACCTGTCCCCTCTCCTCTAAGGTTTAAACTCATCTCATTTTCTTTTCACCAGTACCTGGATTATGTTTTGTTCTTGTTGGAGCCCTCCCTCACATCCAGACCCTATTGTAGAAGGAATTTGTGTCACCTCTGGTCTTGGGAACTTCCACACGTCCTTCCCAGAAGCAGAGAGCCCGCTGGAGGTGCCACCTGTGGGCAGAGGTTCCAACCCAAACCCTCATCTAAAACCTCTTTGGATGAGGAAAAAACGATTTCCTCGCCTTTTGTGAGCCCTTGATTTCTCATGTTTTGAATTGCAGGCTTGTGCCCCAAAGTTTGGTTTAATTAGGACTGGACGGGATGGAGATGGGGACAGAAACATCTGGAGCTGCACATCTGGGCTGCCCCTGCCCCGGGTGCCTCTGCCCGGACTGGGATCCATCCCCGTCCCTTTCCGAACCCGCGCGACAGCAGAGGGAGCCCGTACGCTTTGTCTGAAGAACAATTAAATAAATAATAATTTTAAAACGCAGCAGAGAAAGCTTCCAGGGCGGGCTGGCTGGAAACACCTCCCGGGATCAATCCTGAGGAGCCCAGAGCCACCCTCGGGAGTGGCACCGCGGAGGACAGGGTGTCACCTCCCCGGGTGCCAACCCGGCCACGCTACCGCTGCTCACGGAGGAGTGACAAAAAGGGGACAGCCCCAAAACCAGCGCTGGGGCCGGGTAGGGGCAGAGCGAGATGTGAGGGGATATAACGGGAACATGATTCACTGCTCTGGTGTTCCAGGGGGTGTGAGCAACCGCTGCAGCTGGAAAAAGGCAGTAAAAAGTTAATTTGCTGCCAGCTCTGTGTGTGTGGGACAGGCTGCCTGGGCTGGCTCCTCCAACAGCCCTCGGGCCCGCCCCCCGTTTGGGGGGATAAGCAGTGATTTAACAAATGCTCCCTAGGAAAGGATTCAGCCCAGGGCCTCAGGTGGAAAAGCCCATTAAAGATTAGAGTCCAAATGGCCAAAGGAGGATTTACCATCTGCATCCAAGTCTGCAAGCAAATACAGGCATTTGTAGGAAGAACTGTCATCCTGCAAGGATTTCACCAAAAAAAAAGAAAGAAAGCCCAGGCAGGGAATGACAAATGGGAATGGGTGGGAATGGGCTGATTCCTGGGCTGATCCACGGACTGATCCATGGGCTGGTCCCTGGGCTGATCCCTGGGCTGATCCATGGGCTGATCCCTGGGCTGATCCACAGACTGATCCATGGGCTGATCCCTGGGCTGATCCATGGGCTGATCCATGGGCTGATCCAGGGACTGATCCTCACACGAGCTGGAGGATTCTGCAGTTTGGCTGTCGCTGCCTGGCTCCCCATGACCTGGGCAATCTGATTGAGGGAAGGCAGATTTCCCTGGAAATCCGGATTTCCCTGTTCTGGGATGACCTTTGCTGGGAGAGGAAGGCGTGTGGCAGGGTCGGTGGGATTGCCCATGGATTTGGGATAAATTATGTGGATTTTTGAACCTCGGTGCCTGCTTAACTTCGGCTCATCACCACTCAAAGGTGTGGAAGTAGCGGGAGCCTTGCAATTCCCTCAGGGAATAACTCCCAGCTCTGCCTCCTGAGAATCCTCCTCCGGCCAGGAGCATCCACAGCCCCAGATGCGAACCCACAGCTCAGGTCTCTCCTGCTCTAAATAAGTACCAGGAGGAAATTCCAGCCCTGGCCCCTCTTGGCAAAGCTCTCGGCTCTGTTCTCGTGGTTTGAGCTGCAGGACCTCTGACTTCCAGCTGCAAAAATCTTGTAGTTACACAAGAGGAAGCAGCACAGCTCAAGTGCACAGGAATTATCCCGTGTCCTAAACTTCTGCTGGGCCTGGAAGCCATCTGTGTGACCCTTCCCGGGGTCGGAGGGGAGACATTCCGTCTTTCCTGTGTCATCCCGAACACAAAGCCAGAATCTGGCTGCTGCTCGCAGCCCTGGCAGACGCTGGGTCTGTGTGTGGGACACTCTGAGCTGTTTTCTTTAAATGTGATTTAGCAACACCCAAGAGCGTCCAGGCGAGAGCCGCCGGATCCCGGGGACGTGTCGGGGCCTTCAAGGAAAGGGAATAAAAAATGAGCGCAGCTCAAGGGCTGAAACCTTGGAAGTGTGCAGGACTCAGCAGCTGCGAGGGGAAACGGGGAGGATCTCGGTGTCTGGAGGGAATTTGAAGCACGGACATGGATCCGAGCTGTGGAAGCACTGCCTGGACACTGAGAGGGGCTGTTCAGTGACCCCGCTGCTCCCCGACAGGAACTGCAGCCCCTTCCCTGGCACTGCTGAGGCTGGGACACCAGGGGAACTCAGATTTCCCGGAGATGTTCTTATCTCGTCCTGCCCTCTGCCCTTCCCCAGTCTGCCGGGCTTTCCTGTGGATCCCACACGCTCGGGGAGCTGGGACAGCCCAGGGAGGGCTGGGGGTCAGGGCAAGTCTGTGCCCCCGGCCCAGCTCCTCCTGCAAGGAAAGGCCACGAGGAGCTGGGCATGGCTGAGCAATCCTGCCCAAGAATCCTGGGAAACCCCTTCAGAGCTCTCAGCCCAGCCCTGAGGGTCTCTTAACCAGGCAGAGGAGGAGGAATGTGTGTCATGCTGGATGGAGAAGGAATTTCTGGGACTGTGGTGAGACCTCTTGGATGTGATCTCAGGGAAGGAATGGCTCGGAGGTGGCTCCACAGGCATTTCCCTGTGTGTCCCTCATAGAATGAACACCTCTGGCTGTAAACAATAAATCCTGGAAGTTGTTCCACTTCCCCCTGCACATCCCAAAGGCACTTGGAAAGGAGCCCAGCCCCAGGAAAGAGGATGGTGCAGGCCGTGCCGAGTGGCCAGCTCTGCAGGGACAGGGGTTTGGTGGAAGTGATGCGGAGTTTGGCCGGATTTGTGTCACACCAGGAGTGGCCTTGACTCCCTGTCCTGCCAGAGCCCAGCCAGAGCTGTGCTGGCTCATGCTGTCCTCATGCTGCTTTTTCCAGAGCAAGGCTCTTCTCAGGGCAGGGGGCTCACAGAGGAAGGGATTATTCATTTCCAGGAATGTTTGAGCCAGTGGGAGCTCCTGGAATCCTCCTGGATGTGTTTCCTCAGCACTGGGCTGCTCTGTCCTCTGGGAACCCTCTGGCATCAGCTCCTGGAGCCCCTCGGGCAGCCCCAGGTTGGGCTGATCCCAGCACGGAGCCTGTCAGGCTGGGCAGGGGGTGCTGACACCTCCTGTGCAGGGCTGGGCTCTCCCAGGGCAGGGGCTGCTAGAGCCGGGGATGTTTCCATGGTGCAGACACCTCTTCCCGATGGAAACCTCTTTCCTGAGCTCCCTCCGGCCCTTACAGCACATGACCTGTGCCCCAGCCTGTCACAGAGCAACCACAAATCGGAAAAAAGCTCTTTTTGCTTGTTCTGAACCTGCATCCCCAGCTCTCGTTAGCTTGGCCTTGGGGGGCCCAGACCTCCCTTGGGAGCTGTTCCCTTTGCCCCCCGCTGCCCTCATCCCTCTGGGACGGGCCACCAGCCTCCCCTGGGCCGGAAACCTGCCCTTTTCCAGGTGGAATAACCTCATCCTCAGCTCTGATCCCGTCTCCTCCCCTGTTCCTGCCAGCAGCCTCCCTCCCGCATCCCTGCTGCTCCAGCACAGGGTGGGGACACACTGGGGCTGGGACAGGAGTGAGCTCAGCGCTGAAACTCCCGGCCCGGCCCGGCAGGACCCGGCCCTGGGCATGGGCCAAATGCTGCTTTATTCTCGGGGCTCCCTGCAAAGCGTCCCAGCCAAGGGGCTCGGCTGCAGGAGCCCCCCGGCTCCCCAGAGGGAGGGACGGAGGTACCGGGCCGTGCCCAGGAGCTGCCAGGGGTGGGGATGGAGATGGTGACAGCCCCGACTCTGCCCCCCCCGCGAGAGGGGCTGCCCTGGCTGCAGGGCTCGGCTTGGGTGGAGTTCCTCGGCTCACGTGGATTTGCTGGTTCCTCCTGCTGTCTTTTTGGGAGCATCCTCCCACGCTGTCCCACCCCAGCCCATTCCAGCTCCCGCCCTCTGCCCCAGCCGCGGGTGTCCCCCCTCCTGCTCCCTGACTGCACTGCTCAGGATTGCGATTATGGAAACGTGCCCCAAAACACGATACAGATGTGTTGTTCCCTTCTTCGGGCACGTAGGGGTCACACCGTGTCACCGCCTCTTCAGGAGGGTCTGTGAGGTGTCACCCAGAGAGCGCCGATCCACGGCAACGCTGTGCTGGTGCCGCTCTGCCCCCTCTGCCCGGACACGGCCCCTGCCCAGGGCAGGGGGCTCAGACACAGCTGCCAGCAGCCCCTGAGCGGTTGTTTCGTGGTTAAAACCAGGACAGCTTTTCTAGGACCCGGGACATGGCAGCTGCGCTGCCACAGTGGGGATTCCTGTAGGGTTTGTGTCAGCTGCCCAGGAAAAGGCACATCCTCGTGGAGAGGTAACCGGGGGACAGAGAAGCACTCGGAGAAACAGATGAGGCTGTACAAGGGCCATGCACAGCAGACAGAAACAACCGGAGACATCCAGGCCGATTTGGGGCTGGTTTCCTAAGGAAATGAGCTCTGGAGCGCTGAGTGCCCCTGCCCTGGGAGCCCTGAGAGCGCCCGGCTGACCCAGGAGGAATCCAGCAAAGGAGGAATTCCCCCAGACCTTAAAAACCCTTTTACGGGTGTGCGGGGTGGAGGGGGTCGAGCTCAGCTGGTGGCACTGACTGAGGAGGCGGCTTTGGGGGATGAAGGCAGCTGGGATGGACTGGGCTTCACCGCCCCCTCTAAGGGGGCTGGGGGTGCTTTGTGCTGTCACGGGCACCCAGCAGTGACCGCGGCGTTCCTGGGTGTGTCCTGTGGTTCCACAGCCGTTGCCCCGCTCCTGCAGCCAGGGATGCGCCCTGCGGGTGGGAAAACGGGGATGGCTGAGGCTGGGACCGGGAGGATGGAGCGGGAGCTGAGCTGGGGGAACGGCAGCGAGAGAGGGCACGAGAAGGGACAGCAGGGAGTGTGTGCAGCCCGGGCCGGACCCTCCGGCCAGCTCCCAGCTAGGCCAGCTGGCCCAGTGTCCAGAGGCGTCTCACACCCCGGAGCAGGCAGTCTGGGGTGGGAGAGGGACTCCCAGCTCGTGACTGGACAGGCTGGGAAGTTTCCTCAGTAACTCGGCTTTAAGGAACACACGGGGTGGGAGGATGGGGCTGACATGTCGTCACCAGCTCGAATCCTGGCTTCTCTTTAGGATTGGTGACTTTGCCACCTGCCTCTGCTTCCCAAAGCCGTGAGCTCCGTGTGCGGCATCCAAGGAGGGTTCCAAGGCCCTCAGTCGGGCTCACCTGCGCTCCCGAGCCAGGCAGGTGAGGGCCGAAAATCCCTGCAGGGTCTGCGGGCACAGAGCCACTCCCTGCAGGTTGCTCCTGATGGGCACCGCCGGTGCTGATGCTTAACAAACTGCTCGAGGGGTCTGTAGGATAAATGGGCGTTAATGTCCCGGAAATGGGCGCTACTCTCCCCGAAATGGGTCCTGGTCTCTACCGGCCTCACGCCGCCCGGGTTGGTTACAGACCCAGCGAGTTCCACCCCTGAGCTTTAGGGGATGGACAAAGGGGTCCGTGCGAAGTCTGCTGCGGAGCCCAGGCAGCCTGAACCTCCCGGCTTTGGGGGGAAATGTTCACACGTGTCCGAGGGGGATATGGGGTAGGTGGCTCTGAAGCTGTGTCTTCAGCCGAGGGGGAAAGGGAGAGGACAGCACGCGGCCGGGAGTTTGGGATAGGAGGAGGCTGCACCTCCAAAACCTCGGGAGAGACCTCCTGGGATATGGCCCGATGGACCCTCCCTTTATTCCTGCACCCCCTTTATGGACACTGGCCTTTCATAATGTGATTTTTGGCACGCTCCTGACCCGTCCCTGAGGGAGAACAAAGGGAAAGACCCTCGTAACCACGTAGCCAAACACTAATTAGTCTGTTTTGTACCCCCACTACAGATTCGGTGAGACAAATGGGGAGTTTTTTAAAGAAAATCCTGGAGCCATCAGAGCAAGATGCATTTGACCACTTGACATGGATGGAAAAACCTTGTATCGACATCTTCGAGGGCTTGAGCTCAGGTGAGGGCGGTGATGGACAGGGGTAGAGCAGAACATCCCCACAGCATGCGCCTCCAGCCTGGGCATTTCACTCACGCTGCTTCCCTGCAAAACTTCGGGAGGTTTTTACTGATAATCTTAAACCTCCCCTGGGCTGAAACTCAACCGTGGCTGCAGGTGGAGATGGTTTGTGCCGGACCTCGGGGCTCTGCCGTGCCAGGGTGAAGGGTCGGGGTTCTGGTTTTCCTCGGTTGTCCTCCAGCACTGCGGGAAGCTTTCCTGAAAAGCGCTTTCCCTGAAATATCGAGAAATACTCGGCTTTTGCTTCAGGCAGCGCAGCAGAAAAGTGAGCCTCACTTTTAAGTTCTTGTAGCAGTTCTCTGTCTCAGGTGTAACTTCCCCCTCCCTGATTGCCGGTAATTGATGTTAATTAGTGGCTAAATGCCTTGGGTGGCTCTGTAGGATTTTACCTGTCGGGGTTGTGCTGCTTTCCTGCCCTGTTTTGTGGGCAGGGGTCCCTCCTGCCCCACTACAGCTGCTTTGTCACCTCACTCCGTCCCAGGGGATGCGGGGTGTCCCCCAGGGAGCTGCTCTGTGCCCTCCCCAGGTTTGCTGGGATCCGTGGCAGCGGTGCTGGAGCAGACAGAGGGCCCTGCTGTGTACAGACAGACAGACAGAAGTGTGCTGTGTGCAGATGGAGCGTTGCCAGGGGAACATGGGAAGCAGATGTTGGAGTGGGACCTGCTGGAGAAGCCCTGGGCCCTCGCTCCCTCCCGTGAGTCTGTGGTCAGAGCTGGAGTCAGGAGCTCTGCGGGGACCAGGCGAGCTCGGCGCAGCCCTGGCTGAACGAAATGTCCGCTCCTGCGGCGTTTGCAGGGCTAAAGCAGCCTCGGGTCACATCACACGGGAGCTGCTACGCAGACTGAGGTGCTCCCAATGCCTCTCCCTGCTCCTCAGGAAGCCTGGAGCTGCCCAGAGTCACCCCGGGGTGACCACAGCTGGCGGTGGGTCCTGTCCAGAGCCAGCCCTGCTCCTTCTTTGGGGCCCTTTGGTGACCTGGGCCCTTCTCCACACGGCCAGATCCTCACATCCATTTGAACTTCCCAAAGAAATGCCCCGATGGGTGAGATCCCAGCTGGGCTCCACAAACTTTCCCTGACTTCCACAAGCCAAGGAATGGGAATTCTCTCACTTTGCTGTGTGCCCTCATTCTTGCTCAGCAGATATGGGGGCTGAGCTGTAGGGGATCGAGGGGGACCATGAAAAAGGGTCCTAATCCCAGTCTCTACAGACACTCCCGTTCTGCCAGCCCTGGCTTCTGCAGTCGGCTGTGGCAGAGCAGCAGTTCCTGCAGCACAGGAGGTGCCTGGGGGAGCTGGAAGCCTTTCTGCAGCTTGGGGTTTCATTGCTCTCAACAGCAAAGGAAAGAAAAACCATGCAGGAATTTTATTCTGTCTTGCTCATAGGCTCTGTTTGAGAATTTCCCAAGGGGTTTGATGGCTCAGGGCTGGAGGGAGCAGGCAGAGGTTGCTGCAGGGAGGAGGGATCAGTTTTGCTGGGCAGTAAAACTTCAGTGGAGTGATTTTGCTCTTGGAGTGAGGAACAGCACTGTTGGGAAATCCACGCTGGAGAGGATGTTCTGTGGGACTTGTGCCTCTCCTGCTCCAGGCCATGTGTGCAGCTGGAGCAGCCCCAGCCCTGGCTGAATTTCAGGGCAGATTAGGGAAACTAATTGGATTCAAATGCCCTGCTCTGGCTCCTCTGGCTGTGGAGTATCTGAGACCCAATGGGTGATTTGAGGTGTTAAATGTCTCTTGTGTAGGGCTGAGTTCCACAGGTGAGGGCCTGGATATGGCTGATGGCTTGGACAGGACTTTTCTGTGGAAAAGAAACCCAGCGCTTTGGAGTGGATTAACCTTTTGCTGAGACAACTCCAGCCAAGGGTGTGTCACTGTTGGCAAGAGAAATCTCTGGATGCTCTTGCACGTAGTGGTCTGTGCTTTCATTTGAGGGTGCCTCTGTTTTTAGGATTGGAGCACTTTATGGAGTGTTAATCCGAGACATCCCTTCCCCAGCAGCTCAGGGAAAGGGTGGGGAGGGGGGCCCTCTCTTTGACAGTTCTTGGCTTTTGCCTTCCTCACCCCCCTGGGAAGATCGTTCTGGCTTCCACTTCCATGTCCCGTGCAGTGGAGGGGAGGCGGGGGAGGCTGGAAGGCTGAGCTGGGGACAGGAGAGCAGAGCTGGTCCCCAGGCAGGAATTCACAAGGAGCTTTTCCCAGGAAAGGCAATGCTGCCAGTGATGAATCCTGTGCTCCTGGGGCCTGGGTGCCTTTGGTGTTGGTGTCTCTTGGAAATCACATCCAAAGCTTCCATGCGGGAGTGTGTGAGGGATGCAGAAGAGTGCAAGCA
Organism: Cinnycerthia olivascens; assembly: GCA_035048155.1. NCBI lineage: Eukaryota > Metazoa > Chordata > Aves > Passeriformes > Certhiidae > Cinnycerthia > Cinnycerthia olivascens. Next base: position 10,681,542 of record JAWWMU010000055.1, read on the forward strand.
AAGCTCTTGGGGACACTTGGAGGAAAGCAGAGTGCGGATCTCACTGTGGGTGGTTCAGTTGGGGTTTCAGTGAGGGACCAGTGAGATTCTGCTGGCCTCTCTGTCCCCTGAGCAGCTCCTGGTGGCCTCTGTCACCCCTGGTGTGCCCAGGGCTGAGCCCTGCTGATGGAGCATCTCCTCTGGACAAAAGAGAGAACAGCTCCTCCAGGAATCCCACAGATCTACTCAGGTTGTTCTGGATGTGCTGCAGGACTCTGGGAATGCGAATGCTGCCCACAACTCCTGGGGGGAATTTCTTCCCTGGACGAGTAAATTTTATTTTTATCCTCGTGTGCAGCTGCTGCTCTCACAGAAGCCCTGGAGACCCCAGGGCTCGGGGGGATCTCTGCTGGGGTGCAGGGGGAAAACACAACAGAAAGGAGGGGCTGCTGCGGCTGAAGCACTCCAGAGTCATTTAATTAAACAACAAATGTGACAGCCGAGGGATAATCCGTGTGCAGGACAGGTCGTGCTGCTCGTGTGCTCCCACCCTGCCCGGGTTATATTTGGTGGTGGGTCTGGGCAGGGTTTCCTTTGCTGCCCTTCTGTTTGTTCTCTTGTTTGCAGTGCAGCAATGAGGGGCTGGGGTTGGGGAGCCCATCCTGGGTTTCCTGGGATGGGCAGGGGCAGGTTCCCTGCCCATGGAAGGTGGATTGTACAGACACGGATCTGGTTGGACACTGAATGTTCCTGTCTCACATTTCTGGCGTGGCAGGGACGTGTCACAGCCCTGCAGCATCTTCCTGCTAAAAACAGCCGCTGGCCCGGCCCTGCTCCTGCTGCACGCGGTGTCCAAAGCCCCTCCCGGGAATGCGGGCTGGGTCGGGGATGTGTGCTGGGCTGTCGTGGCATGCTCGGCTAGGGGACAGGGAGGTGACATGACCTTGTCCGTCCTCTCCTGCTCCGTGAACAGCCTGCCCAGGCCGGGGTGGCATCCCTATCCCTCGGGACTGAAAAGCTGTGCGTGTGACACTTGGGAACAGGGCTTAGCGGTGAGGGAATGGCTGGGCTTGGTGATCTCAGAGGGCTTTTCCAACCCAGACAATTCCATGAATCTGTGATTTCGAAGGGTCGGGTTGCTCAGGCAGGGCTGGGGTTGGGAACACTGCAGCAAAGCCAAAAGTCTGGAGCTGCCTGGAGCAGGGAGTTCTGTGCTGGTTCGGGAGATGTTTGGGCAGCGACATCTCGGCGGGTCTGCAGCTGGAGGGGTCTCAGCTCAGCAGGGGCCGGTCTGGAACACGTGGGAGCCCAGCCCTGTGCCCGGAATGTCGGGCCTGGGGCACGGTGTCACTTGTCACTTCTCCTCTCAGCCCACGTGCTGATGGCGCTGGCTGGGAATGCTTCCCTGTGCTAAGAGGAATTTCGTGGCAGAATGAAAACAAACAGTGCAAGTTTTCCGTTTGGAGGGATTGTTTTCACTAAAAAGTGAGATTTTCTGTTCTCTTGCCTGATCATGGTTTTGATGCAAAGTGGATGTTTTCCAGTTTTTCATCCTGTCAAAAAGTCAACAGCTCTGAAAAGCAGATTTATTCCAGCAAAATACTTTCAGGCTGGAGCTTTTTCTTCCCAACTCCTTTTCAGCCAGCTCATCTCACTTTAGCTGTTGGGGTTGGATGTCTCCTCATCTGAGTGCCTTCACACAGAAATCCTTTTCCCATATTAGAGAGCAGTGAAAGCAGAAAAAACCCATGAAGCAGAAGAGTCTCCATTCTGTTATTAAAGACCTGCTGGGCACTGCCCAGGCTGCCCAGGGAACGGGCACGGCCCCGAGGTGCCAGAGCTCCAGGAGCATTGGGACAGCCAGGGATGCCCAGGGTGGGGTTGTTGGGGGGCTGCGCAGGGTCAGGGGCTGCGCTGGGGGATCCTGGAGGTCCCTCAAAGCTCGGGCCATTCCCTGGCTCTGATTTCCAGTGGAACTCATGCTGTGGGTGTGAGGTGAGTGAGGCTGTTCCCAGTGCCCTGGGGAGCCGGAGCGGATGCTCAGCCCCAGCCGGGCTGGGTCCGGCTGTGCTCCAGGAGGTTTCCATCAGATGGAGCTGTGGATGTGCTCTGGGGTTTTCTTCCCTTCCCCGGAGTCTCCCGGTTAACCGGGGCCATATTCCTGTGCCAGCCCCCCTGCGCTGCCGGGGAGGTGCCAGGGCTGCTCCTGCCGGTGCCGGGGGCAGGACACGCTCCTGCTGCCACCGGGGTCACACGGGGGACAACGGGGACTTTGTGTCCCGGGTCAGCAGCCTCTGGACCGGAGCTGTCCTGGAACGCCCTCCCTGTCCTGGCCGTGTGCGGGGAGCAGTGCCGGGGCTCCCGAGGGAAGGGAAGCTCTCTGTCCCCCTGGTGCTGAGAGCTGAGGAGGGGAAACCTCTGCAACAGCAGCAATTACAGCCCTGGTGTCAACGGGACTCTGATCCTACAAACTTCTTTAGGAAGGAATTGTTCCCTGGGAGAGTGGGCAGGCCCTGGCACAGGGTGTCCAGAGCAGCTGTGGCTGCCCCTGGATCCCAGTGCCCAAGGCCAGGCTGGACACTGGGGCTTGGGGCACCCTGGGACGGTGGAAAGTGTCCCTGCCATGGCAGGGGTGGCACTTGGGTGGGCTTTGGGGACCCTTCCAACCCATCCCATTCTGAGGTTTTTGTGAAGCTCTGGCTCTGTGCCACGGTTGGGTTTCTCTCCCAGCCTTGCCCGTGCTGGATGTGAGCCCCCGTTCCTGTCCCAGCTGCGCTCCCGGGCAGAGCCTGCGGAGGACGAGCTCTTCCATCACACCTGGGCAGAAAGAGCCTCGGGGATGTGAGGAGCTCCAGGGAGCTGTGGGTGGGCTTGGTGCCACTGCTGGGGGCAGCTGAAGCTGGACACCCACGAGGGATGATGAACCTGGGGCTCAGCAGGGCTGGGTGGGAGCTGCTGTCCCCTCTGCAAAGGGGATGGGCTCAGCACTGGCTCCCTGCAGCAGCTCCAGCTGCGGGAGCCTCCAGGCTCTGCCCCTGTGGCTCCTGGAAGCACTGAGGGTTTTTGGGGGGGCTGTGGCAGCAGCAGGGCCGAGGTGGATGTGGAGCCACTTCTGAACATCTTGCCCTTTGCATCCTGCTTCATCTGCATTGCAGTGCAGGGCACGGTGTCTCCCAGGGAAAAAATGCCCAGAAATTCCACAGACCCTTCAATATGGTTTCTGTTTTACAGCGAGACAAAAAGGAGCCCTTTGTGTGAGGACTGAAAGGAACAGCCCAGTCCCACAACCTCCCCAAAAGCTTAATGTCAACTATTTGCCTCCTTGTGCTTTCACATAAACAAGCACTTTCTCCTGAATTTCTGTGCTCTGGTGGCTCCCCCAGCTCGGTGACCCCTATTTGATGGCTCCCATGGGATGGACACGTCCCTCTGTCCCTCTTCCAGCCAGGGTGCTGCCCGTGCAGGAAGTACAGCAAAGGTGACCAAAGCTGGGCTTGGGGAGAAGCCAGCAGCTCGAGCAGAGTTTAATTCAAGGCTCTGCTGCTTGTCTGACAGCAAGGACAAGCTCTTGCTTAGAGATCTGAGCTGACTGGAGCAGCGGCAGCCTGGTGAACCCCCTGTTTACAGCAGCCTGGCCCAGGATCTCTGCTGCTCTGGGCACCCCTGCCCTGCTCTGAGACAGACCCTGCCCTGCTCTGGGTGCTGCCAAACCAGCAGCAGCAGCTGAGGAACCACCCCAGATGTTCTGGGGCTGTTTGCACAGGCACTGGAGTGTCTTGGGTGTAGCATCAATGATTTCTGTCCTGAGCCCACCTTCCCTTTGTGTGTGTGTGTTTATAAACCAGAAAGGACAGCTGGTGTGTGTGCAGGGGGCAGAGCTGACTGGAAGGGAGAGGCAGCAGCACTCCTGTGGTCACTGCTCAGCACTCCCAGCCCGTGCCTTGGCTCCTGCTGTCCCCAGGGGTGTCCCAGGGGTGGGGATGCACTGCCTGCACCTTCCTGCTGCTGGGGAATCCTCACCCTCCTCCTTCCTCTTCCACTGGCCCTTTCCAACCTTGGGGCTGTTTGGGGGGCTGGTCCCAGAATCTGGACCTGGCTCCTGGGCTTAGTGAGGGGGATGTGATCTGCAGGGACTCATTCCCACCTCGGTCCCTGTTTGGAAGTGTTTTGGGAGTGTGGTACCCCCTGACATGCCGTGGGACCTTGGCTGGTCAGCCACCCCAGTTAGCCCCTGGCTCAATTCCCAGGAAATCCAAAGCCCCCTGAGGGTAGTGCATGGGCACTTGGCCACTGCACCTGATGTTGGATCAAGCCTGTCCTGGAGTAAAAGGAATAAAATAGTTGTTGAGCTATTGATTCCTTCTGTTGGCTTTTCCCTATAGCCCTAGCACCTAGGCAATGTTTTTCACCTTCCCGGGAATCTATCACAGGATCCTGACTTCCCAAATCTGCCATGCTGCCTCTTCTGTTGATCCGGTCCTGCTCCTCCCCTTTCAGAGCCTGTGATCCTCTCTCTCCATCTTCATCACGCAGCCCCCAGCTCACACACAGGGAGGAGCTTGGCTTGGGAGCTGCTCATGGAGAACTTCAAACAGTAGAAGCAGATGAATGAATAAAGGGGATTTTTGTTGCTCTTATCCTTTCATCAGCTTGATTTGGTTCCCAGCAGTTGATTTTGCAATTGCTGTTCCATCTTTGTGCTTAGGGTCAAATGAAAATCCTGCTGGAGATGGGAGCAAAGTGCTAAGGAGTTGTACAGGACAAGGAAGGGCTGAATTTTGTTTCTGTCAGGGGAGCACTTGGTTCTCCTTGTTTTGCTGATGCTGAGAGGTTGGAAAGTCCTTGATGGGAACCTTGGAGGCAGCGAGCCTCTGTCCTGAGGATCCCCCAGCCTTGCAGGCTAAGCAAGCAAAATGCAGCATTAAGATGTTCCCAGCAGTGCTTTTGGGGCTGCTGCCTCCTCCCAGGAGTTTCCTGTGCTCCCCCTTGGCAGGAGGGACAGGAGATGTTCCAGCGTGAGTGAAAATCCCGTCTCAGTGGGGTCTGCAGAGTCATTAATGTCGGAGAAGGCCTTCAGGGCTGGCTCCAGCCATGGATCCCACACTGCCACCCTCAGCCCAGGGTCCCTGAGCTGTGCCCTCTGCCCGGACAGGACCCTGTCCCCAAGGCTGGGGTCCCGTGGGCTGCAGGGAGGTGTGAGTGCCAGGCTGCTCCTGCCTCCCCTGGGCACGGGGAGCCACGGGTGCCATCCCCCCTGCCCCAGCCCAGGTGGGGCCAGGAGATCTGGGATCTGTCAGCTCCTGCAGGACAGGCTACCCCAGCCAGGAATGTGGGAACCACGGGGCCAGAGCCAAGGGAATGGGGAGCTGAGGGGGCCCAGGGCCTGACAGCAGGGACTGGCTCAAAAACAAATGAAAGAATAAGAGGGAGACTTATTTCTAATAATTGTGAACTTCAGAAACAGCAAATAAAAGCTTATTCTTTTGCAGAGGTCCCTCTGCAGCCTGTAATTTCATTTCCCTCATTTGCTTTTATGGCTTGCCCTGGGCCCTGTCAGGACCCCCTGATTTACAAGCAGCAGCTTTGGCTGTTTGTCAGGCGAGGCTCTCTAAATATAAGGGTGTGAAAGCTGTCCCACTGCCAGCAGTTCTGAGGATTAAACCCATGAGCTGCAGCACGAGGCAAAGTGCTGGGTGCTGTTTGACTCCAATGGCTCTCGGAAAAGCCACCTCCCTCCTTCCCTGGGGAGTTTTTCCTTGCATTACCCAGAATCTCTCATCCTGCAGGGCAGGCAGGGGCTGGGGGAGCTCAGCTCTGAGTGCTGGCACTGCAGGCACAGCTTTACTGAGCAAGGGTTTAGCACAGGGCCTGGCCCCAGGTTTTGTTATATTCCCATCATGAAAAGGTGAAGAAAAGGAGCCAAATGAAGCCTCACACAATGGCAGGGATACAGCACAACCTGCTGATGAAGTGAATGGGGGATTATGTCTGAAAATTGGAGAATGCCTGAGCAGATCTCAGCTCTGGCTGATAAGCAGAAACTGTGTTCTCTGTGTGGTGATACTGCTGTGTATCTGTCTGTTCCTGTCTTTGGTGCTGGTTTTTCGGATGGTGGTAAAAAAATGTGGACCTTTGCCTGTCCATGTCTTGCAGCTCAGCAGCATTAATTTGGATTTAAAGTGGGCCATGTGTGCCCCTACTCTCCCAGAAATCATAATTCTGTCATGAACTATAAAATTCTGGGTTTGCCATTTTCCAGCATGACAAAAGGGTCATTGTTTGAGCGAGGGGTCTTTTACACTGTGCTCTCCAAAGGGGGCTCCTGTAGAGTCCCAACACCCTGGGCCTGGTTTACAGCCTGGCTGGGCTGAGCTGGGGCTGCTGCTGCCTTGGGGAGCCCTGGCTCTGCTCTGGCTGCTGCTGAGCCACAGCTGCACGCAGGGGGAAGCTTGTGGTGCATAAAGGAGGCTTTTTGATTCGGTTTTAGGACTGGAGCAGAGAATCTCAGACTAGTTTGGGTAGGAAGGGACTTTAAATCTCACCTTGTGCCACCCCTGCCATGGCAGGGACACCTCCCACTGTCCCAGGCTGCTCCAAGCCTTGTCCAGGCTGGCCTTGGAGAAAAGGGCACTGAGGTGACCAAATGTGTCTGCAGAGGCTGGGTTGCCTCTGGCTGGGGGTGCTGGGGATGCTGGGGGTGCTGTCCTGTGGGGGCTCTGGGCAGGGCCTGGGGCCCATCCTCTCCTTGAGAGCTGTGCTGCCAGCGCAGGCTGGGAGCTCCCACAGCCCCACAGGATTGTGGCTGCAGCTTTCCCAGGTTCCCAGGATGCCAAGGCAGGGCTGGCAGGTGCTGTGGGGAGAGGAGCTCTTGCTCAGAGCATTCCCAGGGATGTTGTGGAGCCCGTTCTCCCTGGCCTCTGGAATCACTCCCAGGCTAGTAGCCAAGCACAAGCTGTAAATAGCAAAGCGTGGCTGATGAGCCCAGCTCGTTTTGCTCCGAGATGTTGTCAGCTCTGGGCTTTCCCTTGGCATCCTTCCTCCAGCGCTCTTCATTCCCATCCTCGGCTCCCAGGGCGCTCCTGTCATGCTCTTGGTGTGAAGGAGTCGCCTCTGTGAGGGCCTCCCCAGGGATGGAATGCAGGGAAAGCTGCTGGATCCAGGCTCTGCAGGCAGGGGATGTTTGTCTGTCCCTTCCCTGTGGCTTCTCCATCATTTCTGATTTGGGAAGGGTTAGAGAGAAGGTCAGAGGAGAAATGTCTGAGATTCGCATCAGCCTCTGTCCCAGCTCTCCAGCATGGGAAATTTGGCAGATCCTGTGGCCTTCTCTGGGGTTCTTTGCACCCAAGCACCCACTGAGAGTCAGGACAGAAGAAATTCTGGTGAAGCACAGTGTGCCATAGTCTGAGAGCTCTGAATTTAACCCCAGGCTTTCTTTGGTTGGGTTTTCCTGCTGGGGGAGCTCAGGTGCACAGCACAGGGATGGAGCCGAGTTACTGCCAGCACCAACATCTTTTCTTATGGAAACTTTTTTCCCCTGAAAATGCGTCCGGCTGTTCCCATTTGTAACTCCGGGAAGAGCCCGGGCTGCGGATCACACCCCGTGCTCAAACACCCAAACAAGGGCCCAAAGGCTGGAAACGTTGCGTATCCACCGTTTCTGCCGTGGATCGTTTGGGTCTCGATGCAGAGCAGCCACAGGCGCTCCTGTCATCCCCGCAGGGAGCGAGCCCTGTCCCTGGCCAGCTCCAGGACTGATGGCCACAGCAAAGCCATGGCTGATCCCTGGCGTGTCACTGACTCCAGAGAGCCTCCCTGGTGCCACCAAGGGACTCCTTTGTGACCCTTCCTGGAGCTGATCTCTCAGGCTGTGTTTTTGGCTTGCAGAGGATGTGCTGCCCTCGCCCAACGTGGGGCTGCCCAGCGCGCTGATTCCCCGGGAGCCGCCCGGGCCCGCCTACGTGACCCACACGGGCCCGCTGGTGCGGCTGCTGCTGCGGCAGGAGCGGCTGGGCAGGGCTGGGCCCGCAGCGCCCCGCACCGGACCCGGCACCGAGCCCGGCACCGAGCCCCGCACCGAGCCCCGGAGCCCTGCGGAGCGCAGCCCCGGGCGGAGCACAGGCAGCGGCCCCACCGGCATCCAGGAGCGATCCCCGGGAATTCTCAAGAAGAGCCCCCGGGCATCGCCCAGGCTTTGCCGCAGGGTAATTTTTGCAAGAAAACCTCCCTCGCCTGCGCTGCCCCGGCTGGAGCCAAGGAAAGGAAGATGCTCCTGAGTGTTTTCCAGACTCCATTAAAGCTCCCCTGCAAGCAGCATTTAACTCTTGGAGTCGTTTCCTAAAAGGCTGATAGAATGAAAGCAGAAGGGGGTGGAAATGCATCCCGTTCCCTGCCCTCAGGTCTGGAACAAGCCACAACCTCTGCATTTGAAATGAAATATTTAAATTGTGATGGTAGGAAAAAAATTGACCCTTTTTTGCTGTCAAAATGAAATTTGCTAAAGGAAGTCGTTTGTGTGGAAAATTCTGCTGGAGTTGTGAGCAACTTCTCTGATAATCATGAGTATTTTCTGCTGCATGCAGTGTGTGGTTCCTGCTGTGCAGCTCTGGGATTTTGGCTGCTGTGGGACCGGTGCCACTTGGCTGCTGAGTGCTTTGGGAAAGGGTGTTTGGCTTCTGCAGGGCAAAAAATGTGAAGAATGAGAAAATGTGGCAAAAAAAAAAAAAAAAAAAAAGGAAAGAAAGAAACAACCACTTTCTGGGCCTGGATAAATAAGTTTGTTCCCTGCCCTATTTTGAGGCTGGTACCTCTCCCCGCGCCTGCAGCACGTCACGAGCCCCGTGCCCAGGAGTGGCCCTGCCAACCCTCAGCACTGGTCACGAGCCACAGAACTGGGAACAAATAAATCAGTAAATAAATAAGTGATGCTCTCTTTCCAGCTCTTCCCTGGGGCTTTGGGGGACCCTGGAAGGGACAGAGCCAAGCGTTGCCTCCCTGCCGAGGGGTGGGGGCAGAGCCAGCTGTGGCCCGGGGGACAGAGCTCCGGGGTGGGGCTGAGCACCCATTGCATTACAGGGCTGGCTCCGGGGTTTTCATTCAGTGCCCACTCCCAGAGCAGCAGCATTTCCCCATTTCCCCATTCCCATTTCTTCACTCCCCATTTCCCCATTCCCTTTTCTTCACTCCCCATTTCCCCATTTCCCCATTTCCTCAATCTCCATTCCCCCATTTCCTCACTCCCTATTTTCCCATTTCCCCATTCCCATTTCTTCACTCCCCATTCCCCCAGTTTCCCTCCAGGGCTGCTGTCAGCCAGCCCTGCCTGTGCAGAGGATGCTGGAGCAGTTGGGAGCTGTTTGCGCCTGCTCAGGGATGGGGAGAAGTCAAACACCCCCTCTCCTTCCTCCCGGCTGCACAGAGGCTTTTCCAGAGGCTCCGGTTCTGTGTTAAAACCATTTTCACATTGCACCTCCTCCTCCAGGAACCCTCATCCCTCAGGTGGATGGCCAGAGCTATTTCCAGGCAGTTCTGTGGCAGGAAATGGTGCAGGAAAAGGTTGGAATCATCCCTGGAGAGCCAGGAACGGTAGCTGAGGTGGCTGAGAAAACATTCCTTTTTTTTTTTTTTTTTGCATGTGGAAGTGTTTGCAGGTGTGCTGGACTCTGTGGGAAGGTGTCCTAGGACCCCCCTGTGCTAGTGTCCCTGCAGGGGGGAACCCTGTCCCAGGCCAGTTCCAGGACTGATGGAGGTGTCCTGGGCTGCTCCCTGCTCTCCTTTTCCTCCCACAAGTTTGGTCTCATTTTCCCTGCAGCAGAGTCAGTTCTGTGCTCTTGGATCATGCCTGGAGTTCAGGAATCTTGGAACTGCCTTGGAAGTGTTCTGGCAGGGCAGCTGCCTGCAGCAGCAGGCCAGGGGTCTGAAGGACTCAAGGCAGGCAATGATTTTATCATTAAAGTGTAGTTAAAGATGCATTATGTCCTTAGTGAAGGCTGAAGTGTTGCTTCTCCAGGATGAATTAGAGTAAAATGGAAACAGGCAAAACCAAGTGTTCTGAAAAGCACTTGTGGGAAAAAAAGGGGGGAAACCCACAATGAAAGAAAAAGAGAGAAAAAACCCCCAACAACTCCAAAACAATCAAACCACCAACAAACCCCAGACATGCTGGCTTTGGTAATTGCTAAAATGAGTGTTTCAGTAACTTCACTTTATGGGAAATGTTGAATTTTCTGTTGCTGCTGAGGAAAAACGGGACCTCCGCAGACCCAAAAATCAGAGCTGGGCAGCCCAGCTGTGCAGGGGGGTGCAGGAACCCCTGCCTGAGCACATCCTCTGGCTCAAGGGAATTTTGGGGTCTGAGGGGCTTGGGGCATCTCCTGGGGCTGGGCTGGAACTGCCCCCCAGGTCTGGCAGCAGCTCCTCAGTCCTGGTGGCACATGAGCCTTAAAGGTCCCTTCAACCCAAACTATTCTGTGGTTCTGTGGAGGAAATCACTCCATGCCTGGCTGCTGGGGCTGAGCCCAGGTTGCTGGAAGGCTCCTGGAGCAGTCCTGGCCATGGGAGGAGGCAGAGCAGAGCTGTGCCAGCCTCACCCGGCCTTTGCTGAGTCATTTGTGTCGGAGGCACGGAGCAGTGGAGGAGCTGCCATTTCCGAGCACTGTTCCATGCTCCAGGACACAAAGATGCTTTTCTCCTGTCCCAACATTTGTGCTGTGCTGCTCCAGCTCTCGCAGCGACTCTGCCTCAGTAGGAGCTTGGTATGATGTCAATGTTTCGAGTGGGTGAAGCAGAGGAGGCAAAAATAGACATTTAGACATTTTTCCAGTTATGCCTTTTCAGAAAGGAGTATTTATAGCTCAGTGCCTGAACACAGGCTCTCTTTGTGAATCTGCTTCCAATTGCAGCACAGCACATCCCCCCGGACCCTCCGGATGGGTGCAGGCAGCTCTGAGCCCCTGGCAGGGGCAGCCCCTGTGGCCCTGGACATGCTGAAGTGTTCCCAGTCCAGGCATGAAGCACCCACAGGGGGCTCGGGGGGCTCTGGGGCTGCACCCCTTGCTAGAAACTGCCCTGGCTCATGTCCTGGGGTCTGGGGCACAGTGAGGGTGGTGATGAGGGAGGTGTCCTCAGGTCACTCACTGCTGCTGTGGAAGGTCCAAATCACTGCATTTCACTTTACCTCTGTTTCCCCATCTGTGGAATTTGGATAAAGGGCTCCACCACACAGCTTTGAAGTGTTTTGAGACTTTCTCAGGGTGTTGTTTCACCGGAGCCACCTCTCAAGGTCTGATCCTGCTCACGAGGAGCTTTGGGGCTGTCCTCAGGAGTCAGAGCCCTGTGGGTCCTGCCCTGTCCCTGCCTCAGCAGGAAGGGGAGCTGGGCTGTGGGTGCAGGTGAGGAGGTTCCAAAGGTCTGGACTGGCTCTCCAGGGCTGTGGGAGCTGCACTTCCCCTTGTGCTGCTGCCCCTGGCCAGGGGTGCTGGGGGCTCTGGCAGTCTCTGCCACCTGGGTAGGGCCCTGCAGGGCCTCGCTCTGCGCTGCTGCTCAGAGGTTTGGAGCGCTGGAATTTGGGATTCTGGGACACTTCAGAGAGCAGCGAATGGAGGGGTAACCCTGACTTGTGTGGGGACAAAACCTCCAGACCTTCGTGATGGGAAAAGCCTTGTGGGCAGGAAGGTGGGGCTGATAACACCTGTGAGGCTCTGCAGGTGGATTCAGGGCCTTGCAGGTCACTCTTCTGGGATCCAGGGGGATTTAACTCTTGCACCTTAAAGGCAGGAAAAAGAATCCTGATGAGCAGTGGGTTACAGCCTGGCTTGCTGTGCCCTGCCAGGGGAGCCTCCAAAACGTGGCCAGAAATCCCCATCTTCCCTCAAAGTGCTTTTCCTGAAGCTGACCTCTGGCCTGTTCTCCAGGCTGCTGGGGTGGGACAATGCCCCACAGAGCCCAGCTTTGTGCCAGCTCCTCCACACTGGCTGCAGGCTCCGAGCCCTCCCTGCTCCGCATCCCTGCCAGGCTCCAGCAGCCTCTGCTGCCTCAGCACTGGCATTTGGATTCCTCCTCTGCACTGGCAGCATCCACAAAGGGTGAGTTCAGGAACAATAGCACTGAAAATCAGTAACTCTTCCTCTGGAAGTGCAGATTGAAGAGTCAGAGGGGGTTGGTTTGGAAGGAACCTTTGGGAGCATCAATCCCACCCCTGCCACGACAGAGACCCCTCCCACTGTCCAGCCTGGCCTTGGGCACTCCCAGGGATCCAGGGGCAGCCACAGCTACTCTGGGAAATCCATTCCAGGGCCTGCCACCCTGCCAGGGAACAATTCCTGCCCAAAATCCCATCCAGCCCTGCCCTGTGTCAGGCTGAAGCCATTCCCTGTGTCCTGTCCCTCCATCCCTTGGCAATTCTCTCTCTGTGTTTCCTGCAGCTCCTTCAGGTCCTGGAAGGTCACAGCAAAGTCACCCCAAAGCTTCTCCTCTGCAGGTGAACAATCCCAGCTGTGCCAGCCTTTCCTCCCACCAGAGCTGCTCTATCCCTGGGCTCATCCAGCAGCTCCAGCTCCGGCCTGTGCTGGGCCAGCTCTACAGGTGGGGGCTCACCTGAGCACGGGGGCAGAGGGGCACAATCCCCTCCATCTCCTGGCCACTCTTGTTTCTCCTCCAGGACTTTGTGCCTGGCTGTGGGGGTTTCAGAGGATTGCAGCCAGGGCCAGCCCTGCTCTGATGCTCACCAGGTCACTGCTCTGCTCTCTCTACCCACACACGGGTGCAGCAGAACATTTCCTGGCAGATGCTCCATCAATTAACTCAGCATGGATCGCTGGGAGCTGGGAGCGGCTGTGCCGAGAGCCGAGGCTGCGAGGAGCCCTCGGGGGATGAGAACCTGCTGGGGGTCCAGAAGCTCTCTGTGGCTGCCAGGGCTACTCTGGGGCGCTGGCAAGGCTCCAGGGGCTGTGCTCATGGCAAAGGCCAGCCCCAGAAACACAGATCCTTTGCAATGGCAGCTGACGGCGGCCGGGTGGCTCCAGAGCTGCAGACTCGCTCCCGATGGATGCACGGGGATGCTCTGACCCTGCTCTGTGCCCGGGCTGTGGCTCCAGACATGAGACAGCACTTCCAGCGGGAGGATGCCGAGCCGGAGGGTGGGGAAATGACGGGCTGAGCTGTAAAACGGGGTGGGGCGGGAGCCTCGGGGTGAGCTCACGGTGACCTTGGAGCCAGGTGAGAGCTCTCGTGGTGCTCTGCCCTCTGCACAACCCCGGGAAGGGGAAGGCTTGGGGAATCCACTGTAGGATGGTTTTGTGTACGCTTTGGCTTGGAAAAACACATCCTGCTTGGACAGCTGGTCTAAGGGCATCCCTGGGAGCTTCTGGTCTCTGGGATCGGGGGGATTTCAGAGAGCTTGGTTCTTCCAGCTGTGCGAACCCCACTGTCCCTGCAGCGATGCCCTGGGGCCTTACCTGTCTGTTAGAAATGCTTTCCACATGAGAAAAGAGGTTTTGGGGTAAATCCAGCTGATTTAGGAGCCAGACTGCTCCTGCCCTGCCCCAGGCAGTTCCCTGGCCTGGTGTGGGGTCGGTGGCACTGGGGCTGTCCCTGTGCCAGCCTGTGCTGGGCTGTGACACACACCCAGGGTTGGTGCCTCTGGGAAAATGCTCAGGCTGGGGAAGCCTTAAGGCACCCCAAAGCCTCAGTCCCAGCCTGGGGGTGCTTCCCATTCCTCCTCATTTCTCAGGGATTGGGAATGGAACAAGGGCAGAGCACTCAGCAGGGTGCTGCTTTTTACTTAAATATCTATTTTATGGGGGAGAAATAAATCAGTGGAGTTGAAGCCAAGGTTCAGTGGGACATTCTTCCCCACACATGGCCAGGATTCTTCCGGTGACATTCCCGGTGTGGCCACGCAGAGCAGCTGCAGGTCTCTCCTGGCTTTGTGCTGACCTTAACCTTAAAATGTTCCATTTTCCATGTCTGGGGACCCACCGTGGTCAGACCCAGCCCCTGCTCTGCTCCCTGCAGGAGCTGGCCTGGGACTGAGCCAGTTCCTGCAGTTCCTCCAGACCCACATTGAGATTTTGAAGGAGGCAGAGTGAGACTTCACGCAGAACTGAACTTCCCTTCAAATTTTGGCCAGGCCCTTTGCTTCCAGCACTACAAATGAGGCAGATCAATTATTGTGAAACAGAAAGTGGAAATTACTCTCCTGGCTGCCCTGGCTTCGTTCCAGCCTCTCAGTTTGCTGGAAAACATTCCATCTGATGTACTCCACACCGACTCCCTCTGGGATAAAAGGCATCCCACAGCTTGTTTTCATGCAGGTCCCTCCAGCCCGCCCCCCGAGCCTTGCCCACATTTGTGCTTATGTTCCTGGAGTGCTGCAGGTGCTGGGGACACCCTGGGAGCAGTTTGGTGGCAGTTCTGAGCTGTCCCACGGGCTGTGCTGTTCTCCCTGGGCTCTGCACCCCAGGACAGGGACTGTAGGAAGAGATTTTTCCCAACAACTCAGCTTCTTTTCCTGCAGCTGGACAGACTGGGGCTGGTACAGGTCTTCTGATGAAGCAGCAGAGCTGAGAGTGAGCCTTCCTGGGAGGGACATTCCCAGGGTGAGCCTCTGCCCTGCTCCCAACCCCTGCAGGGAGGAGAAACTTTTCCCAGAGTTATGTCACAAGAGGGACGTGCTGAGGAGAGGTTTCACTTCTTCAAACAGCCACATTTTGGACAATTTCCAGAAGAGTTCTGGTGATGAACAAGCACTTTTGCCCTGGAAAACTCTTCCTCTCCCTCCCTGGAGCAGCACAGTTCTCCAGTTCTAGGGTTCACATTGCCTGAATTCCAGGCGAACCACCTTCCCTCCCAGTGCTGACACAGCTCTTGGGGGCTGGATCTCCTGGAGGCTGTGGGACACTCTGCCAGCTCCACACCATTCTCTGGGTGGGGTTGTCCTTCTGGTCCTGTGGCTGGTGACAAGCTGGGGTCACCAAGTGCAGCTTCTTTCATAATTTGGCTGAGGTCACCTTTCTGAGGTTGTGTCACCTGTTCCTTTCCTTTGGGGCAAACCAGGGATGTCCTGAGGATGTCTTTGAGGCTGTGGGTGCCCCAAGAGCAGCAAGGCAAACAGCTCCTGCCCAGCTGGGTGTGGAACCCGTGGGACACGGGCTGGATCCATCCATCCATCCATCCATCCATCCATCCATCCATCCATCCATCCATCCATCCCTGTCCATGGGACATGGGCTGGGTGTGGATCCATCCCTCTCTCTCTGGGAGAACCCAGCCCACCCTGCTCATCCCCCAGAGGGTCCTGGGGCTGAGTGCCAGAGGTTTTCTCTCTGAAATGCAATCTCCCTCTCTCCTAAATGTGTGGGATTGGTGTTCCTGCTGTGCAGGGATCTCTCTGGAGAGAGGCAGAGCAGGTGCCTTTGCTCTGGGATAGGGAAGAATGCCGTATCTTTGGGAGGGGCTGGGGCAGGGGCTGAATGTCCCACTTGGATATTGCCTTTCAGTGGTTTTTTTGGTTTTTTAATTAAATCTGAACTGAAACACAGGATTCTGTTTTGGCCGGTGGATCCACACCCAGGCTGTGTCTCAGGAGCTGTCCCTGGGAGCATCCCTGGGTTTGCTCCGTGGAAAACTCAGCAGCAGCGTGTGATGAATGAGGCTGTGTTCTGGCACAGCCGTTTCAGAGCCAGGGAAGCCCCGCTGGGTTATTCAGGATTCCGTGGGGCTCCGGAAACTCCCCGGAGGGCGAGCGAGTGGGCGGGAGGTGCTGTGGGATCGCGGCTCCGCTCAGCGCTCGCTGCTTTTCCTGTTTCCCTCTGAGGCTTCCTGGAGCGCTCGGCGCAGTTTGGGCAGGATTTGGGAATGAGCACTTGGGAAAGGGAGGGAGGGCCGGGGTGGGCTGCACACACATCCCTGGACCCCCCAACGGCAGCGCCTCACCAGTCCCACTCCCAGCTGCTCCCAGGCAGCTCAGAGAATCCACCCAGTTTGTTTCTCACTTTGGTTTTGCTCTTGTGCCTCCACAGCTTTCTTGCAGATTCCAACCAACTTGGACAAAATTTTTTTTCCAAGTCTTTTTCCCCCCTAAAGTTTCCTTGCATTGAGGGGAACAGAATCTGGGGTCTGAATTCTTTTCTTGCCCAAACAATCAGTTTCATATTGACTCAAGCACAAATATGCTCTCTGCAATCCAAGGTAAAGAGCCACGGAGCCAACAGCTCCTTCCAAGAGCTCTGCGGTGTGAAAATGGAGGAGTGCAGTGCCTGATGTGACACTGCTGGACACCAGAGCTGGGCATGGGGCTCCTCGGGCCCAGGCACCTGACCGAGGGTGACCCCTGAGGCATAAAGGGGAACGAGCGTCCTTCCCTGGGGCTGTTGGGGACCGTGTCACCAGTGCCACCCCGGCCGCTGGTGGCAGGGCTGTGTCCCAGTGCTCGGCTGCTCTCAGAGGCCCTGGCAGCCTCATCCCGACCTTCTCACGTTACAGAGCTCCGTGTCCCTGCGAGCTATAAAAAACCCGCAGTGAAACCCAAACCACAGCGCAGCTCCCGCTCTGCCGGAGGGATGTTCCTGTTCCTTTCCAAAGGGAGCGGAGCGGGATGTGTGAGGCAATGCAGGAACAGTGTGTGACACCGTGGGGATGTGTGTGACACTGCAGGAACAGTGTGTGACACTATGGGGATGTTTGTGACACTGGGCACTGTGTGTGGCACTGCAGGGACTCTGTGGGCTCGGAGGGCACAGGCAGTGCCGGGGCCGTGGCTGTCCCTGTCCCCGTGCCGGTCCCTGTCCCTGTCCCTGTCCCTGTCCCTGTCCCTGTCCCTGTCCCTCTCCTCAGTCCCCAGGGAGCTCTGTTCCCTTTCTTAGCAAGGTGTCCCAAGTGGAGCAGGAGCCATGGTTGTTTCAGAGCCACCCTCCCGTGTGCCATCAGCAGGTGCCAGGAGCTGGGGCAGCCTGGTAGAACCCATGGCTGGGATGATTTGGGCCTCAAGTGGTGCTGGGCACAGGGGCTGACCCTCCCCAGCCCCGGGATGCTCCTGCCTGCCCTGCACAGCTCCTGCAGTTTTGCCAAGGGCTCACATTTATCTTTTCTCCTGTTCTACTCAAAAGGCACCTTCAGGGATGCCAGGAGCTCACCTGGGAAAAGCATCTCCTCCTCCTCTGTCCGAGCACAGAGCTCCAGCTCATCACTGCCTCGAGTGATGGCACTGGGATTCCGGGAGCCGAGCTCCCCACGCTCCCCAGCTCTGCGCTTGCCAGGCTCCCTGTGCCTGGTGAGTCAGCAGCATTCCTGCTCTTCCTTTCTTTCATCTGGGATATTTGCTGAGGCAGCCTGACTCCCTTATCTCGGTGCCAGCACATTTGGGCAGGTTCCTGTGCCTCTCCTCCCTGCTCTGTGGGGCTCGGGCACAGCAGGTACTGGTTATTTAATCCTGGGGTTACTGGTTATTTAATCCTGGGGAGCCCATGCAGAAGCAAAGGGGGCTGGAATTGCTCTGAATCCTACTTTGCACCGACTTTCAGGCATATGAATTTGGAAAAACTTCTGTCCTTGCTCCTTACCTGTGGCACAGAATTTTAACTGCAACAGATAAAAGATGGGTGGGAATGTTGTGGGGATGAATAGGATGGGAGTATCTCAGATATTAAAGCCACTAAAAAATTATTCACAGGATAACTTTCCATATGAACCAGCAGGTTAATTGAACCTGAGCCATTCAGTAGAAATGTGCTGACCCCAACAACGTTTTCCAGCAGCAAAAAAAAAAAAAGGAAATATTTTGTTTGGACAATATAGAAACTCCAGCAGAGGCAGAACATTTCTGATCCATCATTAAATTAATTTCATGTCATGTGGAGTGTAATTTTTAGTATGTTATTGTCTGTATCACTCCACACACATGCAGTGTGATTTAGGAAAGGCACAGGAGGGACAGGAATCATGGAATGAGTCGCTGAGGTGAATGGCCCTAAACTGCTGCCCGGGAGGAAATGCTGTTCCTTGGCAAACACAAGGATTCCAGCTTTTTCTGCAGAATCAGGATCAATCCCTCCCTTCATGTCAGGATTTCCCAGGCAATGGGAATGGCAGCTCCCAGCCAGGATGTTGTCCGTGTTAATTATTCCCTGGAGCCAGATGGAGCAGGAGATAACGGGAGGGAAGCTGGATAACGCCCCTGCCTTGAGCCATTCACACCCCCGGGCTGGCCGGGAGCGCGGGGAGGAGGCTCAGATCCTGCAGAGGGATCCTGGGGAGGGATCCTAGGGAAGCATCCTGGGCTCCTCCCAGGACTCATCCCTGCTCCAGGAGTGAGAACTTTTCTGATCATTCCACGACAAACTTTTATTCACCTTGAAAAAACAGCAGCAGAAGCAGCAGCACCTTCCCCAAAACCTCTCAAGGAGAAAAACAACTTTCTGTTTCTAATAAGGGCCTCAGCATCAGCTGAGCAGGCTTTATTTTCATTTTTCTTCTCCACAAATGTTTCCATTGTGTCCAAAAGCCATTTTCTGTCAAAAAGAGTTTTGATGGAAAATATTTTAGTAAAGCTGTTTGCAACTGATTCAAAGCTGTGCCAAGAAGGAGGGAAAGAGTAAAGCCCGTGAGGCTGCTCCTCAGCACATTAAAGGGAATATCCCAGACTTCCCAGAGCCTCTGGAGGGTGTTTGGGTGGTCCTGGTGGAGCTGGGATCATCCCAGCCTCCAGTAAATGTTAAACTAACAAATAAATCTGCTTCACTCAGCAGCCGGAGCCGAGCCTTCGAGCTGGGCTGGAGCTCTTAAATATCATCAGGCATATTTTCTTTAAAGGAAGGAAGGATCCTAATTCCAGCATTCCAACCCAAAATAGACATCCCTAAGAATAGCCCTTCCCCCTGGCAGGGCAGGATGCTGCCAGGAGGAAAGGGTTGGGGGAAACAGGGGGTGCTTGGCCCAGGCAGGCTGGAGCTGGGGAGGGGGGTGAGGTTTGGCTTTGGCTGGGGGAGCACCCGGCCCCATGGAGGGTGGGAGCTGCTCCTGGGCAGGGGGAGCTGTGCCACAGGGCCCTGCTGGCCCCTGCAGTGTCACTGCTGTCCTTTCCTTCCCCTCGGCCACTGGGGCCATGCTCCAGGCGGGGCAAGGATGCTCCAGCCAGGCCCCGTGTCCCCGTGGAGAGGAGGAAAATGGGAATAGTGAGCTTGGGCAGCGTGGCCTCTCCTCCAGGGGAGCTATCCTGGATCCAGAGGTGCCAGGCTGGAGGGAATTCTCGGGGTAGGGAAGACTCTTATTCCCAACTCTTCCAGCTGAAAAAGTGCAGTGCTGGAGTAGCCCATGGAGTTCAGCAGGAGATTGGAGGGATGGAGTCCGCATTTCCAGCCCTTTGCCCTCCAAAGGACAGCTTGGCACCACTTCAACCCTTTTGATTTGGGTATTCCCCTATTGGGATCACATTTCCTGTGCAAATGGGAGCCCCAGAGAGGAATCTTGGCACGAGAGATGAGTTTCCCAAACAGCTTTTTGACCCCCGAGCTGTGGCTTTAAGGAACCCCAAATCTCCATGGAAGTCCCAATGAAACAACAAACCCTGACAGTGCAGGCAGCTCCTTCCACCCCACTGCCTTCCTGTGAGGGCTGGCAGTACAATTTCAATTTCCCAAGTTATAAATACCCTCAGAAGCCGAGAGCTCAAAATCTCCTGGAGGCTGCAGCTACACCTTGCCAGTTCCTACAGCTTGTACCTGTCCCAGGTACCTCCCTCCCAGAGCTTTTGGGAGCCGTTTTGGTTCAACCTCAGGGTCACTTTGGATTGAACTTTTCCCACAAATCTGCCCCTGGACTCTGGTGGTGCTCAGCACTAAATAACATCATCCCAAGGTTTGCATGAGCATGTGCCAGACCTCAAATATCCTGATTTTGGCTTCACCAAATTGCATCTTTAGTCTGAAAACAGCATTTTGAGGGCTGCATGTGCCTAGTAGAGGGTGGCCTTCTTCCCAGTTCATGTCTGTAGGGAAAGTGTCCCCATGGGAGCTGGTCAGGATGATTCCCTCAGCTCTTGGGGGGCAGAAGGAGGAAATTTTGGGGCAGAATCACCCCCTGCCATGATGAAATTAAACGTATGAGCAAGTGAATGAACTGGCTCTGTTTTACAGCCCAGTTTTACAGCTGAGATGATTTATGTATCAGGTGGATTGAAAAATGCTGGTTTAAAACCAGGCAAGACCCACTGGATTTGGCCAATTACTCACTTGGTTCTTTGGGGCCCTCTCAAATAAAACTCCAGGTGGGTGTAATGAAACCACAAAGCCCCAAATCTGAGAGATGCCTCTCCCAGCCCCTGAGGAGCCCCCTGGAGCTGAATCTTACACTCCAGGAAGAGGGAGAAACAATCAGGTGGAAAAATGTGAGCACCATCAGGCTGCAAACCTGAAACCTTCTGGTGCTTGTTTGTGGCAAAGCAAGGCAAGGAGGGGAGCCCAGGGCACATCTCCAGGCTGGGAAGGGCAGGGCCAGCCCAGCTGGCTCCTTCCTGCTTCTGGCATCTTCTGAGGGATAAACCCTCCACAGAGACAAGAGGAAAAACACTTCCCGTGGGGTAAGGACTGCAACACACCTCTGTGAGCCCAGGCTGTGTGCTGAGTCCTCCCAGAGCCTAAAGGAGCTCCAGGAGAACTGGAGAGGGACTGGAAACAAGGCATGAAGGGACAGGACACAGGGAATGGCTTCAGACTGGCACAGAGCAGGGCTGGGTGGGATTTTGGGCAGGAATTGATCCCTGTGAGGGAGGGCAGGCCCTGGCACAAGGTGCCCAGAGCAGCTGTGGCTGCCCCTGGATCCCTGGCAGTGCCCAAGGCCAGGTTGGGCAGGGTTAGGAGTGACCTGGGACAGTGGGAAGTGTCTCTGCCATGGCAGGGGTGGCACTGGATGAGCTTTCAGGTCCCTTCCCACCCAAACCATTCCATGGTTCCAAGGTGCAGTCGTGGTGCTTTGTTCTGCTTTCTCCAGCTGATGGCTGAAGGTGGGTCACGTTCCAGGGCCCCCTGCCCACTCCCAGGCTCCTGTGTGATGGATTTTGGGTGCAGGACACTCCTCCTTTCCCGGGCCTGTGGGTGACCTGGCAGAGCCCAGCCTGGTGCTCCCCACCCCACTCTGTGTCACAGGCCTGGTGCAAAGTCTCTGTGTCCTGGATTGTGGTTGTGTGAGGCAAAACTTAGGAAGAATCCATGGGATTTAGAGGGAAACTGAGAGGCTGACTTTTGGGGATGGAGGTAAAAATCCCAGCTCAAAATTGGAGCAAACCTTTATGAAGGAGGGCCCTCGATGATTTTCATCACTTCCTGTTAGTCTGAGTGACATCCATCTCTCCAAAACCCTCCAGAATTAACCTTTTCCTGAAGGCAGCTCTGGAAACAATCAGAAAACATCATTTGCTTAAACTCCTTGAAAATATTTGCCACTTCCAGGGGAAGAAGCCCATGGCTTCATCCCTGCTTTCCATTGCCATGGGCAGGCACCACATGCTCAGTCTGGCTGAGGGGACACAGGGCTCCAGGGATAAAAATGCCATGTAATATGAGAGAAAATATCAGCAAAATATTTATGTATTGAAATGTTAACGCTCCCTCTAAAGGTCTGGGGCAGGGCAGGGCAGAGAGGAGCCTCTCCTCTTGCTGCAGTGTCACAGGGAGGGACAGATGCACTGAAGGGCAGGGGTAGGAAAACGGCCTTTATTGGGAAATTTGATCTGCCCTTTCTAGCAAAAAAAACCCTGACAAACAATACCAAGTCATCTGCAGGATCTGATCTGATCTGATCACAGCTGTCTTAATTATTTTTTCAGCTCAGCAAGGGAATGGTTTCCCTTTGTTGTGGAGGATAAGCATCCTGAATCAGTGATCCTGCTGGATCCCAGGAGTCAGGGGCACTTCTGCAGCAAAGGCTCCTCTCTGTTCACTCCCTGAGTGGCAAAAAAAGGATGTGGAGCATCCCCAGCTTGTGTCAGGGCACAGCCCCCCTCCCCAAAGGCCTCTGTCTGGGAAAGGCTGTTGGGAGCACCTTGGCAGTGCTCAAGGGGAGCTGAAAATGAGGAGAGAGATTTGGGGGTTGGGACTTGAGGATCTTTAAGTTCTTTTCCAACTCAAACCATTCTGGGATTTTTAAAATTTTTTTTAAAGCAATTTCCATGAATGCTGGTTTGGTTGTTTCCCAGATGAGCTTTCTGGGCCCTTCCACACCAGGATTATGTTCAGCTCTCATTATTTCCTGAGGGGCAGGAGCTGAGGTTGTTCCTATCAGCTCTGCAGACGTTTTGATCCTTTTGCTGTCTGTGGAGTCACAGCCTGAGTACGATGACAGGGAAAAAAAAATACGGTAACTCTGCCTCCCTTTTCCAATGCAAGCCCTTTGCCAAGGCAATAAAAAACTTTAAACAATGGCCAGTCATGACATATACCAGCCCTGGAGTGGTCTGCCAAAATTCACCTCAAGAAAGGAGGTCCAGAAATAAACAGTAACCTATAAAAAGTCCCACAGACTTAGAGAGAGTCCTCTCAGTGTGTTAATTGCTTTCACATCTGGCTCTGAAATGAGAAGTGTGTAAGGCAAGGAGAGGCCACCAATAACTCACTGCAGCTGAGCACTAAAGCATGTGTGGAGCATCAATCACCAGAGCCATCCACTTCTGCTCAGAGACCTCAGATGCTGGGGCTCACTTTTAAATTTTGTGTTTAAACTGCCCTGGAATAGTGGGGCTGGTGTTCATAAACAGCACGCAGTTAAACGCTTTGGCAGGTGAGATATTTCAAGGTAAATGCAGAGGCACTGGGTTCATTTCCCTTTTTCTCCCTCCATCAAGTTATTGCAGCAGTTTTTGCCTGCCCTTCCTGGGCACCAGTCAGGCCCAGAGTTCTGTAAGGTTCTGTAATCAAGGTGGGACACACAGAGGAAGAAGCTGGGATGGTTTCAGGAGGCCTTTTCTGTGTGTCAAGGAGGGGACCCCAGGCTGTGCCCTCAGGTGAGCTTGTCTGGAAGGTCCAAACTGCCCCGGGGTTCCTGGCAGATCCCAGGGGGCCAGGCTGTGGTGAATGCTCTGGTGTTCACCTCCCAGGCCAAGGTCTGCACCTTTTCTGTGGCTCAGGGCTGTCCCTTCCTGCCCCACCCTGCTGATTCGTGCAGCTGGAGGGGTCTGTGGTGTGAGAGCCCCTCGGTTTGCTGGCTGTGGGTCAGACCAGACCGTCCCCACTGCCCCCAGGGCAGGCAGCAGAGCCCAGGGCTCCCCCAGCCCAGGGGAGACTGAAGAACCTGCAGGGAGCCTCTCCCTGAGCTCAGTTTTTTATGTCTGGTGGTTCCTGGGCACTGCTGAGAGCATCACCAGTAAATGATGACATTTTCTGAGGTCATCACTGCTGTAATTACAGGAATGATCCCAGGCTTAACCTTGGGGATGAGCAGAGCCTGCCCTGAGCATCTGTGGTTCGGTGGTTGTGACTCATCACGAGAGCTCAGCGAGGGATTTGTGATGATTTATTTATGCCACATTTATTGTTTGGAAAGCTCAGTCAAATGCTGCTCTGGTTAGACTGAATAATTCAGCTGCCAGCCTACTTTTGGTCTACTTTTGGTTTACTTTTGATGTCTTTATTGCTTTCCCTCTAAGAGCCTTATGTTCAGAGATGAAAATCCTCTCAGAGAATCATGGAATGGTTTGGGTTGGGAGGAAACCTAAAGCCCAGCTCAACCCACCCCCTGCCATGGGCAGGGACACCTTCCACTGCCCAGGTTTGCTCCAAGCCCCATCCAGCCCAGCCCACCCTGGGGTTCTGTGGTTCTATGAATGAACAGTTGATCCCTTTCAGGCAGGTGCAGCATTTATGGGAGACAGAGGAATATTCAGACGTGAGTAGAAGAGTGGCTGGGCTGTTCTGGGTACGTGCAGGCTCCCAGGGGGTGCTACAAAGGGTCTGCATGTGGGTATTTTCAGCAGGGCAGCTCCTGGCCCAGGGTAATGCTGTATTAATAGACAGCAGAGCGGAGAGCTGTCACACAAAGACTGACAGCTCTTGGCAGTAGATTTTGTACTCAGGAATCTAAATGTATCCCTTGAAATTCCAGTTTGGCCAGCCTGGGCTGCCGTGCTGAGAACTGGCACCTCTGCATCCCCCAGCTCCCGGGTTCCGCCTGGTTTTGTTCCTTCATTCTGAGCTCAGCTGGTTGAGGCTTCAGCACAAGCTGTGTCCTCACGTGTCCATCCAAACTGGATGTGCCCCAGCACAACTGGGTGGGGACACGTTGTAATTTTAGTGATGTTGCAGCTGTTGGAGTTGTAGTCAGAATTAAGGAACCAGGCTTGCTTACTGGAATAAACGGTGGTGGTGTAAACAGCCTGTTTAATTTGCTGAGATCTGGGGTTTTGGCATCACAGACTGTGGGCACTTGGCAGCTACTTGAGACACTTGACTGTTTTACCTGGGCCTGTTCTCCTCATCTTTGCAGCTTTTAGGATGTGTGAGAGGAGGGTTAGGTTGGATTTTAGGAAAGGTTCTTCCCCCAGAGGGTGCTGGACACTGCCCAGGGAATGGGCATGGCCTCGAGGCTGCCAGAGCTCCAGGGGCATTGGGACAGCGCTGGCAGGGATGCCCAGGGTGGGATTGTTGGGGGGTCTGGGCAGGGACAGGGGTCCTCGGGGGTCCCTTCCAGCTCAGGACATTCTGTGATTCTGGTGGGACCAAAGCTTGGCCCACAGCGATGTCCCCACTGTCCCTCTGCTTGAGGCGCTGCCCCGGAAGGTCCTGCCTGGGCTCCACGGAGCGCCCCGGGGCCGTTTACAACATTATCGAATTATTATTGCCTAATTTAGCAAATCCTTCAAAAGCCCCGGGGCTGCCTCCCACAATTAGTGGTGTCCCTGGACGGGCAGTGATTCATCTGAACAGAATTAGCCACGGGCAGGGCGTGAGCTGGGGCTGGGAGCTGGAGGAGCAGAGAGCTGGGCTGCCCAGGGGTGGGTGCGTGTCCCGCTGGGGACAGAGCTTGGCTTCACCTGCCATTGTTTATAATGTATATATATATATAGGCTGTGGAGAAGCCAGCTGATGTGCTGGATGTTTTGTTTCAGGTTGATGAGGCTGATTCCCTCCTGGCTGAAGCAGGACGTGTGGTTAAAGTGAAATGAAGATGTGCAGCACTTGGTGCACACGGAGCGCCTCGGGTTCTGTTTTCTGTCAGCCTTTGGCAAGAGGCAGAGCTGCCCCGGGGAGCTCAGGAGAGGTGGCCGGGGGTCACCAGGGCCTGGAAACCCCTCGGTGCAGTTCCATGCTGCAGCTGCAGGAGCTGGAGATCAGGAGAAACTGAGGAGGCTGTGAGAGGGCAAAAACATCAGCCTGGGTACTCGATGAGCCATGGACACAGCTGGGAAATGAAGAAAGTGAAAATGTCCCTCTGGATCAAGTGAGACATGGACGCTGCCACAGCAGAGCTGGGTGATGTTCCCAGAAGCTGGGGAGAGAGCCCTGGGATGAGCTGGGGTGTCTGGGCTCACCCCCAACATCCCTGCCCAGCTCCTCCTGCCTGCCTGTCCCCAGGCTGCAGCCAGAGCTGACTGGGAGAGCATTCCCAAGAGCATTCCCAATGGCACTGGGTGACTGCTGCTTGTCACTCTGGTGCTGGGAGGGGCTCCTGGGGATATCTCCTCCCCATGCTGGGGCACCCACCCACCCAGTGAGGCTCTGGCTGGCCCAGGAGCACCAGTGAGGACACTGGGTTGCCCAGTGGAGCACTGGTTTCCCAGGAGTGGCACAAGGGCTGTACTGAGCTGCCCACTGATGGCACTGGGGGTTGCCCAGGGATGGGATCAAGTTGCCCAGGGGTGGCAGTGTGTTACAGAGAGTCTGCACTGAGTTCCTGGCTGGAATGCACCTTCAAGCTCATCTATCCAAGCCCTGCCATGGACAGGGACACTCCCTCCAGACCGGGGAGCTCAGAGCCCTGTCCAGGCTGGCCTTGGACACTGGGGTGGCACTGGGCTGCCCAGGGTGACTCTGGGTTCTCCACTGAGGGCACTGAATTCATAGGATCATAAGATATCTCAGGCTGGAAGGGACCTGTAAGGATCTTGCTTCTTGCACTTAAATCAGGAGGCCAGGAGTGTTATCCAGCCACTCAGCACCTGCCCCTGGTTGCCCAGGGGCTGCACAAAGCTGCCCAGCAGGGCAGGAGGTTCAGAGCAGGAACTGGGATACCCTGGGAGCTGTTTACTTCTCCCAGGTAGCCCACCCAGTGGTCTGTGTTGCCCAGGAGCCATTGCTGTGGCCATTACAGGGCGTGTCAATGGCCAAGACGGGTCACAGAGCCTGGCCAGTGTCACAGAAGCCCCCAGAATGTGGTCACTGGCCATGGAACCCCCTGACCATAGCAACGGGGCCGGGCAGAGCTGGGCAGTGCCAGCACCACCGCAGCAGCCAGTGATGAGCAGCAGCACCCCCAGGCCCCCCAGCCCTGAGCTCACGGCCAGGGGGGAGCTGTGCCTCACCGGGGGCAGGAGCAGCACAGCCGGTACTGTCCTCACCCCCACACTCCCTCCCTGCCCCACAGCCCCGGCAGGGTGGGTAGCAGCGCCCGGGGGTGCCCCTGTCCAGGGGTGCTGGAAACTCCTGTGGTGGGGTTTGTCCCAAAGGAGACTCATGGGCCTTTATTTCAGCTGGAAGTGCATGGAAAAGCAATCCAGTCCCTTCCCAAAGCTTTTTTTTTTGTCTGTCAGTGTCTAAAGGGGAAGGATTTGTTTGCAGGGGGGAGCCAGGGAAGGTGTCCCCCACTCTCCAAATGCTGTTCCCCAGGTAAATAAGTGGCAGAGAGGCAGGGAATGGCAGAGGCCTGTCCCCAGCAGGGACAAAGGGCTGCACTGACTGGTTTGTGGGAACCAAACGCAGGGGCTTTGTTGGAGCTGAGCACAGACAGCTCGTCCTTGCTTCTGCCAAAGTGACTCTGAGCCAGTCACACCTGGGAAAGATTTTGGGCCGAAATGAGGGAGTGAGTGTCCCACTGCACATCCCAAAGCCTTCAGCCAGGCTGGATCTGGGATGAGACTCACTGGCCTGGGCCTGCCCACCCTCACAGGGGAGGTCATTAGGTTGACAGGGAAAATGAAGGAATAATAAGAAATAAGGAAATACGGATTAAAGAAAACGAAGGTGTAAGATCTGTCATCCTCCTGAGCAGCCATGATTTGTTTCTCTCCTCATTTCAAGATCTGACACAAGATACTAACAGCATAGTTGGGATCAAATCCCTCCCTATCCAAATGCTTGGGATGCAGTCAAAGCGGATTTGCATTCAGGAGATTTAGGGGCTGTGTGGGTGTCCTGGGCAGGGCTGGGTCCCATCACAAGTTGAGCATTGCTGTAAGAGGTTTTAAGGTAAGGAACTTTCTGAGCAAGGTTTTCCTCTGCCCGCTTTGTGCAGGACCTGCACCAGCAGCATTCCAGGATGGAACTCTATGGCTACCCCTTAAAAGCCAAGTTTAACCAGCCACGGCCACCACCTCCCAAGATCCTGCCAGCCACCAGCTCCATGACCACCAACTACAAGAACCGCATTCCCGGCCACCCCGAGAGCTTCAGCATGCCATGGATGCCCAACTCCTACTACAAAGCAGCTGCCCTCAACCCCACCTTGTCTCCCCTCACTGAATGCTTCCCAGGGCTTCCCCCCACCAAGATAGTTCCTTTCATTTCCGAGAGACCCAGCGGTGTCTTCACCCGGCACACGCTGGATGACTGGCACCGGTCCAACCTGACCAACTACAAGGAGTCGGAGACCACCCGGCACAACGCGGAGCGCCTGCGGGCCGACCTGACCCGCACCATCAAGGACGTGTACCAGCAGGCCAAGAGGGCCCAGGGGGAGAGCACCAAGAACCTGGGAGAGCGCGTCAATGACATAGAGTACTGGAAATCTGAGCTCTGCATCGAGCTGGATGCCATGATCAGGGAGACCAACTCCCTGATGGACATGCAGAAACGGCTGGAGAGAGCCTTGGCCGACACCGAGGGCCCCTTCCAGGTAGGGACCCTGCACCCCCCAGCCCAAACATCTGCAGCCACTCAAGCCTCTCATAAAGTCCACCCCAGCTCTGGAAAGTTCTCATGAAGAGCCCATTAGTTGAGTCAGTGATAAACAAATCTCCTGCATCTGCTGCATCCCCCTCTAGCACATGCTGAGCACATCACTGCAGTGTTTGTTTTACCGAATATTTCTGTATCCCAAATCCTGGCTCGGGACACAAAAGCCCATGTCTTACTACGGGGCTCAGGGAAGGTCAGCACAGAGCCTGACACGGTCCCTGCGTTCAGCTGTGGTGGCCCAGGGACACGTGGGCTCCCTCCCATCAGCTCCATGCTGATGTTGCACGCAATGTGTTGTCAGCTAACCCAGGCTGCCATCCTGTGCCCACCTATGTTTTGTTTTTCGCATTCCCTGCCATGGGCACTGTGCCTGCAGGGAACCCTGCCCCTGAGCCAGCACTGATGTCACCACGTGTCCCCCCCAGGTCGCTCACAAGTGTTTGCTCAATCGGGAGAAGAGGATGGGCATTGACCTGGTCAACGACGACGTGGAGAAGCAGCTCGTCACCGTGAGTCTGCAACACACACCCTGTGCCAAAGTCACTTTTACCTAAACTGCCCTGAATGGGTCTGGCAGCCCCATCCCCTCACGGGTTCTTCAGCACTGCTGAGGTGCTCAATCCTTCCACCCCACAAACCCACTGGGGCAGGGGCTGGTGTTCCCACCCAGCAGCGTGTGCAAGGGGGAGGAAGGAAGAGCTGGAAATGAGCTGGGTTTGTGTGGCACATCAGGGTGCTCTGGCCCCCTTGGAGGAGTCTGTGAGATGGTCCTGCCTTTCAGAGCCCTGCCTGCACAGATCTCTGTCTATCTGTGAGATCTGTCTCCCTATCTGTAGCACATTCCATATTTTACACTCACAGATGGGGAGGGCAGGGTGTGCCCGACAGCCCGTCTGCTTCCCCCAGCAATATTAGTTGGGCTCATAAAAGATATTCATTACAGTTCCCCCAGGTCTGCTTTGCTCAGGGCAGAGTGGCTGCAGCAGGATTGTCACTGTGTGCCCAGACAATGGATTTGATAGAAATCATAAAAACCTGCACTCCTGCCTGCCTTTATCTAGGCTGCTTTAAATCATGAATTAAAAGCAAACATGGCACAGCAAATGGGATCCTAATGCAGGGTACAGTGAAATACAATCACTGCAAAAGCTTCACAAAACCAGGAAGGAAATTGCAGCCCCTGGGCCTGGGAAGCCACTGCTCCCTTAGAAGATTTTTTGTTATGAGTCAGGCCTTGAAAAAGTAAAAGATTGGTTTAAATGTCATGAGGGTTTAGGAGAATAATCAGAGCTGGTATCTCCATAATGCCATTTGGGTTTTTTAATGTTTGGGATGCATTTAGGCTGTGCTTTCAGATGGCTCCTGCAGACAGGAGGGATTGAAATCCCTGGGTTTGGAGCACTGATCACCTGTCTCTGGAAACCTCCATGAGTGCAGTAGGCTTGTGCTGGAGTCAAGGGAGCTGAGAGCATCACAAGCCTTCCTCCAAGGGAGATAAACCCTACCTAGAACTCACTGGGGCTTTACACCAAAGTCCTCTTGTCCCATATGGATGGGATTTCCTGTGGGCAGGAAAATTCCCTGGGATTGGGGATGGGGCTGTGTGGCCCTGCTGGCCCAGGGCACTGCTTTGCCCGTTCATGTCCAGTTAGGATCCAGCCCTGTCTCCTTGTAATGGAGAGCAGCCCTGGCCACTGATCCCAAAATGAAAAAACTTGGGAACCCACCCTGAAAGTGATTTCAGAGGCCCTGGCCATGGCCACAGCCCCCTCCTGTCCCTCCTGGTCCCTGGGTGTGGCTCAGCTGCACTGGGGCTGGGGTCCCTTCCTGCACCCTGCATTTCTGTGGGAGAAGGGGAAATTCCCACTGGATGCAAGGCTGGAGAGGCCCAGGATGTCTGAGGGGGGAATTTCCCAGGATGTTTGAGCACCAGTGCTGATGGGGTTTGTTCTGCCTTTGCCCAGGAAATCAAGATCATCAGGTCCTGCCGGGAGAGGTTGCAGCAGTGCCTGGACACGGTGAATGCCCAGCTGATGTAAGGAGGGCTCTGGGGCACTTGCAGCTGTGCCTGCCCCCAGCAGATCCCTGCTGCACCCCTCCCTGCGGGTCAAAGCCCTGCAGGAGGCAGGCAGGGCTGCTCTGGAAGCACAGAGGGGCTAAGGGGAGTGGGATGGGCAGAAAACCATCCCACACCTCCATCCCCGCTGGAACTGCTGGTTGGGGGCTCCAGGTGCAACAAGGAGGCCCGGCAGGAGCTGGAGAAGGACCTGGCTGACAAGCAGATGGGCCACCACATCGACAGCAAGTGCTACCAGCTGAAGAACACCTCCAGAGGCATCCAATTCTTCAAGGGCGTGGAGAGGATCGATGCCACGTGAGCACAGGGGCCTGGCAGGCACAGAGCCTGGCCCAGCAGGGAGCTGGGATTTGCCAGCCCTCTCTGAAGGCGCATCCGTCCATCCATCCATCCTGGAGACACCACTTCAAGGGCTCGTTTCCCTCTGGGCTCTCCAGGGGGATGAGAACACTCTGCTTTCAGCTAGATGCAGAACACTCAGCAGGAGAAAGCAAGCCCAGCCTAATTAAACATTAGATCAGGGCCCAGAGCTCAGCCTGCAAACAAATTCAGCCCCACACCTCTGCACAGCTCATTAAGTTGATGAATATTTTCAAAGATGTCTCAGTGCTTGCCTGAGTGCTCCTCACTGGTGGAAAATCTGGGGGCTCACCCCTGTATGGAGAGGGCCAGGCAGGGAGCTGAAATGACCCAGAAAATCCAGAAATGAGAGAGTGGTCCTGGGCCAGGGTTCAGCTGCTTTTGGGTGCCAGGAATTCAGCTTTGGCTCTGCAGTAAATGAACAGTAACCTAACCAAGAACTCACAGAGTGATGCCCAAGTGGCAAAGGGCTGAGAGAATAGATTTGCTCGCACAAAGCCATGAAGTTTATGGAGAGGCACAGATTGAGACAATTTTTTTAGTAGTTTGAATAATTATTCACAGTAGAGCTCAGACATATTTAGACTGGCAAATGGATTGCAAAGTATTGAGGCTGAAATTCAGAGGGAGGTAAAATGTGCCGAGAATCAGCAGGTTTTAAATGGAGCTTATGTGGTATTTAAGTCTTTTGTTGACCTTGTTCTGGACTACTGCACAGGCAGGAACTTCATCCCAAATGCACAGACAGGGCAGGGAGTGGGATCTAAAGCTCGTTTGGTTTAGTGGGGGACTGAGATGTGCTGTGAGCAAAAGGAATTGACTGAATTGAGATCTGTGTGTCCCTGTGAGGCTGGGAATTCCTTGGCACTTAATGCCTCGAAGGTGTAAACAGGATTTCCAACTGGAATCTCTGTTTTTATGGGAGAGTCTTGTTCATCTGAGCTTTCCCAAGTTGTCTTTGTGAGCACGCCCTCATTTGATCAATATCATCAAACAAACGGGGCCCAGATGCTTCACTCCCCCGCAATTTATTCGGATTTTAGGTTGTGTTGGCGTGCAGCCGGGCTGGGCAGCGCGGCTTTGCCAAGGGCTCTGCTCTCCCCTCCCCAGGGTCTCGGTGCCGGAGACGTGGGCCAGGTTCACGGACAACAACATCTTCCGCTCGCAGAGCGCGCGCGCGGCCTCGGCCAAGCTGCGCGCCAGCACCGAGAGCCTGCTCATGGGCACGGCCGACGAGATGTGGCGCCAGTTCAGCAAGGTCAACGACGCCTTCACCAGCCGCATCACCGAGATTGCCAATGCCAAGAGCAAGATCCAGACACACCTGGCCAAGGTACCCATTCCCACCCAGGGGCACCCGTGGGCTCCCTGCCCTGCTCTGCCAGGCACAGGACAGGGACAGCTCTGATGGCTCGGACCAGCGGGACTCATGGGGAGCTGCCCGGGAAGGGCTCAGGCTGGTCTGGTTTGCAGCACTTGGGGCTGATGCCACATGCTTAAACAAGGAGCAATTAAACCTTTCCCTGTATGAGACAATGGATGATCCCTTCTTGCAAGCAGCAGTTTTGGGAAGCTGGTAATTCAATAGATCCATCACGGCTCCTAAACCTCCTCTGCTCCTAACTCTACTCTGATGTGGCAACAAGAGCAAAGAGATTCTCCCTGAAAACTCTGCTGGATCTGTGCCTTGATGTGGCAGAGCAGCAGTGGCCTGAGCCCAGGGGTTGTTTGTTGAACTTTGTTTTTTTTCTGCACAAGCAGGAGAAAAGGGAATGATGTGATCACTTGAGAGTATACTTTTTTCATTGATACCTATGTTTCTTTCACCCCAGACACGGCAGGAAATCTTCCAGCTCGAGACAAAGATCCAAGTGATCCAGAAGACCATAAAGGACAAAGAGGTTCAGTTGAAGGTGGCTCAGACCCGGCTGGACGAGCGCACGAGGAGACCCAACGTGGAGCTGTGCCGGGATGCTGCCCAGATCCAGTGAGGCCGGGCTGCCAGGGCTCAGGGAGTCACTCAGCAGCATCTCTGCATGACAAAGTGGTGCTTTTTAACCTAAATATTCCTTCCATAAGTGCCCTGGTCTAATCTAAAGCACTGAGCAGGTGTCCCAGCCCTCAGGTTCTGGAGGAGCTCTGCACCCGTGACAGAGACTGGGCCCCATGGCTGGGTCCAGCCTGATGCCATTCCATGGGGAGCTGAAATTTTCCCAGACGGGATGTTGGGAAGGAATTGTCCCCTCTGAGGGTGAGGAGGCCCTGGCACAGACCCAGAGAAGCTGTGGCTGCCCCTGGATCCCTGGCAGTGTCCAAGGCCAGGGCTGGAGCACCCTGGGACAGTGGAAGGTGTCCCTGTCCATGGCAGGGGTGGCACTGGATGGGCTTTGAAGTCCTTTCCAGCCCAAACCAGCCTGGCATTCTGGTCTGTGATTCCATGATTCTACTCTCTGACAGGCTGAGATTGAGAGCACTGAGCCCCTTCCTTTTGGGTAACTCCAAGGAAGGGTGCACACGTGGAGCTGTCCTCCCTCCCCCAGCTGGAAATCCTTTCAAGGACTTTGGGATTGTGCCCCAGGGAGTGTCCAGCAGCAGCCCTGGGAGGCACCCAAAGCTCCCAGCTCCTCCTGAGAGCCCTCTGAGCACTGTTCCCTTTTCAAAGAGATCTAAACCCAGCCCCGGAATTTGTTCAGCATCTCACCCACCACTCACTTCTCCATCCTCCACTTATTCCACTTTCCCCTTTAGCCTCAGCCAGTGTCTTGTCCTGCAGTGTGTGTCTCCTGTGCCCGACCCCTGCTCGGGGAAATCCAGCAGAGTGAACCAACAAAGCCACAGCCCCTAACAGAAACGGGAAACCACAGCTGCTCATCCCTGTCTGGGTGGTACGAGGTGCTCCGGCAGATGTGGCTGAATGCATCCAGAGCTTTGGAACAAAATTATCCACTCCCCCATGGATGTCAGGGGGAGCTCAGCCCTTGGCTCTCCTGTACCAGGGCATGGGGTGCTGGGATCAGCCTGGGTGTGCTGTTGGGGGAAATCCTGTGCCCAGAGGGCCCATCTGGCTGCACACCACCCCCACGGGGGGCTCTGATGGGGTCACTTTTTGTTTTCCAGCCTTGTCCAAGAGGTGAACGAGATCAACGAGACGCTGCGGAACCTGTACCAGTGCCTGCGGGCCTCCGAGGACATGCTGCAGATGCTGGTGCGCTCCAAGGGCGTCCTGGAGCACGACCTGGTGGTCAAGAACAACTCTCTGTTCATCGACCAGGAGCGCTGCATGGGGATGCGCAAGAGCTACCCCAGCACCGTGCAGATCCTGGGCTACGTCTCCGCGGGGCTCACCTGAGCGCTTGGCACCACGGCAGGACACGTCCCCACTTCCCTCAGCTTTGCAAATACATTGTGGCAATTTCATGGATTTGTTAGGACTTCATTCCCCAGTGTGAACGCCGGGTAGAAATTAAACGCATGTTTTGTTTGTTGGGTTACCAGGATGGTTCTTTTTCCTTTATGTTTTCTCTTTCACTGTGTGCCAGGAAGAAGCTGAAAATATCCTGTATGTCACCAAATCCACCCACGGGGATCCATCCCTACCCTTCCAGTCTGTGTTTGCAGGAGAACAACTGGCACATCTTCCTCCTTTTGAGTGTGTGTGATGTGGAAAAGGCACGAGGGGAAGTAAAGCCACTTGTCAGAATAATAAGCTGCTGACATCCAGGATGGATTTTTAATGGTGCGGCAGAAAAAACACAAACTGTCCCGGAAAGAGTTGCAGTTTGTGCTGTTCCTAAAATAGAAAAATGTGCATTTTAAGCTGATTTCTAATGATAATTGTCTTGCTTTTGAAAAATGTTGAATGCCATCAAAAATGTCAGTGCTGAGGTCTTAAAAAGAGGAAGTAAATTGGACTTGGAGAAAGTTCATTGAAGAAAATGCTGCGGGTTTAATTTTGGGTACCTAATTTTACCTCTCACGTGTAGTTTGTGGGTGGGAGCACCAAAGCACTTTGAAGATAAAATCGGTGTTTAAGCCTCTCTGGCTGCACAGAGCCTTTTCTCCTGAAGTCCAACTGATTTTACCAATTATTGGAATTTTCAGAGGGATAAATCTTCAGTCAGTCTGAGGCTGAGTGTGAAAGTCACTTTGCAGTTTCTCTCCTTATACTATCACATCTCTTGAGCCTTTTAAGCTCAGCTGTTGAGCTCAGCCTAAAGCCTGTGGGCACCAGGAGCCCCAAAGAGGCAGGAGCTCGAGTCCCTCCCTCGGGAGCCCAGGGCAGGGCCCACCAGCTCAGCGTGGGGGCTCACAGGAGCTGGGAGCACTTCCCTTGTCCCTCACCCCACAGAGCCCTGTGCCCTCCCCAGCCCCAGCTCCTGCCCGGCCTCAGTGTCCTGGCAGGATCTCCCTGCCAGCACCAGCCCTAAACAGGAAGCAATTGTCTTTCTAACCTTTCTTTTCTTTACTAGCACTTTTGTCGAGACTAAAAATAGATTTCCTCTGCTTTGTGTGTGTCTTGGGGCCGGAGTCTGTCGGAGGCAGCAGCCGCCCCTTCCAGAAGAAACAGACCCTGTGAGCAGGAGAAACTGCCCAGCCGACCTCCCCTTCCCCTTCTCCACTGCCCTGCCTCCCAAAGGAGCCGGGGGCAGCTGAGCTCACCTCCAGTTTTTGTCAGCACCCACAGCAGCCCTCGGGCTGCCCTGCGCTGTTCTCTGCCTGTGCTCCTTTCCTGAATGATTTTGGCTGCTCCTTTTGTCTGCAGATCCACTCCAGATGTTCTCAGGCAGAGCTGCTAGGTTCTTGGGCCCCAGGAGTTTGTCCCCAGCTGAGCACGGGGCAGCAGAGGCACCCACAGCCCTTTCCTGAAAGGCTCCAGCCTTTGGGTACCCGGAGCCAAGTCCTGGCACCAGCGACAGCTTTGCCTTCATTTCACTTCCACCTTTGGTTTTGAGTCATGTCAAAAATATCTGGGCTCTGTTTTACAGTGAGGGCACACCAGGATCAGTCTCCACTTCTCTCCAGTTTTGCTTTCAGAGCTCCCCAAACACTGACCTTTCCCTCTGACCAAGCTCCTTCAGGGCTTTCTCCTAGCTGCCAGCATTTATGTGGTGCTGCAATTACCCAACTCCCTTTTCTCTTGCTGTCCTGGCCTCTCCATGCTCCTTTCCACAGCACTGCCAAAGATTTTCTTTTCTCTGTTTGAGCCATGACCAGAGGAATTTCAGCTTCAGCTCCTCTAATTTCTTTCACAAATACTTTCCACTTTCCTGCAGCAGTTTCCCAGACGTTAGAGAATTCCCAGGTCCCTCTGGGGTTTCGTTCTCTCCACGCCAGTTTTCCATAAGTTGACAGTACTGATGTTACTTCTTCTGGCAGCTGACATCCCCCAACCCCCCGGACACTCGGATCAGGGCATCCTACGTGTGCTTCAGTGGGAGTCTTCTTCTTCCCTGAGGGGAGCCTGCCCTGCCACAAACTCCTGTCAAATGTGTCTCCCGGGAGGGGCTTTGGGTGCAATTTCAGTGAACTCGTGGCTCGTGGCTTTTTGCTTTCCATGACAGAGCTGCTGCTGAGTGAAGCTGCTCCGTTTAATCCCCGCAAGGCTGGCTTTGGGATTTGAGCAGTCTTTGGTGTGCTCCAAGATATGAAACAACAGCCCTGCCCCGCCCTGCTGATGGCTGAGACGCCTTTGCTGCCGTGCCATTAAATGATTTCCTTTCAGAGATCACTTCTAAATCGCAGCCCAGGCCCATCACCCACCTTCCTGTACTGAGGGGATGGCTCCTTTCTCCACGAGGACGACATGCCTGCTTTTATTGCTATTTATTGCTGGTTTATTGCTGCCTCTATCAGCCAAGTTGCTGAGAAAGTTACTTTGTGGAAATTCCTTTGCATCTTCTAACCGTATTCCCACCCCTTTGCATCATTCCATTTGCATCACTGCTGCAGAGCTGGGTGTGTAAATTAATTGTTTACTGACTGGAGGAAAGACAATAAATTAATAAACCTGGGACGCTGTTGATTTGTGTCAGTCCAGGATCCAGATGAACACTCCAGGCAGGGCTAGCAAGAAACTTCTCAGAAAGGAGGTTTGTTTTTTTAAGAAAACAAAAATCATTGAATGTCCTGGAAGGGTCTGATACGAATTTGGGTGAAATCAAAGCTTGCCAAAACCCATGTTAACAATGTATTGCATAACTAGTGCAGATTATTGTGCTCAAGGGAGAAAGAATTCCCCAAACAGCATCAGGAGTCAGAAAAAAAATCCAACCCTAAACTCATTGCTTCTATTGAACAAAAAAGGGGGAGAAAACTTTGGCAAAATGCTGAAGGAAAATTTGGGCAGTGTAGGATCCCAGAAATGCTTGTGCTGGCTCAGACCAAAGCGCAGCCCCTGGAGCAGCCTCTGCCAGAGCCAACAGGAGATGCTGAGATAAAAGCAGCAGAAGGCAGCGAGAGCTCTGTGAGATTCTCCCAGCCCACTTTCCCAGCTCCCAGCAATTAGTATCCCAAGGACTTCCTGAGCAGCCAGGGCTGTCCCTGGGTTTAATATCCCCCAATGGATTTGTTTCACATGCTCCTGGAGCTCGTGCAGCATCCGCTGTGTCCCTCGGCAGGGATCAGCTGGGCACGGAGCATCCGCGCCCTCAGAGCAGCAGGGGCCGCTCTGGGGACCCTGGGGGCACTGGAAAAGGAGCACATCTGGCACATCTGGAGCCAGAGGTGTAAAACTCGACAGTTGGGGCAGAAGTGTGCCTCGCAGCTGGTTTAGACCTGTGTCCTCTGGAGGGTCACGGTTCTGTTCTGAGCTGGCAGGAGAGGAGAACGAGCCAGCAGCTCAGAAAGCATCTGAGGATGTTCACTGTCCCATCTGGGGAGCTCGGTTGATTTTTTGAGAGTTTTGGGGTCAGTGGGTAAATTTTGGTTTCCTTGAAGTTCGTGGGATTTTCTCCACTGATTTCAGCTTGGCTCTGGCAGTGCTGACAACACTGGGGAGGAAAGCAAGAAGTTGGATGATATTGGTTTGGGGACATGAATGTAGACAGGACTAAAGTATTTTATAAACTCTTCTTGAACTGGTAGAAAACAAATTGGGAAAGATAAGTCAATGCCTCCAAGACACATTAGATCTTTTGTTACTGAATGTTTGCTGAATATGAAGTCTCCCTTTATATTTTTTTCTGGTTGAAATATTTTTCCAATACCCATTCCAACCACTGTAAATATATTTATATATTTACTTATATACCTATATCTATCTATATATCTGTATGTGTGTTCTTTGAGGGAGCACTATAGATCCTGCACAAACCATGTCTTGCTCTCCTCCTTTTCCTGGTGTCAGAGTCGTTTGAAAACAGGATTTTCCCCGCCTCCTTCCCTCCCCAGCCCCAGAGAACGGCAGGAGGGGTTTGCTGATGGCAGCGCAGATTTCAGCCCCCTGCCCTTCGCATTTCAAACCCCCTTGTTAATGGTTTAATCACCAGGGTGGGGAACAGGAATCGAGTCCCTAAAACTGTGATGAGAGCAAAATGTGGAGTTCATCCTCGCAAAGACATGCAGAGGAAACGCTGCCTTTTGGTGCAGTTGGAAACTTTAAGAGGGGTTTCGCTCACCTGGCCCGAGGAAAGGGATGAGCAGAGCCCTGGTGTGCTGCTTCAGCTGGTGCCACACAGTGAAATGAGCATTAAATCCCTTTCAACCTGTCCCTGCCTTGTCCGATTAGCGTCTGAGCCCCATGAAGTGATAGAAACCTCACTTTCCCTCCTGAACTCTAGTAATTTTATTCTAGAATTTCAAGCTGAAGCATCATATTGAAAGTAGTCCCATTGGAATAGATTCAAAGTGAGAAATCCACATTTTTTTACCCAGAGTTTTTACAACTCGTCAATATTCCAGTGTTTGCAGCTCAGCCTGTGGCGAATCTTGTTTGTACACAAAACATTTTTCCAATTTATTGTGGCGCCTATGTGATTTCGGGGGGGGGTGGCACTGCCACAGAGCCCCGGGGAGCCCCGGGAGCGCCTCCAGCCCGTCCCGCCCTGGGTGTGACCTCGTCTCTCCAGCAAAACCCCGAGGGCCCCGCTGTGCCCATCCTCACTTCCTCGCCTCTTGTCCTCCCTGGACAGGCTCGAAGGCGTGGAGAGGAGCCTTGCCCCAGCGCCAGAGCTCTGGCACAGCGCTCAGCAGCAGCTGATGTTTGTCCAAAGCCCTGCTCGGTTTGAACAGTGCACCTTTCCCAAAGAAGAGTCCGAGGAGCAGGGGAATGATGTGCTCTTCTCTCTGGGCTTTCTCCACCGTTTCCAATCCGCGGCTCTCAGCCCAACCGGCTTTGTTACCCACAGACTGCTCTTTTCCTGGGTTTGACTTGCAGGTGTTTCTCCCCACACTTAAAAAGCTGCTTTTGGCAGAAGCGGGACTGGGGCGGTTTTGCCGTCCCGCGCTCAGGGAGGAGATCGGGCGCTGCCTGTGCCCCCCTCACTCCCAGAGCCTCCCGCGCCGCTGCCGGGAACAGGTTGGATGTTTTCTCCAGAAGCAGTCGCCGAGATCCCAGACCCAGAATGGCCTCTACCAGAGCCTGGATCGCAGCCCTGGGGACAAGACCTTCCTCTCAGCCCCCAGCGCGGGGGCTCCTCCGGGCACCCGGCCCGCCGGGCCAGGACAGCCCCAGCCAGCCTCGCCAGCCAGGAATGCTCTGCTGGAGGCGCAGGGGTTTCAGTGCTCGGGATGGCACTGACAGGCGTCACAGGCAGAAGAGGGACGGTAGCAACAGAGGAATTGGCGGGATTTTTTGGAGGGAAAGGGAATTTGCAGCCTTTGGAATCTCGTTTCAGCCGCTGCCTCTCCCCCCTCTCAGCTCCGCTCCCTCTCCTGGCTGATGCTGTGACCCCTTCCGTGAGCGTGAGGAGCCCGTGCTGCGGGAACACGCCTCTGCTTGCCAGGAGAGAGGAGCCAAGCACGCTTCCCGAGCTCCCCTCTCCCAAGATTTACAGTGCCGGTGGCTGGATGCCGAATTCCCTCGTTCGTGCAACAATGCGGGACGAGCCTGGAGCTGGTGCGGGGAGCGGGGCGGTGATGGGGGATAGGGTTAACGCTCAGGAGTGTGCAGGTCTCCTGGCGGGATTATTTGGGAGCTGGGGGTGGGTTCTGTGTGCGGGGGGGGCTGTTTGAACAGGTTGGCTGTGCTTGAGGAATGAGCGAGGGCGGCGGCGCAGCCACCCCTTCCTTCCCGAAAACCTGAGTCAGAGAATCCCAGACTGGTTTGGGTAGGAAGGGTCCTTAAAGCCCATCCAGTGCCACCCCTGCCATCCCTGCAGGGACACCTCCCACTGTCCCAGGCTGCTCCAAGCCTCAATGTCCAGCCTGGCCTTGGGCAGTGTCAGGGATCCAGGGGCAGCCACAGCTGCTCTGGGCTTCTCTGCCCACCCTCACAGGGAAGAATTTCTCCTCAATATTCCATCCAGCTCTGCCCTCTGGCAGTGGGAAGACATTCCCTGTGTCTGGTCACTCCATCCCTTGTCCCCAGTCCCTCTCCAGCTGTCCTGGAGCCCCTTTAGATACTGGAAGGGCTCTCAGCTCTCCCCAGAGCCTACTCCAGGCAGAACAGCCCTAACTCTCTGAGTGTCCTCCAGAGCTGTGGAAAATCGCGCCTTCCGTTTAGTGAAAAGTTGCTCAGTTCTGCCTAATTTGGCTCTCAAGTGCTAGAATCCCTCCAGCTCAGCCAGATGCTCATTCCCCAAATCCTGTGCCACGGATCCTACCCAGGGCTGCACAGACTCCCTGGGCCGGGTGAAGGGACCCCCGAGCGGCTCCCGGCCGCGCCCCGGGGAAGGGAACGGGTCCGTGAGCGGCTCCCGGCCGAGTCCCGGGGGGAGGCGGCGGGGCCGGGCCGGACCGGGCGCTGCCCCGTTTATAGGAGGGCGGCGGGCAGCAGCTGAGCCCTCCCCGAGCCGCAGACGCAAACGGGGCGGTGGCCCCGGTTAAAGGGGAAACTTGACAGCGCCGCCGCCCGCTCCGCTCCGCTCCGCGTCCGCTCCGCCGCCAGCGCGCTCCGCTCCGCCGCGATGTGAGTACGGACCGGACCGGGAACGGGGACACGGGGACACGGGCTGGGCAGCACGGACCGGCCGGGGCATGGCCACACCGGGCACACGGGCTGGACAGACCCGCCGGGGCTCGCAGCCGAGGGGGAGGCGAGGAGCACCCCTGCTCTGGGGGTTCTCTAAGCAGAGGGGTCAGGGCAGCGCCCTCCCCTCTCCTCCGAGGGGGAGATGGACTGGGGAAAGCGCCCCCAGCTCAGAAGAGGGTCCAGGAGAGCCCCTGCCGGGGGAGCTGGGGGAACATGGGCGGAGGGCAGCTCCAGAGAAGAGGGGCCGAGGTAGCCCAGTGGGCTGAAAAGGGGCAGGGGCTGCCGCCCCCTGCTCCCTGCCCCTTGCCCTCTCCCCGGGGGTCGCCAGGGCGGATGAGCCCGGTAAAATTCCCCCTGGGGTGGGGGCCGACAGAATCACCCACACTGCTCCCATGGGTGGATGGGCAAGGCACCCCCGCCCCCTTTCCCTGCGGAGCGGGGCCCGGGGCACCCCTCGGGTGCGATGCGCCGGGCCCTCCCTCTGGAGGGGGGATCGAACCCTCTCGGGAGAGGCGCTGGGGGACCCCCCTTGAGGAACCGCCTCCCTTTGAGGGTTCCCGGGGAGGGGACTGGGACGAACCTCCTCGGTGGGAGAGGGAGAACAGGCTCGGGGGACCCGCGGGGGATACCGGGGAGCACGCAGAGGGCTCGCACCCCTCTCGATCGGCGGGACCGGCGGAGAGAACCCGGGCACTGCCCCAGCAGCATCCCCCGCGCCGGGCGGGGCAGAGGGGAGCGTTCCGGCTGCCTCGGACAGACGCACGGACAGACAGACACACGCACACACTCAGCATCATCCCTGTCTCGCCGCAGCTCTGCCCTCCACCGCCGCCAAGATGCTGCTCTTGCTGCTGGGGATCATCGTGCTCCACGTCACCGTGCTAGTGCTGCTTTTCGTCTCCACCATCGTCAGTGTGAGTGCGGGTTTTTCTGCTCCGGACAGCCCCGAGGCAGGGGCATGGATGGCAGGAGGAGAAGCAGGGGGTGTTATTTTTATTTGTGACCGGTTTTACAGCCCGGTTGTAAGCAGGAAGCCTTTACTATCTCATTGCTGGTCCCAGTAACAGTGGGAATTTGGGAGTTTGCGCTGTCAGGGGAAGCTGGTGGGACACATGGCTGTGTTCTGTGATGGGTGCTCAGGGCATCCACGTCAGTTCAGAGACACAAGGGCTGTTGGAAACCTTCCCCTAATCCTCCCTAGGCTGGTTCACAAGGAGCAGCCTCGGAGCACCCGAAATCCCCT
Source organism: Cinnycerthia olivascens (assembly GCA_035048155.1). Lineage (NCBI taxonomy): Eukaryota > Metazoa > Chordata > Aves > Passeriformes > Certhiidae > Cinnycerthia > Cinnycerthia olivascens. Next base: position 10,723,421 of record JAWWMU010000055.1, read on the forward strand.
CCTTTGGGGGTGCTGCTCTCCCCTTTCTGTAGGGAGCTCCACCTGCTATTGAGCTCCAGCACAGGAGCAGAACAGCCGGTCCGAGCAAAGCCCCTGCGCGGGGCTGGCTGGACTCGGGCTCCTCGGCACAGCTCTGCTCCCCAGCTCTCCTCCTCTGGGGCTGGCAAGAAGGCACAGCCTCATTTCCCACCCTAAGTTCCAAGGCTGAACCTGCGTGAGCAGCGGCAGGACCGAGGGCTGGATGCCGCACAGAGGCTTCCCAGCACTGCAGCGCAGGGAACGCGTCAGAGCTGCTCGGGGAGAGGTCTGAGTTGGCTTTGAGGCAGCTGCTCTGTGGAGCTGGTGACTTCCAAGCTTGCTTCACCAGGGGCTTCTTTCCCGGTTTTTTTCTTTCTTTTTTTTTTTTTTTTTTTTTTTTTTTTTGGTAATAGTAATGGAAAACGTTACAAAAATCTTCCGAGCCGTTAGGAATCACGTGGAAGCAATTCAAATATCCCGGCCAGGCAGCGGGCGAGGCCGGCGAGGGGAGGGAAGCGCGGCCCCGCGGGACTCGCTCCGTGTTCAAAGAGCATAAAGAGCTTCTGTTCCCGTTCCGCTGGGCGCAGCTAAAGGCGAATATCGGGATTTACTTTCCAAACACCTCTCTAAGGAAAAGCGTGTCCCTGGGAGCGCCTGGCCAGGCAGGCACGAGCGGGGCTTCGGTGCTCGGTGCCGAAGCGTGGGGGGACACGGCTGAGGGGGGGACATGGCCACGGGGGGCTGCTCCTCCCCGGGCCCTGCTCACGCACGGGCTGTGTCTGTCCCGTAGCAATGGCTGGTGATCGGCGAGCACACGGCAGACCTGTGGCAGAACTGCACCTCCGGAAGCGTCTTCCAGTGCCTGGCATCCTCCTCCAACGGTGAGTGCCCCCCGGGATCAGGGGCCGTGCCCCCCGGGATCGGGGCTGGGGGGCAGCTCCTGGCACCCCCGGGCAGGGTGACACCCTCAGCTGCACCGGCGGTGGTGGCTCCAGCCCCTCTTGCTCTGCTTGTGAGCGGTTTGAAGGAAGCACACGGGGCCCTGGGGACACTGTCGCCAGAGGACACCTGTCCCCTGCTGGACACCTGTGCTGCGTTTTGCCGCTGTCACGGGCTGAGATTTGGGCACAGCCTTGGCCCTGGAGCTCGCTGTGGGGCTGTGCCGGGTGTTCGGGCCCCTCATCCCCTGCACCTGCACAGCCGGAGGGCCGAGCTGGGTGAGATCACCCCTGAACTGTTCGCTGAGGTCAGCAGGGGAGGACAGTGTGCTGAGGCCCTATGACACGCAGTTTCCAGGGTGACCAGTGGCGCCAGGAACACAAAATCCGTGTCAGACAGTTGGGCGAGCCCGCGCCTCAGTTTCCCTGGAAGACAGAGCCAATGCCGGCGGTGCTGGGGCCAGCATTTGTTTTGTTAGCCTGGTTTTTGCTTTCCTGCAGAATCAGATTCTCCCAGTACCACCCCAGTGACCGCAGCTGTGAATGCCAGCGCCGTCACCGGGGCTCGGTGACCCCGCGCCGGGGTGCAGCAGCAGAGCGATGCCGTGCGGGCCTGGCCAGGGGGGCACGGGCACACGGGGAGCACGAAATACTTCGGGAGCCTCCCTCAGTGAAGGGAGGCTTTTTGGGGGGTCCGACCAGAGCCCCCAGCCTTTGGGGGCGAGCCCCTCGCGTCCCGCAGGTGGGGAGGCGATGCCGCTGCCCTGGCCCCGCGTATGCCCGGGCTCGGGGCCGAGGGCAGGGCCGGTCTCTGCTGACGCCTGCTGGTGTCCGGGCCGGCCGGGGAGAGCCTGGATCCATCCCAGCCCGGGAGCCTTCTGGAGCCTGGGCCGGCTCCGGCAGCGCCGCTCCGGGCGGGTCATGCGGCTCCGAAAGTGCTGAGCCCCCGATTGCAATGAAAGCAGCTCTTCCCCCAGAGCGCGGAGCTCTAAAGCCTCCCCAAATCTTTCTCTTTTCAAAGCCCCGCCGCTCTTTCTGGATGTTTACAGGCGGCTCTGTCAGTGCGGAGGGGGGCTGGTCCGAAGTGCGCTTGGGTGGTTTCCACACACCCGACGGTCCTGGGAGCGTCCGCTGCCTGTTCCCAGAGCTGCTGGAGCCTTGCCAGTGCTCATTGTCCATCATTAGCGGGACAACAGGCAGGCTGATCCTGCTGAAAATGCAGCTGAGCAGCCGAGCTGGGATGGCAGCCCTGGTTCAGTGGAAGGTGTCCCCATGGCAGGTGGGGTGGAATGAAATGGTCTGTAATGCCCTTCCAGCCCAAACCACTCTGTGATTCCAGGATAAAGTGCCCCGGTGAGCTGCTCTTTGAGTAGAAGTTCGCTGTGCTCGAGGCTCAGGCAGCTCTCTGACAGCTCCCACCTACCCAGAGGTTCTGCTCTGGCATCAGGAGAAGGGGGATTTGCTCGGAGCAAAGCTTGTGCCCCATTCACCCTGCAGCCAGGGTGTGGGAGCCGTGCTGCTGAGGCCCTGTCTTCATCTCGTGAGACCCTGGATGCAGGGTCCAGAGCCCACCACTGCTGTAGGAACTTAAAAGCAAAGGATATTCCCTGGGCTTATGTAAGGCTTTAAAGGTCTGTTTGTAAAAACAAAAATGCCCCATGGTCTCCTCTCCAGTGGGTCCAGCTCCCTCCCTCTCCTGTCACTGATGCCAGGAGCTGCTGTTGGCCACCCTTTGGGGCAGCAGTGAGGTCACAGGGCAAGGAGACTGCAGAGCCACCTCCAAGGCCTCATTCTCACCCTTCTTTCCTAGGAATGTGCTTGTTTTCACAACCAGGAACCTTCTCATACAAATATCACAAACATCCTTGCTCACAGCTCTCAGAAGCTGTGCTGCAGTGGGCTCCAGAGTGCCATAAAATTCCTTTCCCTGTGCCTAGGATGGTCCTGAGTGGTTGATCCTGGGGAAACAGCAAGGAATCCTCATTGGAAATCTTGGCAGAATTTCCACAGGGGTAGTTTCTACTCTGGCCATCACGGTGGCCTCTGGGCTGTGGTTATTTCTTTCCTTTTCAAAAGGCAGTGGGACTCAGTGAGTGGAATTGGGGCATTAGTTAGTGCTGGGTCACCTGTGTCCATCATGGATGGGGACTTTGGGGGCTGGTGGTGCTGTGGTGCCCCCTTGGTCTCAGCAGAGCCTCCCCTGTCCTGTCACACAGGGACCCTTTCCTTAGTGACCTTTCTGTGGATACCCAAGGAGAAGCAGAATTTTACATCCAGGTGCCAGCAGGATTTGCTCTCATTCCACCCTGAGGCAGGTTCTGGGCTGTGCTCCTCATCCTGCAGGATCATCCCAAGGGGATGGAGCAGGGAGCAAAGCAGTGCCAGGGCAGGGCCCAGAGCCAGGGCAGGGCCCAGAGCCAGGGCAGGGCACAGTGCTGCCCAGGTGAGGACTCCAGGACAGCAGCAGCCCCTGGGCACAGGCTGGACTGGCCTCGGCACGGCTGAGCTCCCACCTCCCAAATTTCTGGTGGCAGAGCTCGGCCCCTCGGTGTGTGCCAGGCTGAGCCATCCCAGCAGGAGCCCAGGGCACCTTCCCACTCCCTCTGCGGGTACAACTGCCTGCTTGTTGCTTTGATTTTTGCATTTGCTCTTAGATAATGCTTTTTTTTCTTCAAGAGGCAAAGAACTATGAGAAAAATGTTGCAATCTTTTTTTCATTTGCACTGTCAGACATTCCTGGAGAAGCCTTATCTCAGGAATCCAGCTCTGAATCCCGGCACTGTGGGTCGGCAGGGCCATGTGCCAGCCCAGCTCTGCAACCCCGTGGCCAGGCCCATCGAGTGCTCTCAAGGAGATTCCATCCCAGATTTCCAGAGGGGATATTTTTTCCTCCAAAAGTGGCCTTTCTTTTCCACAGCTGAATGTTTTGTGCAGGGAAGAAGACTTCTGCTACTCTGATTGTGGTGGGAGTGCTGAAAGTGGGGAGGCAGCAGGGCCATCCTGGAGATCCCCACATCCCTCTGTAATGGCAGGAGATGTTTCTCCTGTTGTCTTCTTGTGGGCTGGGGCTGTTTTAAAAAGAAAAAAAAAAACCCTAAACCTTGGGACATGCCTGGCTGCCAATCCCTGAGTGCCCTGTGATGCCTCTGCTGATTTGCTGATGTGATGGCCATGAGCAGAGCCCAGGTGCTTGCCCAGAGCTGGTTTTATTAATGGCATTAATAACGGGTGACACTGGCTTAGCAGGCAGGACTGAACCCTCCCTGCCAGCTCTGGGGGACTTTAACTCAGCCCTCGGTGTTCTGAAATCAGCTGAGGGCATTCACAGGATCCCAGATAGTTTGGGTTGGAAAGGACCTTAAAGCCCATCCAGTGCCACCCCTGCCATCCCTGCAGGGACACCTCCCACTGTCCCAGGCTGCTCCCAGCCCCAATGTCCAACCTGGCATGGGGCACTGCCAGGGATCCAGGGGCAGCCACAGCTGTTCTGGGCACCCTGTGCCAGGGCCTGCCCACCCTCTGCGCAAAGAATTTACTCCTAAAAGCTAAAAATCTCCTATTCCAAAAGAATATTTAATATTTCGGATAGAAATACTAAGTTTGTCCCATAACTTTCTTGCCCTCAATAGGAAAGGGATTTCCTCTGCTTAAAACCTTCTTTTTTTTATTGTTGCTTGTTCTTCTTACAAAGACCATCTGATAAGGAGAGGTCAGGAACTGGTGCTGGTTTTCTCTCAGCTGCTCCAGATGTTTTTGGCTCCCATTTTTCCTGTGAGAGGTGGGGTCAGACAACCTTCCCTGCCCTGTTTGTGTTCTGGCCCACGGAAGAACAGGAGGAAGAAGGCAGCTTGTGGGCAGACAATGAGTGTCAAAGCAGCAGAAAGGGTGGGGGAGTCCCCTGCAGAGCCCAGTGCTGAAAACCCTTCAACCAACACTTTTTTGGCCTTGATGAGACTCTGGGATGTCCCTGTGGGTGCAGGCTGAGTGATCCTGCACCAGGTGTGGGGGCCAAGGCACCACTGCTGCCCACTGCTGCTGCCTGCACTGGACATCACCAGGAGCTGGCACTGGAGTCCTCAGGAGCGTCTGGGCACAGAATGATGGATGTGCCACCTCAGCAACAGGCCAGCAGGACGTCAGAGTCCCCACGCCAGGCTCTGGGAAAGGAGCTGCCTTGGCCTTTTGGAGCTGTTGGAAGGAGTTTGCCGTGGTGCCAGCAGCTCTCTACTGCCTCAGGAGTGGCCTCTGTGGGACGTGAGCTCCGCTGGGATGTCGGAGTGTGGCTGCTCTGGAGAGCTCTGCGTGTCCTGGCTTCATGTACTGCTTGGATGGAGCTTCGAGGAGAAGGGAAGGGAGGAGAGCCGAGAGGAGAAGAGAGAGGTTTGAGGGGTTCGTGTCCCTCTGAAGGAGCTGCAGAAGGAGCAGCAGGCCCTGGACAGGACTTGGAGCGTGGTGTTCAGTCACTGCCTCCCTGCAGCCCCAGGGTCCCTCCTGCTCACCCCTGGCCCTCACAAACACCTTGGGAGCTCTTCAGGCTCCCCCTGTGCCAGTGGGATTTCCAGGAATACCTCGATGCAGCACAGCCTGGTGGCTCCCAGGGGATGCAGTTGGGAGGACTGGAGAGGAGCAGCCGCTGGTGCCAGACCTGCTGCTCCTGCCCTGAGCATCCGGGAATGTCTGACTGGCTGTGGAGGCTGGACACAGCAGGAGAGAGCCACAGGGGAGCTGCATTTTCCCTGGGACAGCACAGCTGCACAGGTGGGGAGGATGTGTCCCTGCAGCCCTGGGTCAGGGGCACCTGAGACTGTGCTCTGGGAAAACTCTGCTCAGCAAATGTGGCTTTTCCTGACAGCCTTGGGCTGCTGCTTTTGTACCTGGGCTGTTCCTGAGCCTGCTGAGATTTAACTGGCAGCCCGGATGCAGCAGATTTTACAGCTGGGGGCATGAATTTCCCTCCCTTCAGCTTTGGCTGTATTATATGCTGCAGTTACCTCCTTAATGGATGTTTTCTTCCCCAGAAGTGGTTGCTTTTCAGATGTGCAGAGCGTACACACTTGGCAAAGGGAAAACTCCATCTGCCAAACGTTCCCATCAGCTGCAGATCCCAGCATAGATGGGTTTTTAATGCACAGCACTAATTTAGGCAGTTCTTACAGCAGTGGCTGAGTGCTCAAATAAGCGTCTTCAGAGTGCACTTTGTTTTTCCTCCTTGGCTGGGGCCAAAGAGGGTGTGGGGAGGCGATGCCCATCCTTCAAGGTCTCTGCTCCTGGCCAAGGGCACGTTTTTCCCTGTCCTGTCATTCCTGTCATGGCATAAAAACCCCTGCAAGCAGGGCTGGGGCTCTGCTGGCCAGGGCTGGGTTGGCTGCTGTCTCTCCGGGAGATCCAACTGCAATTTCTGCTCCGGGTTTCTTTCTTTCGTGTTGGATTTTAGGGCAGTGAAATATGGTGTTTATCATGCCAGGGCTGGAGTCTTCTCCCTGCTGTTGTAAGTAGTGCTGTGAGCACATCAGGGCTAGCAGAACTTAGAGGAAAATTTGAATTTGTTTTGTAAAAACTTCTTTGTCTCTGGCTGCCTGAAAGGGCTCTAAACCCGCTCCCTCCGGGCCGTCACCGGAAGCAGCGTGCAGGGTGTTATCTGTCCTTTCCACGCTGCTTCCTTTTCTTCTTCCTCCTGAGAAACAAAGATATAAACACAGAGCTGAAGAGATGCAGGGGAAAAATGGGATAACCAGCTCACTGCCCAGGGGAAACCACAAATAACAGCCTGGGAGTAAACAGGGCTGACAGTCCAGCTGCATCTCGGGGGAAGCCTCTGCTGTGCCTGAGATCCCCGCACGTGGGGCTGGGGAGGTAAAAACCCCACCTGCAGTTAAATGGGTGATTTTAACTGTATTGAAGGCAATTAGCTGCCCTAATCCCACTGGAGTCTGTGGGAGGCTGGCGTGCAGTTCATGGAGCTCTGGAACTCGCTCTCGTGGATCTCAGTCCTGGGCTGGGATCCTGACCTTTGTTTTCACAAAGGAGGCCAGCAAAAGTCAGTAGAGGGCTGGATGTGAGCAGGCTCAGAGCTCTGGTCTGTGGGATCATCTCTCGGGCTCCCTGCTCCCAGGCTGGCCACAGTGGGCTCCACCCTCAGAGAGCCTCTGCCATGGCTCTTTATTGCAGTGGGATTTTGCAAAGCCCCTATAAATCATTTGCATTCAGAACCAAAATCCAGGCAGGGGAGGCAGATGCAATTAAAGGGCAGCTCAGCTCAGCTTTCTGTCTAGACAGCCCTCTCCTAAAATATCCAGCAGTGGGAGCATCCACCTCCCAGCAGAGAGGGCTCCTCTGGAGCCGGGTCCTGTGGCCTTTGCAGTCACAAATGACTTGGATTTCTGGTCCTGGATGAAAGTGCAGGGCTCGGCTTTGGCTCAGCCCGGAGCTGGACACAGTCTCAGGGCTTGGGAGTGGGAGAGAGGACAGCTCAGCTCCCCGAGCTGGGGTGGGGAATGGGAGGAGGTGAAGTTCAGCAGCTGCACATCCTCCAACCACCTCTCTGGTCTGATCTGAGCGAGGATTTCTGATGATTTTGGTGGTGCTGGAGCTGCCTCATCCCGTTTCCCACTGGTGGAGGCCAGCCAGGGCTGAAGGGCAAGGGGGTTCCCTGCTCGGCTGCCTGACATAGGGGGAATAGATTGGACATTTTGTGTGCACATTGCAGTGAAATCCACCCTGGGATTTCCTGGAAGCAGCAATAGCTGCTCCTTCCTCAGGAATGGCAGCAGCTGGTGCACAGGGAGCCCGGGACACTGGAGTGAGGGAAGGGCAGCAGCTGGGGAGGAGTTTGAAATGGGAAGTGTGACAGGGAGGGGAAGGACCAGGCTGCCTGTGAGGAGCTGGGGCTGCTCTGGGAGCAGGGTCTGTGTCTGCTCCACTGCCTGGACACCCAGAGACAAGAGGCAAAGAGAAAAGGTAGAAATCCTGGTCCCAAGTCAAGCCCATAGGCGGGACTGAGAGGCACAGGGTGTTCCCTGCAGCCCTGGATTTGCTGGGAGTGCCCATGGCTCATCCCTGCCACCCCAGCTGGAGACTGTGCCTCGGTCTCTGCTCCAGGCTCCACTCTGCCCTCCCGAGTGCTGCTCACAGGGATTTGCTGGGGATGTGGGGTCACTCCTCTGGGGCAGACGCTGCTCTGGACAGTCCCAGCAGCCTCATTTGCTGCTCCATGGGCAGAGGTGGCTGAGCTGAAGGGCAGCTTTGTTTGGGAGTGTTGTTCCATTTCAGCCATTTGCTGCAGGCAGGGGACTGAAATTGGTGGGACTAAACTGTGGCAGGAACATGGGACTGACTCTGATGCTTCAGTGCTGCCTAATCCCATCTGAGGATCCTGTCCCAAGCAGGATATTTCTGCTTTTCACTGGCTGGTTTGTGCCTCGGTTTACCTGTACCAAGCCCTGCATTTTGATTTCAAACTTTATAAGGACAGGGAAAGGCAGAGGCATCTGTGAGCACAGCCCCTTTCTGTTGAGCTCACAGCATGGAGCTGCATTTTGCTTGTTTATTTATATTTTTTTTACGTGGGGAGTTACACACCCTCTAAGGCTGGAAATAGCTGAGCAGTGACTCACAGGGGCCGGTTTAACTGCGCTGCTCTGGGAGCAGCTGCGTTTGGCAGCTGGGGAGGACCTCCAAAAGGTTCATCTCCACAGGGGCAGAGGGTGTTTTCGCTGCCGTGTGTTTATCTGCCCTCGGAGCTCAGCCAGCGCCGTGTCCCAGGGCCTGGCACAGAGCTGGGGGACAGGCTCTGTCTGCTTTCCGCAGGTCAGGGCTTTTGTCTCTGCTCTGTTTTGTGGTAAACGCTGCTGAGGCAGTGCCCAGCCCTGTGATTCATCCTGTTCCAGCAGCTGATCCACGGCATCCACGTGGCACCCGAAATCCGGGGGCAGCGTGCCCATGCTGGGGCTCCCAGTGCCAGCTGCTCCCAAAGCCCCGGAGCCAGGCTGGGCTGGCGGCCAGGCCGTGGGCACAGCAGCAGCTCCGTGGTGCCCACGCTGAGGTGTCCTTCTGTCTGTCTGTCCCCAGAATGGCTGCAGTCTGTCCAAGCCATGATGATCCTCTCCGTCATCTTCAGCGTGCTGTCGCTGTTCCTGTTCTTCTGCCAGCTCTTCACGCTCACCAAGGGCGGCAGGTTCTACATCACCGGAGTCTTTCAGATCCTGGCAGGTGAGCGGGGCTGAGGGGACACTGAGGGGACATAGTGGGGACACTGCAGTGGCACTGCCACCTGGGCCAGCCCCCAGACAGGGACATGGCTGCAGGGGATGGGCTCCAGGGGCATTCCGTGGGGTCCTGGAGCTGCTCCCTGCCTGGGAAAGGGAAGGGAAGGGAGGGGGGATGAATAATTCAGGGGTGTTGAGGTCTCACACACCTGGGATGGGATCCAGCTCTTGGGCCATTGTGCATCCATGCTGATCTGCCCTTGCACAGAGAGTTTCTGCCCCAGCCAGGGAGGCTCTGGAGGGACAGGGTGCCAGAGCCTCTGGGGCAGAGCTGGGGCAGTAGATCACAGGGATGCTGCAACGAGAGCTCTGCCTGTTCGCCAGGGCTCAGGTGGGATGCTGAGTGTCCAGGGAGGCTGTGCTGGCTCTGGGACACCTCGCCAGGCTGGGTGAGGCTTCCACAGCTGCTGGCAGGGTGGGGAAGGTTGTGACGATCCTGTTTTGGCAAAAGAGGGCTCGGTGATTATTTATAAACTTGCCATGAGGGGGCCTGGTGCTTTCCCCATGAGCACAGAGCCGTGGAGCTGCAGGGTGAGCTCTGACTTGGACTGAGCTGCTATTTTTAACTCTTTGAGAACTCAGTGCTGGAAAGGAGCCACAGCTCACATCCTACACTGCAGTTCCCCAAGTGCTGATGCTGTAAAGCCGCTGCCTCTGTTTATGTTTCCACATATGAAACCAGTGGAGAGGATTTTCAAGAGTTCAAGCTGAGAAATGTAATTGTGCTTTGAGGTTCTGGCTGCATAGGACAGAGTGTCTGGGGAGGAGACTGATTCTTTCCCAGAGTTTTAGATGTTAAAGTAGAAGCCACCTGAGGCCCTGCTATTTTATGAGTGGAAAAACTCATTCACTGAGTTTAGACAAAGTTTCTGGGCATGCTCTAATCAACGGGTCTTCCCAAACCCTGGAGAAATCCAGAGCTAACCTTTCCTGGCATGATGTCCTTGATGAGTGGATGTGCTTGGTCACAGTGCAGGTGGAGTTCAGATCAGTTCACCATCTCTGGAAAGAGAGATATATGGAAACCCCTTAGAGCCAAGGAAGGGAAATGGGCATTAATAATGCAATTACCTGCCTGAGAGCTTCTCTAATAGACCTGGGAGCAGAAGGCTTCTCTCTCCTGAGTGATTGCTGCTGAGGCCTCATTGCCAGAGGAGGAGGAAATGGGATTGCAGCCCTCCTGTCCCTGCTGTGCTGGGAGCCCTGGGGGGATGCAGGGTCAGCCCTGCAGTCTCTTGGAGCTGTGGGTTAACACCATGCCCAAGTGTGAAGGACAGAAAAAGCGTGTCCTCATCCCATCAAGATTCCCTGTGGCCAGGGGCACCTGTAGGCAGAGCTTTGGACCCAGGTGGGCCAGCAGAGGTGGGCACTGGTGGCCATCCTTGCTGTCCTCCCTGGCCAGGCCTGGAGGGAGGAGGAGGTGGCTCAGGTCAGTTTTGATCTTTGTGGCCCCAAATGTCAGGGCTGTTGACAGGAAGCAGGACATGGCTGTGCCTGCTCCAGCACGAGCAAACCCTGCAGACAAATGTCAGGAAGCCTTTGCCCTCCTGAGCTGCCAAAGCAAGACTGAAGCACGCTGCCAGGCTCTGCAGGGATGCTGCACTGGTGCTTGCAGCTGTGCAGGCAGCTGGCTGCAGCTGGGCCTCCCTGCCCAGCGTGTTCTCAGGCCCAGAGCAGGGCAGGTGCCCCAGCAGTGCAGGGGTAGCCCTCACCTCGGCTGGCCAGACTCCTGCTGCACACAATGGCCACTGTCTGTGGCCTGTCCCTGTCCCCCAGACAATGGCTGTGCTCTCTGCATGGGCTGGGCAGTGGGAGTTCTCTCCCCTGCTCGGAGAATGGAAACTGCTCCAGCAGCGCCTTAATGAAGTGAATTCCCACTTGTGCACTTTGCTGAACAAAAGGAGCAGTGTCGAGAGGAATTACAGCTCAAATATCATGGTGCTGAGATGTAGGTGGTCCTGAGGGCCGGGCAGGGGATTTGGAACTCGGCTCCAAGAACAGCCCCACGACTGGATAATAGAACCACTGGGGTTGACTCAAAGAGCTTGTTTGGGGCAGGAATAGAGGTGGCTTTGTGTGACTCCAGGCAGTGCCCACCCCCAAAGGGGGGTTTGCAAAAAAGCTTAAAGGCTGCCCACTGGGGCTGGGCCTGGCTGGACACCCCTGGGACCCACATGTGCCCCGGCTGGCCAGGGGGTGCCAGGGATGAGTCATGGGCACAGAAGGGTTTGCAGGGACCTGGGGTTTCAAGGTGCAGGGGTTTTCCAAGGAGCAGGGGTTTTCCAAGGAGCAGGGGTTTTCCAAGGAGCAGGGTTTCCAAGGTGCAGGGTTTTCAAGGTGCATGGTTTTCAAGGTGCAGAGTTTTTCCAAGGAGCAGGATTTTTTTCAAGGAGCAGAGTTTTCAAGGAACAGGGTTTGCTGGGAATGGAGCTAGCAGTTGAGCTTCTGGCACAGCTGTGAAGAATGGGGGATCACAGGCAGAGCATCCTGAGGCCTGGTTGGGTTTGTGGCTTTTATTACCTAGAGAGGTGGTACAGAGCCCCTCTTGCTTTGGAAGCTGTGTGTGTGAGCCCTTGCAGCACTGCAGGGAGCCGGCTCAGGGCACCAGGGCAGTGCAGTTGGTCTGGAGCAGCAGCCCCACTCTGAGGGATTGGCTAGCCCAGGTGATGCTCCAGCTTTGTCTGCTCCAGAGCCTCTGGCTTCACTTGCTGGGCATGGCAGAGATGTCCCTGCTCACCTGCAGCCAGGCAGAGCCCACAGCCCAAATCTGAGCCTCCTGGTTTCCCTGGGCCAGGATCCAAGGGGGCAGTAACAGAGCCTGTTCCCGTGCTGGTGTTGTCCTGTGTCACTCGGGGTGCCAGCAGGGACTGGCCCCCTGTGGCACCCCTGATGTGCCCCGCGCTCTCCCCGCAGGGTTGTGTGTGATGAGTGGTGCTGCCATCTACACAGTGAGGCACACGGACTGGCACCAAGCCTCAGAAAACACCTCCTACGGCTTCGCCTACATCCTGGCGTGGCTGGCCTTCCCCCTGGCCCTGGCCAGCGGCATCGTCTACGTCATCCTGCGGAAGCGCGAGTGATGCCACGGACGGGCCCTGGCGTGACAGGGGCACTGGCGACGGCCTCACGGGAGACGGAGGAGGGGGAGAATAGACGAGAAAACGGAAAAGAAAATTAACCGAAAAAAACCGAAAAAAAAACCAAACCCAAAACCCTCCCTCCCACCCAAACCAAACCCAACTGACCACCAGAGGAAACACTCAAAGGGTTCCTTGTTAATTGAAGATGTATATAGTGTCTATGGTTTAAAAAACCTATTTATAACACTTTTTACATATATGTACATAGTCTTGTTTGCTTCTGTTGACCTTGCGCTGTTTTAAAGACTAAAGCAAGTGCCTAAGGAACTCTCACTCTTAACAGTGTAACAAGAGCGCAGTGATTTTTCTCCCATGCAAAATCCTCTTTGAGCTGAACTCTCCTGCCCTGTCCCAGCCCGTGGTGCCCCATCAGAACCCCAGCCCTGGTTTTGGGCTGCCGTGGGTCATTCCCCCCTGGTTCTGCAGCCGGAGGGCTGGGCCCTGCTCCTGCCACATGCTGTGATCCCAAGGGCACGTCCAGATCTGACGGGAGACGCTTCCAAAAGGTTTGAAGGATTTCGGAGCAAAGGCTTTGATTGCCCCAAGTGCCTAAATGACTTATGTGCCTAAATCCCATTGCCTTGCCGCCACACCCGCTGGGAGTTTGGGCTTTTAAATCACTTAGGTGGAGCTGCAATCCAGGCCGGGCCATCCTCCCTCGCTCAGCTGCGGGGTCGGGCTGTGCCGAGCCAAGCCCTGGGAACTGCTGCTCCCAGCCTGGGACGTGCTCTGCCCTTGCCGTGGAGCTAAACTGCCCTGAGAGAGCAGTCAGGCCAGTGTGTCCCTGAAATCCAACCCCAGATGTATGAAATGGTGCTATCTATTTACCATTCCTTATCCTGCTAGGCCATTTAACCTTAGCCACTGGAAATTCACTTAACGACCTTGAGGAAAACAACCAAGCTAGAAATGAGAAATAATTCTGTGTAATATAAATGAGCTATAACTGCTTTTGTACTTAGATTTGCTCTTACTATTATTTTTAATAAAGCATTTATAACCAAGATTCCTTTTTCCCCTCCGTGGTGCAGAGGAACAGAAGCAGCTCTGGCTGGAGCCCGTGCGGCTCTGGCACCAGAGTGAGATGTGAGTCCTCTGTCTGTCAGCAACGAGTCTGGCCATGAATGGAACAGGCACCAGCACAGACCCCGCACTGCCTCTGAGGACTCCAGACACTGTTGCTTTTTTTGGTTAATCTTGGGGTTTTTTGAGGTTCTACTTTTTCTTTTTTTTTTTTTGCTTTGCTTTTCTGATTTTATACCGACTGTGTGGACTAAGAAGCAGTGAAATAAAAGTCAGAATAACTCAGATGCTTCTGCTTTTTGGGGTTTTGGGGGTTTAGATGTGCTTGCACAGCCATCCCATGGAATCACAGAGTGATTTGTGTTGGAAGGGACCTTAAAGCCCATCCAGTGCCACTCCTGCCATGGGAAGGGACACCTCCTGCTGTCCCAGGCTGCTCCAAGGCCCACCTAACCTGGCCTTGGGCACTGCCAGGGATCCAGGGGCAGCCACAGCTGCTCTGGGCACCTGTGCCAGGGCCTGCCCACCCCTCATTTATTTTCCTGTGTGCTCATTTTGCTGAGCTCTAAGCCCAGGAGGGGCTTCCCCTTGCTGGAGCAGCACCTGAGCCCCTGTGAGCTGCAGCCCTGGGACACGAGGTCACCCTGGGCCCTGCTGGCTTTGGCACCTGGCAGAGGGGACAAATCTTTCCCTTCTGAGGAGCAGGTAGGATCACAAGTGTGTTTTTCCATCTTGTGGGGAAATTAAAGATATTCTTTCTTGCCTTGGATCAACACCCCAGAAGGCAGAAAAGAGCTGAGTGCTGCAGTTTTGCCTCTGCTCTTTGGCCATTCCCAGTGGAAACAAGTGAGAGGCATCGACTCAGTCCAGCACCTCAGGCTGCTTCGTGCTGAGGATGCAGTTTTGGAAGTGAGCATAGCAAAAGGATGTTGCAAAGAAGAAAAAAGGGGAAGGGTTGAAAACTTTTGGAAAAGGTTAGAAGGGGAAAAGCCACTGGTTTGCAGCAGAGCTGACACCCCGTCCCCCAGAGCGGCATGGAGCTGTGTCAGGGGAGGGCTCGACTGGGTACCAGGGAAAGGTTCTTCCCCCACAAGGTGCTGGGGCTCTGAACAGCTCCCCGGGCCTCTGTGCAGCGCCCAGAGCTGGGCTGGATGATCCCTGTGGATCCCTTCCAGCTCAGGATACTCCAGAATTCCATGGAACTCTCACTTGGGCTGACTCGGGTGGGCTGGAAGATGTCAAACCCCATTTCCCTCACCGGGGCTGCAAACACACAGCACAGCTTGGGGAGGATGGGAGCTGCTGGGTGACACCTGCACCGGGGCACTTCGGTACCTCCTCTGCCCATTCCCCCCGTTATTCCCCCCTCTTCTCCCCTATTCCCCCTGTTATTCCCCCATTATTCCCCCATTATTCCCCCGTTATTCCCCCGTTATTCCCCCATTATTCCCCCTGTTATTCCCCCGTTATTCCCCCGTTATTCCCCCTCCCGTTTCCGCCGCTCCCGGCCGAGCGCGGAGCGCGGGCGCCCTCCGGTGGCTGCGGGCGGAACTGCAGCAGCGGGACCCCCCCAGCCCCGCCGGGTTTGGGGACACAGCCGGGTTTGGGGACACGGCCGGGTTTGGGGACACGGCCGGGTTTGGGGACACAGCCGGGTTTGGGGACACGGCCGGGTTTGGGGACACAGCCGGGTTTGGGGACACTGTCGGTTTGGGGACACTGCCGGGTTTGGGGACACTGCCGGGTTTAGGGACACGGCCGGGTTTGGGGACACAGCCGGGTTTAGGGACACTGCCGGGTTTGGGGACACTGCCGGGTTTGGGGACACTGCCGAGGAGGGACGGCTCCGGCTGCGAGCAGCGCCTGGCAGAGCTCTGGAATCCCAGAGGAGTTCGGGCTGGACGGGCGTTGCAGCTCCTCTCGTTCCAGCCTCGGACAGAGACACCTCCCACTGTCCCAGACTGCACCAGCCTGGCCTGGGACACTGCCAGGGATCCAGGGGCAGCCACAGCTGCTCTGGGCACCCTGTGCCAGCCCCTGTCTGCCCTCTCAGGGAACAACTCTTGCCCAATATCCCATCCAGCCCTGCCCTCTGGCAGTGGGAACCATTCCCTGTGTCCTGTCCCTCCATCCCTTGTCCCCAGTCCCCCCCCAGCTCTCCTGGAGCCCCTTCAGGCCCTGGCAGGGGCTCTGAGCTCTCCCTGGAGCCGTCCCCTCTCCAGGTGAGCACCCCCAGCTCTGCCAGCCCAGCCCCATGGGCTGCTGTCCCCACGGCCAGGTGGTGGCAGATGGGATGCAGCTCCCAGGCCATGTTCAGCAGCATGGAGAGCTGGCTTCCTTCCAAAGGCATCACTTACTGCCCACTGGAAACAGCTGAGTTCAAGTGTTAAAGAGTTACATTTTATGATACAACCACAAGATGCTCCAGAGGTCTTTACTCCCACCTGCTGCCTGGGTGTGTCTGCCACCAGCTCTAGGCTGGGCTTTGTTTCACTCAGCCTTGAACACCTCCAGGTGTGGAGAGTTCCCAACACTCCCCTGCTAGGGAAAAAGCCTTTCCTAAATATCCCAGACCTCAGTCTGCCCTCACTGCATCCACAGCATCCGTCCTCTAGCTCAGGAATCCCTCTGCACCAGGGGTGTGGGCACTGCCAGCAGCCAGGCTGCTCCATCCCAGCCGTGCTGTGCCCCCCACACGGCCCCGGCAGCTCCCGAGGGGACAGAAGGCATTAAAGCAAGGTCCAGCCTTTCTGCCTGATCAGCTGTGAGCACTCACAGAGCTAAATGCGTCTCCAAATTTCAGTGCTCCCTGGGGCTACAGCCCAATTAAAGTCCAAACAGCCCATAAAGCAGCGGGCTGAACACAACAGCAGCAGCACGGCACGAAACGGCAGAGGGGTGAGAAAAATATTAGGGAAGTTTCTTTAATGTGTGTTGTGTCATAAAAGCAATTGTTGAAATGGTTTTTGCAGCGTTCTCAGCAGTAAATACTCCTGGAGAAGGCGCTGAGCAAATCTCATCTCCCGCTTTCATTTACTGCCCTGTAAATTGAAAAGTTACGGTGGGAATTAAACCCGCGGGTGCCCGGGCACAGCTGAGGCTGCAGCCCCACAGCCGGCGGGGCCAGCCCTGCCCCGAGGGACCCGGGATAAGGGATGTGGGATATGAGATACGGGAGAGGGACTGGGGACAAGGGATGGAGGGACAGGACAAGGGGAATGGCTCCCAGTGCCAGAGGGCAGGGTTAGATGGGACATTGGGCAGGAATTGTTCCCTGGGAGGGTGGGCAGGGCTGGCACAGGGTGCCCAGAGCAGCTGTGGCTGCCCCTGGATCCCTGGCAGTGCCCAAGGCCAGGTTGGACACTGGGGCTGGGAGCAGCCTGGGACAGTGGGAGAGGTCCCTGCCATGGCAGGGGGGGCACTGGATGGGCTTTGGGGTCCCTTCCTACCCAAACCATTCCAGGATTCTGTGACTCCCTGCAGCCCTGAGCACACTGTGGGCGCTGGGCTGGGCTTGGCCAGGCTGCAGATCCAGGTGACAATGACTGGGGTGTCACCCAGCTCTCCTTGGCTGCTCCCAACACCTCAGGAGTTAACCCCTGGGTGCTCAGAGCTGGGCTGGGAGCCAGCAGAGCTCTCGGGCTCCCCAGGGCCCAGGGGGGAGCAGGTCCTGGCTGTGCTCTGGGATCCATCCTCTGCTCCCACCCCACACTGGGGCTGCTCTTGCCTTTCCCTAAGCTCCCAGCATTAACAAGCCACTTCCCCCAGGCTGATGAAAGGATGAAAGCTCCGTGTTGTCCCTGGTTTATTTGTTTCCTGGGGGATAATACAACATATTTAGCTTTCCCCAAGGGTGAGCTTTCCTGGAGGGCTCTTTGGCTGGCGCTTTGCAGGATGGTTTTATTGCTCCTCTGCAGGCACTGGGTGGGGAAAGGCTTTATTTTAAAGTCCTTTAACTGCTTCATTATAGTCTCTGTCGGTCATGTCTCCTTTCATATCCACTTTTTCAGCTTTCATTTCCCAAGGCTCCATCTTATCTGCCTTTGGAGGCCGCTCTTGTAAAAAAATTTTAAAAAGGAAAATCAAACCCCAAAGCTCTGTCCCTGGGCTGCTTTCAAGAGAAAGGACCCTGCCCCCTTTCAAACCTCTTTTGAGAGGAACAAATCCCAAGCCAGCGTGTGCCACAGCCCCCAGGAAAGCCTCTGAAGTAAATTAAACCAAATTAGTGTCTATGATATAGATGAGCAGAGGAGCCCCCGCTGCGTCCCTGGCCTGGCCCTTGGCGTAATCTTTAACCCCTGTCCCTTGCTCCAGTCGCCTCTAATTGACCGTGAAGCACCTGGGGGTGGCTGGGGGGGATCCCATCTGCCCCGTGCGGGCAGGATCCCCACGCCGAGGGGATGGAGAGGGTCTAATAGGCTGGAATAATGAATTACCTTCCACCTCCCCTGAAAAGATCCAGGCTTCCCTCCCCTGTCCAGAGGGGCTTCCTGGGTCCCCCTGAGCCACCCCCAACATTTGCGGTTCACCAACCCACAGCACAGCAGGGTCACCTGCTCCTGTCCCTGAGGGGTCTCGGGGCAAACCCTGCTCCCCCCCGCCCCGGGGCAGACCCTGGCCCCCCTCGGGGCAAACTCTGGCTGTCGCTGGGCTGGAACGCCTTCACTCGGTGCCAGCGGGCTCCGAAGGTCTCGGGGGGCTCAGCGGGAGGGACGGGGGTGTCTGGCCCTGGCCAGGGACGGGAATAGGAGCAGGAAATTTGCTGCTGATACTGCAGGGCTGCCTGGCAGGATGTGCTGGTGCAGGGAGGATGCTCCCCGTCCCACGGAAGCCTGGCAGTGTCACCTCGGGGCTGTCCTGGAGTGCCGGGGCAGCGACTTCGGTGCCTGCGAGCGCTCGCGTGCACAGGGGCTTCAGAAGGGGCTGCATATTTTATGAGCGTGGCTATAAATGAATCACGGGGAAATTAAATGGTGAAGCAGCAATAACCCCCCGGAGCTGAGGCCAGCAGAGAAAATGCCCGGAAATGTGCAGGAGGGGGCGGTAGGTCCCCGCAGCACCGGCGGCGCGGCTGAGCATCCCGGGCTGGCCGAGTCCCTGAGGGGGGACACGGGTGTCACAGGCTCGGGGGCGGTCAGAGACAGTCATCCCTGCTCTGGACGAGCACCCAGAGCAGCCTCTTCCCCTGGGCTGGATGAAAAAAGACAAATCCGGGCGTTTGGTTTGGCTTACTCCCGGTAAGGATTCCCAGGCAGGAGCATTTTGACTTCGGAGCAGCAACTTTGTGGCTGAGGATTCGCTCCAGCACAGAGCAGCTCAGACCGTGCCCAGCCTGGCCAGCACCGCCCCTGGGGCTACTTTTGGGGATGAACTGCTCCCTTTGCAGGGTGGATTAGTGTCCTGCCAGAGCCTGGTGCTCAGCCCCTGCTGGGACTCTCTGGGGAACTCGCACACATTTTGTCCAGTCCTGGACTTCTCTGACTGATTCCTGGAAAAATGTAGCAGTGCCACGGTGGGGTTTGATCCAGGGCAGAAGGAAGAGCCAATAAACTTCTATGAGAGCAAAGGTGTGCAGTGGGTGAAGGGGCAGGGCTGGGCAGGTGACCCTCGCTCCCAAGTCACACGGGGTTATCTGGAAACATCAGGCATGGTGTGAGGCTCTCCTGCTGGAAAAGCTGGATTTGTACCAAGGAAATGCAAGGAGAGAGCTTTGAGCAGTGAATCAGAGCAGCAAAAGGAACTCCTCCTTGTCAAGGGTGCTGGGAGGAATTATTGGTTGTTTCAAGTGGTCTTAGGGAATTCTTCAAGTGCTCAGAGGGAAAAGACATGAGGAGAGGAAACAAATGACAGGAGTAAGCCTGACTGGCATTTCCCATGGATTTGCAGGATTTCCTGGTGTGCCAGGGTCGCCAGTCACTTGTGCCTTGATGGGCAGTGCCCTCGATGAGCATCCTGCTGGTCTGCCCAAACCTCTCAGGCCTCTCTTCCCACCGAGACAGACTCAGCTCTCCCAGCCTAACTGGGATGAGCATCCAGGCAGGACAGCAGGGTCCCTCTGCCTGCTGCATCCCCAAAGTGCAGCTCCTGAGCTCACTCAGCCAGGGCTGTGCTCCCAGAGGAGCCGCACACGTTCAGGAGTTCAGGATTTCCCCTTTTGTGAGAGAGCCAGCTGAGGAGGCTGTGCAGGGCAGGTGTGCTGGGATGGGACACTCCGGTGGCCCTGGGGGGATTTCAGAGCTGTCCTGCCCCTGCAGCAGCCGATGTTTAACTGTGGCTGTCCTTGCAGTGTGCCAAGTGCAGCAGGAGTGGCCTCAGCAGGGCTGCCTGGGCACTGGGTGCTGCCCTCTCAGAGCGCCCAGGTGCTTTGCCTGAGGCCGGAGCTCTGCCAGGTGAGCAGGGCAGGGGGACACTGTGACTGGGGGGGGGTTTTGGGAGGCCCAGGGCCACTGATGTGCTGTGGCTGCAGCTCTGGTTCTGTGGCAGCACATCAGGCAACGAGTCCCACTGCAGTGATGATGGCAAACTGGGCAGGGAATCCAGTGGGACCAAGCCCTTCGCTCAGCCTCTGTGCCCTGGTCTCCAGTGCTATTGGAATAACAGCTGGGGTGGCAGGGGTGAGGTAGGAAGGTCAGTGACAGCCCAAGGTGGCACTGGTGTCCCATTAGGCAGCTGTTGGGAGCCCCCCAGTGCCCCCAGTCAGCACCCCAGGGTTGGAGTGCTGCTTGCCCTGCTGCCTCCTGGGACCCCAGCAGTGCCCTCCAAAACCTGCACAGGGGAGCTGGGGCAGTGGGGAGCAGGGGTGGGGATCCCCAAGTGCTTAAATATTCTAATCACTCCATCTTCTGGGGGATAATACTTTTAATTTTCGCCGCACAAAGAATATGTCCTGAACCAGAAGGGGTTTGCCTAATTCATCATGCTTGCTCTGCACACAATACCAGGGCTGACAAGCAGAACATTTTAAAATGAGAGAAGTGGACATAATTAATGCTCATGAATTGCAAACGCTTCTTTATTAAAGGGCTTTTGCTTGCCCCGGGACCATCTGCTTCATATCACTGGGCCGGGGTCCTCAGGCTATAATAACTTGCAGCTTTAATAATTTTACCTCTTAATTAAAGCTCATCTCAAAGTGCAGGAGCACAGACATGTTCCAAGCCCAAATCTGATTTTTAACGGAGCAAACCTTGAGGGATGGGTAATAGAATTTGCATCTTCCCCTTTGCAGCCTCCCTGCAGTGGAACTGCTGCCCAGAGCGGGGCCAGAGCACCAGTGGGGATTGGAGGGGCTGCAGGACCAGGGGCTGTGCTCCTGCAGAGCAGGGGGTTCCTGCTGCCCCCCATCCCCTGGAGGGTGGGGATGGCCTGAAGCCCCCCCTGCCCGATCCCTGCCTGGGCCACTGGGAAATCTCCTGCCTTAGTACAGGGAGGGATCTTCCCCCTGCAAGGGGATGCCAAGGCTGTGCTCCCTGGAGCTGAGCCCAGGGATGCAGGGAAGGGGGTCCCAGGCTTAGCCTGGTACTGCTGGAGCCTCGGGGCTCCCCAGGCAGTGGAGACCAAAGCTCTCCAAAGCTGACACCAGCCACAGCTGCTGTCCCCACAGGTCCAGGTGA
>JAWWMU010000055.1:10744430-10818853 GCA_035048155.1 Cinnycerthia olivascens
CAGCCACAGCTGCTGTCCCCACAGATCCAGGTGACCTCTGGGGGGCTGTGCTCCATGGGAGGGATGAGTTGACGGTCCATGAAATATGGTGGATTAATTCCCACTTCATTGTGCCAGACAAGAGGCCAAAGGTCGAGGTCCATTAAGAAAACTGAGTTTGAATTAATGCCCTGCACTTCACACATTGAGGTCTTCTCATGGACAGAACATTTCATTGGAAATGTTTTAATTATTTATGTGTTAATTGAGTGCCGTAGAACTTGATTCAGTGAAGGTGCATTAAGGAGGAAGAGTTTGGGTTTTGAATGACACTTTGTTTGTCCAAATTGAAAAATCAATAAATAACCTTAGAACCACAGAGACATCTTGATCTGCTCTGCTCTGCTCAGTTTGCCCCTGCAGATCCACGGGCAGGATTTGTTCCTGCAGAGCCCTTGTCCCATCCTGAGGGGGAAAGGGCTGCGATGCTGCAGGCAGCAAACACTCAGCATCTGCAACAGAGCCAGGACACTACAATCGAGTCATGCCTCCTCTTTATATTCTTGTAAGTTCTGAGGAAAACATTTATTTTAGCCGTTGCAACAGTTTCCTTTTGTTTTTGCTTTGCTGACCAAAGCAGCTGGTTTTCAAAAACGTTTTAAAGAGCAACCTTCTGGTTTTGGTTACAGAAACAAAACAAACAGCTGCTTTTCTGTAACCAACGTTTACTTTAAGGAAAATTCTTGCTTTTAATGAAAATTGGAACAAATGATTGATCATAGTTTTGTTCGTTTTTTTTCTCCTGCAAAAATTGTAATTTCCAGTGACACGTCTCCAGCCAAATTTCCATTTGGATGGGGAGTGCACAGCCAGCTCTGCCGCTGAGTTTCTGCCTGTCTGGGCTCCCCCAAGGATTAGGAGATGTCTGCTTGGGTCCGTGACCCTGCAGGGTGCAAGGAATCCCCAGGGGAGCCCCCACTCCTGCAGGCTCCAGTTAAAGCCATCAGAGCGAGTGGGAGCTCTGCAGGGGAAGCACTCATGGAGGAGGAGCTGTGGCTCTCCACACTCATTGATTAGAATTAATTTTTGCCCCTCAAATGCAAGCCCCTTGAAAGGGGATGGACAAAAACCTGTTTTCCTCCTGTGCTTGTAGCTCTCTGCCAGAGGCACAGGAGCGGGGGACCCTGGCAGCTGACCTGGAGCTCATCCATTATGGATGGAGCTGCCTGGGAAGGGCTGTCCCCAAAAGTGGTGCTGCTGGTGTCTCTAAGGACCTTCAGTCATGCTCCAGGACAAGGCTCCCATCACCTCTGTGCATTCATCTTCTGTGCTTCCACCCCGTGCCCAATGTTCTTCCAGCTCTCACCCCTGAAATTGTCCCTTTGACAATTCCCTGACACAAAATTCCCGACAAAACCACAGAACAGCAGAAAGAACATTGCCCATACTGAGCTCCAGAGCATGCCCAAAATCTTTGGGCTTTTCTTCTCTTTGGGGACATCGATACTGGGCATGGAATAAACCACCAGGCACTCAAACCACTTGGGCTGAACAGCCCAAGGGATCTCCAGTTCTGTCTCCAGGGGTTGTACTGGACCCTCTGGAGGCTGCTGGGCAGGAGCAGCAGGGGACACTCCTGTCCCGAAGGAGGACAGGGGGGCTGCGAGGGAGGGACTGGCTCCTTGTGGGACCGAAGGAAGGTTTGGAGCTGAAATCCTGAGCCTTCCCTCTGCCCTGGGGCCTGTCCTGCTGTCCCTGGGCTGGGGACTCTGCAGCAAGGCCAGGGCCTCAGAGAGGGCTCTGTCCCCTGCCTGTCACCCCTTGGGCACTGCCAGGGATCCAGGGGCAGCCACAGCTGCTCTGGGCTCCTGTGCCAGGGCCTGCCCACCCTCCCAGGCATCCAACAGAGGGTGGGAGGCACAGAGAAATTACAGAAGGTAAATGAATCTTCCCATTTCTCTCCAAATGAGTTATTAATCATATCTCATTTACATATTCATTAACCATAATATGCACCATATTTTTATTAATGTGGCAAAGAAACTATTACAGGTGAAAAATGTGTTGTCTGTTTATTTTATGAAAGGATCTTGTTCCTCGTTTGCATGAGTTAAAAATTGATGTTTTTTCTTGCCACACAGAAAAGGAACTGCTGGGGGAGTGTTCCAGCCTGGACCCATGGAAAAAGGAGCTGGGAATCAAAGCCACTGGTACTGGGGGATTTTCTTCTCTTTGGCCAGGAATGGGTTATTCCAAGTCAGTCCTGGGCTGGGACAAGGGGGAGCAGCCTGGAGCAGGGATTTTCCACCCAGCACTGCCTCCTGATTGAAGGGTTTCAGAAGGTTCTGCAAACCAGCACAGAAATCCTCTCTGTGCATTTCCACTCAAGCAAGGGAAATGTGAGGAGCAGAACTCACAAATGAATATTCAAAGCCCAGTTCTGAATTGATTATAAAGGGGAGCCATCCAATGGTCAATAGTTTCTTTTATTCTCGTGGAAGTAAGATGAAGTTTTGGGTTAAAATGCTTGAGGAGCTACATCCCCAAGTCCTTCCCACTTCCCTCCCTGCAGTTTTATGATGAAAATTCCTGGATTTCAATGCATTTTTTGGTGCATCAGGCATGAGCCACTAATTCAAAGGGGAAACTTTGTTTTTCCCATTGCCATTTCTTTGGTCCAGAAGGTTAGACTGGCCTTAAGCAAAATGATGTGGCAGAGAAAAAACACGTTGTTGATTTAAATCTTTTATTGTGAGTCCTGTGGGTGAATTGTGGTGTTGGGACCACATTGGGGGTCAGGGAGCTGCCCGTGCTGCCCCAGCAGGGCTGTATTCCACAGACATCAATTCCTCTGTCCAGAGGATACACCCCTTGCACAGCTCTGTCAAAGCTGTTCTGGCCCACAGGGCTTTAACAATCGCAGCAAAGCTGCTTCCCTGCAGTTTGTGCCAGCACTGCACCAACCACAGGCACAGGAACGTCCCACAGGGCTCGGCGGCACCTGCCAGGCACCAGTAAAGTTCTCACTTTCCAAAGGGGAAACTGAGGCACAGGGAAGACCTTGAATGTCTCTGGGCACCTTGGGGTTTGAATTACATGGTCTTTAAGGTCCCTTCCAACCCAGCCCATCCCATGATGCTGTGGCTGTCTCTTGGTGGCATGAATTCCCTGGCAGGACGAGTGGCAGTGTGTCCACAGGGCCAGCACAGCTGTGCCTGCCCATGGCTGGACCCAGCTGCTGTCACCACCAACACGGCAGGTGCTGTGACTGTCACCCTGAGGGCTTCTCAGGACTTTATCCTCAGGGCTTTCTGTGCCTTTGTTCTGGCCAATCCATCCTGTGACAGGAAATCACCTCCTTTATAAAGTTTGGGATTACTGGGCTACCTGAACTCCAAAGCTTCCCGAGCCTCCCAACTCCTCTCCCCCTCACTCCAAGGTACCACTGCTGGCTCAGGTCCTGAGTCACTGTGTGGTGGCCACAGGCTCCCAGCTCAGCACAGGAACCTGTTTTGGCAGAGCCCGGTGGAAGCAGAGCCTTTCTTCCCAGCTGCAAGGAACGTGCCTGTGTCGGATTTGCTGCCCGAGCCATTCCCAGCCCAGCCCAGAGATTTATCAGCACGACAGCCAGTTTTCATCAGCTCCATTTCTGTGTCCCCATCTCCCCCTGAGCACTGCACCCAAGCTTTTCTTCCCTCCTTTGTTCCCACCAGAGCTTTTCTTCTCTCCCAAGCCCTTGAACAACCTGGGCTGTGATGAGCTGCTGGTGGCACAGAAACATTCCAAGGGAAAACAGGGATGCTTCTGCGTCATCCCCTGGCACATCTGAGCTCCCAGGGGCCCAAATACCAGCCCTGCCCAGCCCGCCAGGCCAAGGGAAGCAGGAAGAAGAAAAATAAATGTGATGACAGTTGGGCTCTTGCAAATGAGTCGTGGTCTGCAAGAAGCCAGAATAAGCATCTCTCACCAATGCGCTGGGGCTGGAGCTGCAGGGAGAGGGGGAACTGCAGCATTCACACCACGGGGGCAGAGGTCTGCAACGTGAGCAGCCCCGCTCACAGAGGCAGATTTCCTGCCTAATAACGCTCCAGGGAAATACCTGGGCACGGCTGCTCAGCCGTGTCCAACGCCTGCGTGTGGAGCAGGAGCAGGGAGAGGGGGAATGCTGCAGCAGGGGCTCCTCCAGCCCA
Source organism: Cinnycerthia olivascens (assembly GCA_035048155.1). Taxonomy (NCBI): domain Eukaryota; kingdom Metazoa; phylum Chordata; class Aves; order Passeriformes; family Certhiidae; genus Cinnycerthia; species Cinnycerthia olivascens. The sequence goes on from JAWWMU010000055.1 coordinate 10,748,600, forward strand.
GCTCTGCGGGGCACAGCCCCTGTCCAGGTGTGAGCTTGAGCTCTGGAAGCCCTCACAGGCCCCTTGTATTTTGTCCATTGTGCTTCAGCCTGAGCTGTCTGGCCTAAAACCTGCTCTAACCCCATGCAGAGAGATGTGCTTTGAGCCTGAGCTTGGGTTCACAGGGACTTCAGCTCACTGCTGAGGGGCTCTGGGCTCAAGGACAGGCTGCTCCTGAAAGCAGGAGAATTTTGTCTCCATCTCCTTTGCAACGAAGAGTTAATTTGGGTCTGGACAGCACAGTTTGGGGTTTATTGTCTTCCAACACCACCAAGCAATTCCCTGGGCTGCTTTTTCAAGCCTTTTTAGTCATTCCCTTTCATCTCGTTCCTGCACACCACGAGTCTCTGTGTGGTTTGTGCACACTTGGCTGTGGCTCAGATGCCCATGGCCCTCTCCATTCCTCCAGCATCTGCACTGGGTTCCAGTTAACTTCTGCCCCACCAGAAACCCAGAATACTTCTCCAGCAATGTCAGAAAGCTCGTGTAGCTGATATTTATTAAGGCTTTTGCTGCCTGTAAGAAATGTGAAAGTCAATCCAAGTGATTGATCAGTCTGATCTGCTTTGCTCTGTGCTTTCTGGGCCAGGCTGAGATTTGGCTGGAATGAAAGAAATCTGGAATTCTCTTTTGAGCAGCACCATGATCGGCCACAGCTTTTGGCCAGAAACAAAATAAAGGCAGAGCAGAAGCAGGCAGTGAGAGCCAGGTGAGATTCTCACCTGAGCCCCTGCCTGTCTCACCTGATCTGTGGTGGCTTCCAGGGGTCCTTCCCAGTCCATGGTCTGCCACAGCAATGGGTTATTTATGCAGCATCTGCATCCGGAGCTACATCTGCCCCTGCTTGTTTGGGAACGAGCCCCAACTGCTGCCTTCAAAGCAGAGCCAGGCTGCCAAGCTCCAGCGCAGTTCCTCATGTCCACTGAATCTGCAGAGGGTTCTGTCTGCTGCTCCACCCTCCCCAAAGCCTTTTGATCACAGCTGCCCTTCCCACGGCAAACAAACAGCCTCGTCCTGCTCCTGGTGCCCACGCTGATCCCTGGAAGGCTTTTGGGGAGGTGCCAAAGCCCCGGCAGCTCCCGACCTGCAGGGCTGCACTGCCAAGCAGGAGCTTTCAACCAAAAATCCTTGACAGGTTTGTGGTGCAGGCTGAGCCCGGGGTGGGGTGAAATGTGGGAGCAGGCGGCGGCTCTGGATGACAGCAGGAGCTGCTGAATGAGAGGGCTGTGCTCAGCCTGGGAGGGGAGGCAGGGCAGAGCCCAGGGCAGATGGCAAACCCTGGCACACTGCAGAGGCCCCCTTGGATGGGAACCAGACTCACAACCACTGCTTTCAAAGAGACTTGGGGTCGTGTCACCAGGAACAGAAACTGCCCCACCGAGCCTGCTGGGCTGATGCTGCTCAGCCCCGCAGCACAGGTGTCTGTGTTTGGGTTACTGGTCCTGTCCTCTCTTCAGCAATTACATTTCCTGGCCTTTTCCTGCCCCAAATCAGAGCCTTTCACCTGTGATTCTGCTGCTGGTATGAGAGTGTCTCAAAAGACTGCAAGCAGTGCCCCAGTTGCTGACATGGCCCTGCTGCCCCAGGGTGTCTGTGAGGCAGCACACGCCAGATTTCACACCCAGGGACTCAGCAGTGACTTCAGGGGACACATCCATGTGTCACATGCTTGGAACAGGCCCTGACCACCACTCACACCTGAGGTGTTATGCAGGGCAAGGCTGCAAAGCCTTGGTGATGAAGCTTCTATTGAGACCAGGTGGAAAAATGAGGGCTGGGGACAGGAGCTCCCCTACAAATCCCAGCAGAGCCAGATGGGAGCCTCTGTCTCCCTGCTCAGCAGAGCACACTGCTCCCTGGGTGAGTCCTCGGGGTGGTTTTGGGTCCTGGGGAACACAGAGCTGTGACTTTTCCAATCAGGAGCAGAGGGAAACGCTCACATTTTCCCAGCAGCCGCAGCCAGGGAGCTGTTAAGTTGTGAGGTCACACCAGGGGATGCTTGTCCTGTGAGCTCACTCGGGCATGGGGAGGGAGCAGGTGGCTCTGGTTGGGCTCCTCCAAGCCCACCCTGAACCCTCCCCTTGCAAAAACCACCAGAGACACAGGGAGACAACATCCCAGGGAAAAGGGAGTGAGAAATGTTCCTATAAAGTAATTTTGGTTTTGTTTTTTTTTTAACTAAGGAAGTAATTATCAGCAAAATGGGAAGCTTATGTTTGAAAACCATTTGGGTTTTTTTCAAAGAACATTTCCAAATGGAACATGGGAGTGTTTAAACAAACACCTCAGAGCAAGACACAACTTGGAAGTGGCATTTAGGGGGAATGAAACAGCTCTAATCACTCTGGTCCATTACTCCTGACAGGGGAGATGAGGAGCTGCTGAGCATCCCTGTCGGGGGCAGGCTGGGCTGGGTAAAGCACCGTGCCTGGAACAGTGATCTCAGGGATCTGTCAGCACGGCTCCACACCCCATTTGCAGGGGCTGGGCTGTGCTGACAGCCTGGCCTGGCCTGGCCTGGGAGCCCCAGAGCAGCACAGCCCCGGGAGCTGAGCTGGGAACGGGGGCTGGACTCTGCTCAAGTTTTTCCACTGCCTAGGCCTAAATTTTGGGTTTTCCGCTTGCCTTGCAAGATTTGCTGAGGAATATTGCACTGATTTCTGTCTGCAGCAGCCCGAGCCAAGCAGCATCTCTCACCTGCTGGGAATAATTTGTACAAGGAAGCTGTTGCTGGTTCTGTCTCATGGCCTGTTCCTGAATATCAGTGGTGGGAACAAAAGGAATAAAAGCCAGTCCATCCTAGTAACAGGCAGATTTCTACGGGGGCTTGGCACTGCAACGTGGGATTTCAGCAAAAGGACTTCCTTACCTCAGCAGCTGAACAGAACACCACAGCCCGATGTGTTTTGTCGTGACAAAAGGCTGCATTTTGCAGCTGGCTTGGCAGTCTTCTGTAAGATGGGCTCTGTGGTGCCCTGGGATTATTCCCACGTGGAACAAGTGGAGCTGTGTCAGATTGCTCTGAGGGTGGGACTTGGCTCCAGGCCTCCCCCAAAGCTCCAGTCCAGCAGCTTCTCTCCAGGCTGGAATGGGGCTGGGAAAGGGCTCAGCTCCCCTCCAGGGCTGCTGGTCACCCCTGGGGACAGGAACGTGCTGCTGTGACTCCTGTAGGCAAGAGCAGCATTGTGGGACCTGTTGAACAGAAGAATTTTAATTGGCATTATTAAAATGTTTTGCATGACATCCAAGGCTGAGGATGTAATTTGGGAAACAGCCCTGTAATTTATGCCCAGATATTATTTGGCACATTGGCTGCTCCGTGACAAAGGGAACTGAGGGGGAACAATGTTCCACCTTCTTCTTGCTCCTCCCACCATCTGCTTGCAATATTCCTGCCTGAGGACATGAAAACGTTTGTGTCCAGAGGAGCTGGCCCAGCTCATCAGGCTAAATATGAACCATGGCAGAATGATTATGGGAGAACAGGGCAAAAATGGCTTAAGCAGCCAGCCCTCCTCATTAATAGCTTGTTATTGGCACAACTGATGTGTGTTGCCATCCCACACTACACTCAGCCAGTACATAAATGTTTTCCTTAGCATATTTTTAATCTTGCTAATTTATCTGTTACTGTCACACTGGGGCTGTTAGCTTTGAACAAATGGCTGTTATTAATCACTGGAGAGCTGTTAGACACCACAGCCATGGTGTTAAAGCAGCCCAGGAGTGGCACTTGGAGGAATATTCAAACAGAAATATAAAATTCCCTTGGTGCTGGGCATGTGGGTGACGCCTCTGGGACGGGAGCCACAGGGTGCCTGCAAACGCTGCTCCTGTGTGCCCAACGTGCCCGGTGGAAATTCCTTTCTCTGAGGAGTAATTTCAGTTTAAGACCTTATTTATTATGAAGTTGCTTTGAGGTGGAAACAAAAAAAAGCAAAACGAGTTGCAACAGTTGGAGTTGAGCAGTGTGGTTTAACCCTGGCTGCGCCGTGCTCGGGGTTTGGGGCTCTCTGGTCAGTTTGTGTTCCCTGGTTCCCCTCTCCTGCTAGGGAGGACAGGATCCACAGGCTGTGTCTGGGTGAGGAGAGGGTTAATTCTCTGTGCTAAGCTCGTTTTTTCTGGGAGGCTGCGCCAGTGTGCTCATCCCTCCTGGGCACAGGCAATACCTCGGATGTTTGTGGGATGGGAAGAGCAGAGATCTTCAGTGCAGTTCGGGCTGCGGGAGAATTTGGCTGATGTTCTCTGTTTGCACCTTCATTTTCATCAAGAAAAACTGAGCTACAGGGACATGAGCACTTCGAACAGCACCAAGCTGGTCTCAGACCCAGAAGTCTCTTTCAGTGCCCTGCTCTTACCAGTGTAGGCAGCACAACCCCTGCAGCCTCTGGGACGACAGCTTGGCGTTGGGATGAGGACAAAAACAGAATCAGAGAGTTCTGGAATGGTTTGGGTTGGGAAGGACCTTAAAGCCCATCCAGTGCCACCCCTGCCATGGCAGGGAAACCTCCCACTGTCCCAGGCTGCTCCAGCCCTGTCCTGGGACACTGCCAGGGATCCAGGGGCAGCCACAGCTGCTCTGGGCACCCTGTGCCAGGGCCCCCCACCCTCCCAGGGAGCAATTCCTCCCTAAAATCCAGCCTAAATCTCTGCCTCTAAAGAACAGTTGTAGCTTAGACCTACCCACTCTGCCTGGGAGGCACTACTGTAGATCAGGCACTTCCAGGGCTGGAAGGAAGGGAACTTCCCCGAGAGCTCCTTCAGAGAGGAGATCTTCTAGACAAATCATTTGGGGCTTAATGGATTTGTGTTTTCCAGCAAGACATTGATTCATGAGAAACCCTTGATACATGTGGCCTTCTGGACTCACAGGCCCATGAAATATGTGGCTGCTGTAAGGGAGGTGCCAAAAAGCAGCCGTGAGTGGGAGATGCCTGGTGGTCACCTGTGGTGCTCCACAAATGTTTCTTCAACGGAAAACAAATGGAATTTGGCACTGTTTTATTGCTGTTTTGGAAGGCCTGCAGTAATTTTTTATCTTCTCCTTCCTTTCTGTCAGCTGAGTCCATTTGGAAGGACAAATCCCAGGAGCAGAGTGTTTTGGTCATTAACCTTGTGGAAGGGAAAACTTTGCACGGGTTTTGGGGTGCCATGAAAACGTTGTAGCGCAGATCTTGTACTGGCATTGCCCAAATCCACTGAAACTTCACAGCTGCCTGTGGCCTCCACTAACCCTGGTCTGTACCTGTATCCTCTGCACTGCAGGGCAGTTACCCAGGGAAATCCCTCAGGAACTGGGCATTAGCAGCAGATCCCTGCCTGGAACAGCCCCACAGTGCCCAGGCACCAGGGGCTGCTGAACATGCTGAGGAAAGGCACTTTTCTCTCCTTTTGGCACCTGTTTGGTGTTTTTCTGTGCTGCCAGTGGTCTGGGGACACGTGTGGATTGGAGAAGTGTGCAGGGAGCTGAAAGGCCCTTCCTTGCCCCGTGTCCCGGGGTTCCTGCTGCATTTCATGAACTGTGAGCAGCTGCCAGAGGTGCACCCCAGGCTCTGTGCTGCCTCTAACTCCTGTGTGCCTGCCCTGTGCTCCTGTCACTGATTGGAGACATCCCAGTTGGGTTCACACATTTGGGATGAACCTAGTTGGGGGCCTTTCTCCAAAACCCACTGTGCAAAGGCAGAGCAGCCCCCAGGGACAGCTCAGCCTGGCCTCCTGCATAATTCAGGTCGGAGATTCCCACAGATCCTGGCTGTGATAAGGTGCTCATGTGGGACTGAACACGTGGAATTGGGAATTTGCGCTTCTTCAGCCGAGATTTCGGAATGTGTGCTTCTTTCCAGACACTAAACCTTGCTGCATCTTTGGCTCTTGGTTCTAGAGCCTTCTCTGGAAGTTTTGTGAGCAGCTCCTTTCTCTGGTGAACTAGCTCAGGAAATGGAGCATCCCAATGCTGGGCCTTTGCTGTCATCACTGTTTGCCATCACAAAGCTCCCCCATCCGACAGCTGCCTCCCAAATCCTCCCCTGGCCACGCAATTAGTAGGAGGGGAGTTTTGTCCTTGATGCACAGCACCATTTTCTCCCCTTGAGAAATTAATTCTGCGTTGGTTCCAAATGGGTGGCCCCAAGGACTGCAGCCCATCTCTAAACAAGGTCCCTCAGGGTGCCCCAGCCATCAAACCCTTTTCCAGGCTGCTGCACTGGTGTGCCACAGCTTGGTCTTACTGCAGAGGAGGCACAGGGATGCTCTCCCCCCATGGCCAGTTCTAACCTTCTCTGAGCCTCAGAAGAGAGTGGTGTACCAGTTGTTTTAAAAATGTTACTGAATTGCCACTGAGATTCTCCTCCTGCCCAAAAAAACCAACCCAATAGACCCCCCCCGCCCCAAAAAAAACAACAGAGAAACAGAGGAAAAAAAAAAAAAATCAGTTGAACTCTGAGTCTCTGGGTGCTCCCTTGGGAGCAGCTGCTCCCCAGCACATTCCTGTTTGGCAGCAGTGTCAGGGTAAGGAACTTTTCTGGGGGGCTTCCACCCTTCCTCTCCTCAGGACACGTTTCTGGCAGCTTGCACTGGAGATCCCCAGGTGCTCTCTGCTGGCTGCTGGGCTGTGGAGATTTAGGCAGGTAAAACACAGACAGAACACATTAACTGCTCATTCCTTTACACCCAGGCTCTTTTCTGGCTCCTAGCAGAAACCCAAAGCCTGCCTGTTTGTAACTCAGATCTAAACAGTAGCTGCTAAAACTTATTAGACTGGAGTATGAACTCTGTATGAAAGATGAAGGGGAAATGATGAATTTCAAAAATGATCTCAGTGGGTCCTAACTTAAAAGCATCTGTAGAAATTCATTGCAAGTAATATGCCCTTAATTATTCATTTTCCATGGCACTGGTTAAAGAGCCAAGTAACAGCTTCTGTCTCTTTATATTTAGTCTGTTATTGTTTGAAAAAGGCCAGGAGGACGCCAGCCCCGGGCAGAAATGATATTTCCCTCATATCCACACAGCCATACCCCAACAGCCCCAGCAAAGGGAGATACAATCACCAGCAGCTGAGAGACAATGACATTTTTATGGAGCTCCTGGCAAACCTGCCATGGGAGAGAGCCTGACAAGCCCTTGGCTTCCCACCACATTCCTCTGGGAGCTGGGGCAGCTCCCAGTTCCTCAGACCTGAACCAGCTCGTGCTGGCCACACAGCAGCTGCTGGGGCTGGGATTGGGATTGGGGCTGGGGCAGCAGGGACAGGAGCAGGGCGGGGACAGGGACAGGAGCAGGGACAGGGCCAAGCTTGGCTTTTCACCTTAGAGGAGCTGGTCATGGGGATTTATCTGGTCTGGCAAAACTTGAGAAGATTTCATTCATAGAATCCTGGAATGGTTTGGGTTGGAAGGGACTCCAAAGCCCATCCAGTGCCACCCCTGCCATGGCAGGGACACCTCCCACTGTCCCAGGCTGCTCCCAGCCCCAGTGTCCAGCCTGGGACACTGCCAGGGATCCAGGGGCAGCCACAGCTGCTCTGGGCACCCTGTGCCAGGGCCTGCCCTCCCTCACAGGGAACAATTCCTGCCCAATATCCAATCTAAATCTACCCTCCTTCAGTTTAAAGCCATTCCCCTTGTTCTGGCACTCCAGTGCCTTGTCCCCACTCCTTCTCCAGCTGCCCTGGAGCCCCTTTAGGCTCTGGAAGGGGCTCTGAGCTCTCTCTGGAGTTTTCTCTGCTCCAGGCTGAGCAACCACTGCTCTGTGTCTGTTTTTCAAGGTCTTTTGCCTGAATGGCAGAGGTGCCCTGGGGTTGTGCCCGTGGGCTCCTTCTGGGCTCTGAGGGGTCAATCCAGCTGTGCCCTTTGCCAGGTTTGGTCTGTGGGATGGATCCAGGGTCTCTCAGCACTGAGTCAGTGCTGCAAATCCTCCTCCCAGCTCTGCCTGCTGACATTTCTTGTGATGGTGATTATTTTTCCTTCGGCCTGACAGCAGCAGAGTCAGTGGTTTTCCTTCTGTCTGGAAATCACCAACCCCTCCTTGTGTTCAGCTATCCTGCTCAGGCTGCCAGCACTGCCAGGGGGCTCTTGGCTCCCAGCCCCTCAGCACTCCTCCGTGGCTGTGTCCTGCCAGGGCTTCTCACCTGAAAGAGCCACTGTTGTCCTTCTTTTCACCCTGAACAAAGCTGTGTTTGCAGCTTCTGCCTTTACAGAGCCCCAGCCTTTTGGGAAGGGTCTGATCCTTGCCAGCTGCTGCCCTCTGCAAATAATAAACATTAAAGCCTTAACAGTCTCAAGCAGATGCAGGCATCCCTGCTTAATTCAGAATAGATGAGATGAGGACAATTTCTGGGGGAAAAATTTGATAAATTATGAATAAAATTTTGAGATTCATCTAAACATTAGAGATCAAATATTTCTGGAGTTTGGCAGCTGACAAGTTAAACATTTCAAGCAGTGCTTTGGCAATTCAAATAGAAGAGAATTAGCTGTGTGGTCAAAACTAATGGAGTTTGCAGTATTTTCCCTCTGACTGGTTGGCATGTTCCATTTCTCAGCTGTCAAAGACCTGAAAGATTTATGCTTTGACAGAAAGCCCTCAGAATATCATCAGGATGAACATTTCCATTGGCTAAAAGAAGTCTGTTTTGAAAATGCCTCAGATTGAAAGTTTTTATGATAGTCCATTGCTTCAAATCCTGACTTGTCTGAGGTTTACTCAACCCCTCACCTTTTTCCCCAAGAGCAGCTCGGGTACCTCAGGCAGCTGAGCTCGGGGTTAAATCCACCCTGAACACAGGCAAGTTGTGCCAGTTCGAGGGTTTGCCAGTTTTGAGGGTGTCACTTTTGAGGGTGTTTGCCAGTTTTGAGGGTGTTTCCTGGGTTTGTCCAGGCCCAGGAGCTCCTGGACACGACCACAGGGGCCCAGAGCCAGGCACAGCAGAGCCCCCTGGGCCAGGAGCTCTGGTTTGGAGGTGGGCAAGACAATGTGGAGTTAAAGGCTGGATTCCAGGATCCTGAAAGGCTTTTCCCACTGAACTCCCGTGGCTGCTGTGGGTGACACTGGTGCCGTGTGTGGGCAGGATTCAGCTCCCGAGGGTGGCAGAGACCTCGCTGGGGGCTCCAGGCAGCCCCTGCAGTCTGTGTCCCTGTGCAGAGCTGGGCTGGGGGTGCCAAACGCTTCGTGGGTGCTCCTGAGCCACCATCGGGGACTGGAGCTGCTGGAAACACCAGCCAGAGGAACCAGGGATCTCTGGAGCGTCTCAACACGGCAGCTCCTGCCGCTCCCCAGGGTACAAGTGAAAGCATCTTCAGAGGGAGCAGAAGGAATTTGTGATGTCAGCCCATAAATCTCCTGTCTCTTTTCCATCTTCAGCTGAACACAGGGAATCAGTTTCTGATAACATCTCCAAATTGCCGGGAGCAATTCTGCAGCTTGTGGTAATTGCAATCTTCTGTTGAATGCTTCTGAGCTCTTAATAACTTTGTAATTAAAGTGCAATTAACAAATTATCTTGTATATGTCAAATGGAATGCTAATGTTGTTGTTAATGAGGAGATAATTAGCTGGTGTCATGGAGAGACTCATGGGGCATCTGTGAGCTCCAGAACCCTTTTGGCTCCTGGAGGAGGTTAATGGAGTTTGCAGGGAGTGAATGAATGAGTGAATTGTCCTTGGATGACACGCGGTGGAGCAGGGGAGAGATCCCAGGGAGTGATCCAGGGGAGTGATCCCGGGGAGTGATCCAGGGGAGAGATCCAGGGAAGTGATCCCACAGCCAGGGAACAGGTCCCAGGCAGTTTTACAGAAGTTTCTGCAGCACAGCTGGAACGCTTCCTAAAATACACGGCCAGGCTTTGGAAAGGCTCAGCAGGTGATGAAACCACTCAGCACCGTCCAGGCCTGGAGGGAACATTCCCACTCCTAAAACCCTGCCCAGCCTCTGTGTGTTGTGCTCCAGCCTCCCTCCAGCCCCAGGACACCTCTGCCCACCCCATCTCTGCCGGACACAGGTTCCCTCTCCCGATGCTGTCACAATTTGTGTCTGTACTGTGGCAGTCTGGTAAAATTGCCCATTTTTGTTCCAACTGGCTCTGGGAGCCAATCCCAAATGGAAACTGGGGATGGGCTGCTCCCTCATGCACTGGGAAAGCACAAAGCAGCTTTGGCAGGGAGGGGTGTGAAGTGGGGAGTCAGCACGGGCAGAAAGGATCCTCAATCACCTCCAAGAGGTTTTGCCCAGGGAGTTGTGGGACAGGACCTGGGGGATCCAGGAGAGACCAGGGGACAATGGGGCAGGACCAGAGGTTGCCCACCTGGCTGCCTGGGCACAGCAACCTCTCACAGCTGCCAATCTCTGAGCTCAGCTTTGCTCCTGCTGATCCCACCAGGAGTATCTCCCTTCATCCACCTCCCCAGGCCCTTGCTGAAACCTGCCCTGGACTCAGCCAAACTTCACTCAGGCCAGAATCCCCTTTGCCACTGCTGAAGGATGTGACCTGGCTGAGGAAAGCCCGCTGCCTTTGCAGGCAGAAGGTTCAGGAGGAAAGGGTGGCGGTGCAGGGCTGCTGCTCTCACAGCCCAGGCACCTTCACATCACTTAGGAGGGAGAAACTGGGCCCGAAGTCACACGTCAGCCAGGCAAACAAACCGTCACCGGGGAAGAAAGGAACTGCTTGTGGTCCGAAGCCTCAGTTCAGTCTCAATGACTTTAAATTAATGATGTGCCCCTTACTTTCCTGAATGGCCGTGTTTTCCTGTCTCAGGTCAGCCACAATATCCTACAGATAAATGTTTCCCCCTCCCTGGATCTACAAAGAGAGGTGGCTTTGGTCTCCGTGTTTCCCCCCAGCCTCAGAGCTATAAATTGGACATTTCTGCCGCACGCATTCCCGTCAGGACCTGTGAGACTGCACACATCAGCTAAGCCATATTTTACTGGAGTTTCCTTTAGTGACTTCAGAAGTGCTTGTTCCTTCCCTCAACCAGCATTGCATGAATAACGTAATTCTACAATTAATCCTGAATTACTCATACACTGCACTGCATTTTCCTTTGCATTCAGGACAAGTTTTAAAAAGTTATTGCTTTCCCCCTTCTTTCTCGTTTTTTAAAGACTTCTTTAATCAGACGAAATGGGGCTTAAAAGTACTGGAAATGTCTGGTTTTCTTTCATACTCAGCCTGTTCAAAATCAAGCTAATTGCAAAGGACAAGGAAAGTGCTTTGCATTCATGGGCTGAGAGAAGGGACACGGGGGGCAGGCAGTCCTTCACACATTTCTGGTGCACACTCAGGGACAGGAATTTTTGAGCAGCTACATTGGGTCCCTGGGAGGGACATGGGGGCTTTATTCCCACATCAGACCTGTGTTTTGTGACTTATCTCTACTAAAGTGCTTTGTTTAGGGTGAGTTTAAAATGCCTTGAAAGCTGAGTTGATGCTTGAGGCAGGTCCTGACAAGAGAACAGGATGGGCTTGAGGGACCAGGGTAACCCCAGCTATGGTCAGTGGCAAGGTCCCCAAAGAAGCCAGGTCCCCTCTGCACACAAAACCAGACAGGGGCAACGCAAAGCTGGAGCTCTCCCATCCCCAGGTGCTCCTGGGGAATTTTGTCCCTCTCTGCAGACTGGGATTAGAGGTTTGATCTGATTGCCAGTGGAGAAGGGCAAACCCTGAACTGGCCGGCCGTGCCAGCGTCCCTTGCAGGCACCTCTGCATCGGGACTCTCAGAGGGAACACCTGGCTGGGGCTGGGGAGCAGCTGCAGCTCATTCCTGGCTCATTGCCCCCTGCTCTGGTACCTGTGCACACCTGGAGGAGATCCGGCTTTAAGGAGCCCTGGAGAGGGCGGTGCCCGCCTAGAGGGACAGAAGGTGCTTTGACTGCTGGGAGGAGGAAATGGATCCTCGTTTCCTGCTGGGCAAGGCAAGTCCTTTGCTTTCTTTTTGTGTTTTTGATGATAATTTGAAGGATTCACTTTTAGCATCAAGTGCTTGGTCTGTGGCTCTGAATCTGCCTGGCTGGGCAGTGGTTTTGGAACAGAGAGAAGGATTTACAGGTCACTTTTAAATTTACCGGGCAAGAAGAGTAGGCGTGGCAGTAAAAAGCTGATGGGCTGAAGAAATCCGAATGTTTAACGTTGAAAGTGCTGAGAAAAAAGAGTGGTTTGTTTGTTTTGTTTTGTTTTTGTAATTGGCGAGATGCTGCGGTGGAAGCTGTGAGCTGGGCAGGGCCGTGCCAGCACAGCCAGGCGGGATCCGGGCACAGGGGTGTCCCCAGCCCTGTCCAGGGCAGTGCCCGTGCTGGGAGCTGGGCTGGGTGTCTTGTGGGGCTTTGCTGAGCCCGGCTCAGGCTCGGCCCCGGCCCCGGCCCGGCTCAGGCTCGGCCCCGGCCCGGCTCAGGCTCGGCCCCGGCCCGGCTCAGCCCTGCCCGTGCAGGGGCAGCGAGCGGAGCCTTGGGGAGCACGCAGGGCTGAGCTCCGCCGGGTTTTTCTGTTTAGTCTCGGCTCTTAGACTGAGTGGCGACTTCGGGGGGCTGCTGAGAGATTTACTGGAGCTGGCCACGGGTATTTACGGCCCTGAGAGCTCCAGGCCTGGCTGCTGAGCCCTGTGCAGGCTCCTGCCTTGGCTGCAGTGCTCCCTGCTCTGGGAGCCTCAGCACCTTTCCAGAGCAGATCTCTTTTTCACTCTGGGGAGCTGGTGAGGTGTGGGAGAAGCTTTCCGGGTCTTTTCCGTGGCCTCTAGAGACTGGCAGAGGTCAAGCTCAGGAACTAATGCATTTTATTCCGGTGGAAAGGCCACCGTGTCCCCCCCATGGCCACCAACCCCTTCCTTTAACCCCAGCGCTGTTGGCTGGAATGCAGGGAGAGGAATAAATTTGTACCTTGACAAGAATAACACTCGGCATCCTGCTCGTCCTGAACTCCAGCCAGATTGCACAGGGAGCATTAGATGGACCAGTAATTACTCCTGCCTTGACTTAAAATAAAGTTTTCTCTTTCCATAAATATCTTAGCAGTGTAAACACCTCCCCTCCCAAAGGAATTAAGCTTTCTTTTTCTTTACTTTTCTTCCCATCCAGCCCCTTCTGTGCATTTCAGGTTTTGCACAGCCTTTGTTATTGCTGTTCCTGCTGCAGGCAGTGTCTGTTTTATTTGTGGGGCACCTCCTGCACATCACATACCCAACACTGCTCCCTGCTTTGCAGCCACACTCCACAGGGGCACCTGGGGAAGCCTGGGACTGCTCTGTCAGGCAGAGATTCCCCTTTGCTGGTACAGACCCAGCCAAAATCAAAAATAATGACCTTCAGCCAAATCCATGGTCACTAGAAAGGAAATCTCGGGAGTGTATAAATAAAAAGGAAAAAAAACCACCAAACAAACATGTGAAAAGATGCATTGCTTTTATTTTCACTTCTGTTGGGGGGCAGGAGAGGAAAGGACTACTCCAGGAACACCCTGGCGAGAAAGGGAAGGCAGAGCCTATTTTTTAAGTCTCCTTCACTGACTTGAAGGTGAAGATGCTCCTGATTCACCCCTGGGTGAGGAAGGTGGCTCAGGCCCCTCGGTGTTCAGCTGAGTCAATTTTAGAGCAAAGGAGCAAAGTCCTGTGAACCCTCTGGTTTTGGAGAACACCCTGGGAAAGCTGTGACCTTCCCTGTTGTGTTCTGGGCTCCTCAGTGCCAGGTTCACCCTGACACACGCAGAGTCCTGGACCAGGACTAAGTGACAGTCCTAGTGCAGGGTAAGGAACCCTTTGGACATGCCCCAGGGAGGCTGGGATTAGTGAAACACACTCCTTTTGTGTCTGCCCAGGCTCACGGGGGCAGACAGCCCTGGCAGGCTCTCTCCTCACCCCCTACATAGCAAATTTTGGCTCTGTGCAGGTTTTCAGGACCAGCTGTTTGTCCTCTAGCAAAATCAGCGCCAAAGCCATCCACTCCCTTCACAGCAGGTTCCAGCCACATCTCTCCTGAACTTGCTTCTCCCCATCCCCCTTTCCCTCCTCCAGCTCCAGCTTTCCCAACCCGAGTTCATCAGTTTAAATCGCATCTTGGTGTAAATTGATTTCATTGCAGCCTCTGCTTCTACCTCTGCCGTGCCTTTAAATTGTATCTTGTCTTAAATCAATCTTATCCCAGCCCTCAGCTGCTGTGCTTTATTCTTCCACTTCAATTGCAGCTGGTTTTAAAGGGCCCTGCTCAGAGAGATGCTTTTCTCTCTGTCTCTGCTCGTTTCATTTGAGTCACCTCCCATACTAGGCAGGGACATCTTCCCTCACCCCCAGCCCTCAGAGATTCCCAGTTTTAACCAGTTAATATTTCCTCTTTGCAGCTCATCTGGTTTTAAACCAATTGGATTTTTTTCTTTTTCCATCTCCATCATATTAGAAATTGTTCTTTACTTTCAGGCTCTTCCCCGCCTTCCTTCTTCTCCCTCTGTGTTTCAGCCCTCAGAGGTGACCATGGGTGTCCCTGGGCTGGTTGTCACCCACAGAGTAACCCTGGCACCAGGTGCCCCAGGAGCTGGAGAGGGTCCCTGCTCTCCCTGCCCAGGGATGGCACTGGGCAGATCCTGGCCTGAGGCTCAGGGGTCCCAGACCCATTGACTCTTCTCCAGACATTTATTCCTCCCCTGGAGCAGAGCCCGCTGTGTCCAGAGGCTGCCCCTGGCCATGGTTCCAGAGTGGTGCCCCCATGCCAGGCTCAGAGCTCAGCAGTGGGAGCACCATGCATCAGAAATTTATGGAAGCTCTGGGGGTGATCTGAGGGAGTTATGCCCTGATCCCAGTGTTGGTTGGTTGTGAAATGCCTGAAACTTTATGGTGGAGAGTTCTGATTAAGAAACTTTTTTTTTTTTTTTTCCTGGAAACTGAGTGGGATTTAGGCTTTTGGCTTTTTTCCTCTTTTTTTTTTTCTTCCCCTATTGTAAATGATGACTGGAAGTAGAACACTAATAAGCAGAACAAGCATTTGCCTGAAACGTTTCTTGACCTAGTTTTCAGTAAATTTGGGCCAATGTTTTTTCTCATTTTTGTCTGTCAAAACAGAAAACAAATGTTTTGTGATAGGTCAGATCTTTTAATTGCAAAGGTTTCTTGTGCTCCTGCAAGGTCTAAGGAGCTGTGCTGCCCAGTGGGACACGTGCATGACAAATCTGCAGATGGATCGCACAGGGAAATGTGCAAAACCAATCCTTTATTATCATTAGATTGCAAGTAATTGGGGTTTTCTTTGTAAATCTTGGGGTTTAGTTGCTTTTTTAGCAGGAACAATATTGCTCTTTTAGCTTTGATGCTGCCAGGCACTTGTGAAAAATATGGATGATATTCCAGATCCTCAGGGGGCTGTGGAGGTATCCTGGGCTTTATGACTGCCAGGGAAGCTCCAGAGCCTCTGGGTAGCTCTGTCAGTGCAAGTTTGGGAAGGAGAGAGCCCCAAGGTGCAGGAGGAGGAAGGGCCAAAGGGAGCCCTGCCAGCTTTGGGCCCCAGACAGCTCATGCACAAAGGTTCAGGTGTGGCTGCCCCGTGTCAGTCCCTGGGTGTCTCAGGAAGAATTCTCATTTTCCTCCACATTCTCTGGCTCAGGGGCTTGCTGAGCCCCCTCAGCTGCCAGGCTGGGATGTCTCTGTTCCCTCTGCCCTCCCCCAGGAGGGTGGAAGGTGCAATTGCTGTGCTAATGAGCAGAATGGGTGCAGGTTTGGGCACAAACAAGACAATTAGAGTGGTCTGTGGCCGGTCAGCAGGAAATATTCCCAGCCCCACCGAGGTGCTCTAATTGAATCTTCACTGAGTCCTGCCATCCCAAGGGATCTGGACGTGGTGATGCTGTAATGCTGTACTGAGGGTCCCTTCCTAACACATATAACTATTTAATAGAGAAATAATGCCAATCAGGCATCTGGCAGAGAAGTTTTGGCCTCCTTATCTCTGCCTAAAAGCAATGTATGCATGATGATGCTGATGGATTCAGAAGCCAGAGAGACCTAATGGTAAATGCCTTTCATTTCTGCTGAAGAAATGCCAGGCTGGTGATTAAACAGCACACAGATGTGTGGTGCTGCTCTGCTGGGTCTGTTCACCAGCTGAAGGCTGGGCCCTCTCTGGCCTTTGAGACACATCAGAAATGTTGTTCATCCCCAGCAGTGCCTGGAGAAGGAAACTCTGGACTTCCAGCCTTGGTCGCTGTGTCACAGGTGCAAGAGCAGTGGCCCTAGCAATGGCAGGTGAGATTGGCCTTGGAGTTTACCTGCCCTGGGAACTCCCTCCAAGCACTTTATCCTCCTGGTTGCTGCATTTTTTCCAGAGTGAGGGGTGATCAGAGAGAGAACGTGAGCGTTGTCCCAGGCAGGGAGAGATGATGAGTGGGACACGAAGCTGGAGCAGCAAGTGCTCTGCCCTTTTTCTTGGAGTTTCTGCAGAGGAATCCCTTGGTTTTGTGGTGCAGCGAGATCTGTGTGCTGCAATAAATCATGGACAGAAAAGCCAAGGTGGAGGGGTGATATGGCTTTATCCAGCTTTTCTTGCATCTCTGAGACCCAGCTGGGTTTTCCTTCAGCCTCGCAGATGCAGCTGTGAAAGCACCAAGGCTCCTTTGTACTGTGGTGAAGTGGGGATAATGATAAATACTATCCCTGCTGAAATTCTTAGAAAACCTACAGTGACTGCATGGGGGCCAGGGTGTTACTGGAATGCCTCCCTGGGTAGCTCTGTGTGCCTGGGTGCTGCACCCAGTGCAATAATTACTGTGTGAGACTGAAACATGCAGAAAGGAGTGATGGGGTATTGTGCTGGGAATTCACGTTCCCAGCATTTAAAATGTGCCTGTTTTCCGTGGCTGTTTGGTTTTCCACGGGAACAGAGCAGGGGGTGGATTAGCACTGAGATAAGGGATTGTCTCCTGCGATTGTTCAGGGCAATGCCTGAGTCTGGGGATGGGTTTTTGCTGTGAGATGCCTGTTCCTGCTCTAATCCTACTGAAGCAAGAGCCTGTGGAAGAACAGGATTGTGCATGGCTGGGATATCGTGGGCACCAGCCCCGCAGATAAACAGCTGAGCCGTGCCTTGTTGGTGCAGCCTGATCCTGGTATATAATCAGGCTTCCTGGGGAACAAATAAAAGCTGAATGGGAGCGATGGGAAGGGCTCAGGGGAGGACCCAGGCTGGATAATCGGCTTTCACACTCCCTCCCCACCACACCAAACTCGCTGACACCTCTCAGTGACTTCAGGGCTGAACAGCATTGTCCCACTGGCTCCTCTTATACAAATAATCACCCACGACCCACCCAGAGCTGCATGAAGCTGGGGGTGTGCAGATATTGGTGGATGAAGAGTGAGTGTTCCCCCACCCCGAGCAGCAGTTCCACCCATTCCAGATCAGTCTGAAATGCCCCTCATTGCTGTTAGGGCTGGGTCAGACATGGCTTTCCCCACACACAAAAGGATTTCCAGGAGCTTGAAAGTCTCCAATTCCAAATGGGCACATACAGTTCAGACCTTGAAGCATGAAAATAACTCCATTTTAATGAACTTTTTAAGGCTAGCCTTTTTTGCTGTAGAAATGCAAGAGAGGTCTGAGTTGAAGTTGCATTGAGTGAAGTATCTGCAATTTAAAAATTCAGCACTGTCTGCTTGTTGCAACTGCCCCAGTTTAGTAAAATTTGCCCTTTGAAAGAGTGAGTGTTTTGGGGATGAGAAAAAGGTGCAATTCAGGTCACCAGAAAGCGTTTGGTCAGTTCTGGGCAGCTCTGTTGGAGAGGCTCACTTTGCAGGGTGTTGAAGAGGCAGGGAGATGTCCCAGCTCCCTCTGCCCTGGAAAACCAGCAGAGTTTGTGTGAGTAAAAGGCAGGGAATCCTTTGCTGTTGCAGGGGTGATTGGCTGATTCCTGGCCTTGGGAACAACCTCTGGGGCCAAGCGCTCAGCTGGGAAGTCCCACCTGCATGCGTGGCTTTTCCTGGGAGAAAGAGGGATTTCCTTTGGTCCTGGGATAAATCCACACCTCCTCATGCTGGGAATCTGGAGAAAAATCCAGAAGCCCTCTGGCAATCTCAACTCTGTCAGTAGGGACTGCCCAGCCTGAGGAAGTGGAAGACTGAAGCCCACAACCACCTCATCTCTCATTCCACATCCGTCTGCCCCAGGGTGGACACAGGACAAAAGACCTTTCTTCAACATCTGGGAGAAATTAGAGAAAAGTTCTGCTTTTCTCGTGTCAGTAACTGCAGTAGGGAAAAGGGACAGTAAGAAATGGGGCAAGGAAAGGTTGATCACAGGTCTGGACTCTGCCCTCCAGCAAATGCAGACCAGATAGTGCTAAATAAAGCTGTTTCATAATACAACATAATATATTTGATCCAAGTCATGGTATTCCTGCTTTTCAGGCATCTGTTTCTCTTGCAATTATTTTTCCATGCCAATGACTTCTTGGTCCGTGGGGTTCAGCCACCTCTGCCGTGCACGTGCCAAACTTGCATTAACTCTGGGAAGTTGTGCCTGTGCACGGAGAGGAGAACAGATCCCCTTCTGTTTTCAGGGAGGGTTTGTGTGTGATTTATGAGCCTGGCAAAGGAGCATGGAATATTGGAGTGCCAAATTAAGGCATGCCCAGCAATTGAGAGGACAAGGCAGAATCCAGGAGGCTTCAGAATGAATTACTGGAACAGCAGAGCCTCCACGAAGTGATGGGAGCTCATGGTGCCTGGTCCAGCCAGCTTCAGGTGCACAGGTGTATTTGTTCATGGCTCAGGGTTTTCATCTTCGTGCTGACAGGGCGATAATTCAATCCTATAAAGCAGCAAATTATCACTGCCTGCTTAGCATTAATTTCCCTCTCCAATGGACACCATAAAAAAGGGAATGCTTTCTGCTCAAGGCCTTGGAGCGAGAATTTCCCATGGCAGCCATGAGTTACAACTCTATCTCCAAAGGCATCTGTAAATAACATGTCAAGATCTTAATTCATTAAATAAATCTAAGGCCTCAGCCAATCCATAACACCCAGGATCCTCAGATCTCCTCCTAACCAGGCTGTCAGTGCTTTTTCCCCTCTCTGAGGTGTTCCTGGAGCTCATGGCACAGGCCCAGGTGGATTGATCCACCCCTCCCCACCTGCAGACAGCAAACTGTGTCTGTGCAAGCCCCTGAGGCACTCCCAGGCTCTGGGGAGTGGGCCAGGGCAGATGTGGGGCACACCTGATATTTTCTGTCCCTCCAGAAGAGCCCTACCCCCATGGCTCTGTTAACAATTCCTGATGCTGCCTGCGGGGCTGTCACTAAAGGCACAGATCAAACTGGAGATGTTCCAGCACAGATTCAGGTTGGAAGAGACATTAAAATCTATCTCCTTCCACCCCCTGCCATGGGCAAGGACACCTTCACTGGACCAGACTGCCCAAAACCTCATCCAACCCAGCCTTGGACACTCCTAGGGAGCACAGAAACCCCCCCTGTTCTCTGTTACCCACCTGGCTCAACCCTAACTGGGCCTGAGTTCTTCTGCCCTCATCCCCATCTTTCCCTGTATTCTTCCCAGGCTGTCCTCACTGAAAAAAAAAGCACAAACTTTTTTTTGTCCCAGCTTGCTCAGCAACTCCTTATCCATCCACGGAGTACCCCTGGCATTTTTGCCATCCCTTGTCAGGATGCATCACTCCCCACTTTGGAGGAGGGGATCCCTGAGCATCAGCCAGCACTCCAGGGCCCAATCCCATGGGATTCTACTGCAGGAGTCCTGAGGAGGCCAAAGTCTGCTCTCCTGAGTGCAGGGTTCCTTTTGAGCAGAGACCGAGAATTCCCAAGCGCTGCTGGGCCTGTCCCACCTTCTTTCCACTTGGGAACCTCACGCTCCAAACCTTTTGCTGCACACAATGGTTTTGTGTAGGTGGGGTCTCCACCTCTCACACCAGCCCGTAATTCACGTTTGGCCAGAGCTGTGGGGACAAACCCTTCCCCAGGTGTGCCAGGGCTGGGCACCCCTCTGCCCTGGCCTGGGGGAGCCTGATGCTGCCCTGGAGCTGCCCTGGAGCTGGGGCCGGCAGAGCTGCCCTGGAGCTGGGGCCGGCAGAGCTGCCCTGGCTGGCCCCTGGCTCTCCCCAGCTCCAGCTGCTCGGGTTTGTGGCAGTTGGGGGATTTGGGAAGTTCCATGCCCTGCTCCAAGGCCACTCGAGGTTTTCTGTGTGCCCTTGAAAGGGAAGCACCCCAAAACCATGGGAATTTTCATTCTTCAGCTGCATAGGCACACTGCAAGGTGGCAACGAGCTTGTGTGCACACGAGAGGGCTTTGAAAATTTTAATTTTCTAAGAAAATGCTGAGCTGCTGTGAATATGATAATTAATCCTGGAAGATCTACTGGAGCCCTGTGGTGTGTTTGTTTCTGCTCTAATTCATGCCGAAGGGGGGAAATTTTGCAAGGATTGTTTTCATTTCTAGCAGGATCATTTCCCCACTTTCTCTTTTCCTGTTTGATTAACATAAAAGGGCTAAAGAAAATTAGCTTGCTGCTGGACTAATTTGGTGGATGTTTCACCACGGAGCATCTTTTGATTGCTGACTCCTACCCTGCTGTATGGTTCTGACAGGGAGCATGGCAGGGTTTCCTGATTTACTCCTATTTTGGGCATTGCCAATTTGATAGGAGTTCCAAATTAATTTTAGTTTTTTAACCTTTTTTAAAGGTTGGCTGGGGGGAAGGGATGGGAAGGAAAGAAAAGACCTCAGTCAGAAAGAAGCTTTGTATTCCTGATTTTCCTGGTCCAGATTCAAGTGACATTTTCTGTTGACTCCATTACCCTGAGTCTGTACGAGTGACATGCCAGGTCCCTTTGTCCCCTCTCTCCTTTCTGTGGGGTGCCACAGCTGAGCCAAGCTGCACCCCAGCCCTGATAAACTTCATAATTAGCTGCCCTAATAAAGCACTTAATCTGCAGACATGGTTTTGCTAATTGCAGCAGGAAGTTTTGGCAGAGCAGTTTTCCTGCTGCTGTGCCCAGCGCTCCCTGCGGACCCTGGGAACTGACACCCGCCGGGGCCCGGGGCTTCGCTTAGTCCCAGCAATTCAGAAGGAAAACAATTCTCCACTTTCTCATTAAAAGATGAAAGAGAAGAGCCTTCGTCCCCCCCAGTTCTTCTCCCTCAAACCCTGAGTGATAATTCTGCGCTGAAGAAGCCGCTCCTCGTTCGTGGCCCCCGATTAGGAAAGACAATGGGATTCGTTCAAACCCGGTTGAGAGGCCTTGGTGACTCCTTTGCTGGCTAAATTGTGGACGAGGGTGGATAATGGGAGATTGATTAGGGTTAATAGACTTATTTTTCCAGGTCACCCGCACAGCACTCTGGGTTGCAGGGCTCCAACACATATTATTGCAAGCCATAAATCAAGGGGCTTGGAGGGACTTCAGGGCTCCCTCCCTCCCTCTGGATTGTTGAGGAACAATTGCCTTTTGTGTCCCTGGTGCCAGTGCCACCCCTGTTTTGGCAGGGCCTGGTCCTGGGGGCTCTGCACCCCCTCCCCACCAAAGGAGCCAGGCAGGCCCTGCTGGATGCACCCCAAAAGCTCAACAGGAGCAGGGGAGAGGGGCTGAGCTTGGTAAAGAGTGTTTTTGGAGTTTTCTGCTCGGGAATGAATGGGAACCTTGACGGCAGCTCTGTGGGATTCCCAGGTTTGCTTTCTCTCATTTCTAAGGTTCTGAGCGTGTTCCAGCAGCTGGAACAGCTGGCGGGACTGGCACACACTCAGTGATCTGGGCTGGGGACAGGGTGGGGCTGGGCACAGGGTGAACTCGATGGGCTGGGAGGGATTTTCCAGCCTCACTGCTTCTGTGTAATTGAAGTGTCTGCATTTGTGAATCTAAGGCAGCGAGCAGTTAGAGAATGTGTCCAGGATCATCCAGTTCAGTGGCAAATGTGTTGGAATTCAAGTCCTTCACTCCCTGGAAGGGTCTGGCAGTGTCAGGGGCTTCAGTGCGGGTACAGAGTTGTGGAATAACTTGGGTTGGGTGGGATCTGAAAGATCAGCTGGTTCCAGCTGGGCAGGGACACATCCCACTGTCCCAGGCTGGCTCAGAGGGATGAGTGCAGAGGAATTCAAAATCTCCTCCTAAACCAAAGCACAGTCTGCAGCATTACAGTAGTGCTCATCTTGCCACAGGGATTTGCCATGTCCCACTCTGCTGCATCACCTGCTCCTGTCCTGGAAGCCCCGAGTGTCCAGCAGAAACCACACAAAAGTTCAAACAGGTTGGCACCACTGAGAGGTGTCAGTTCAACACAGGGAGCAGAACCAGAGCTCAATCCCAGTCTCGCACTGGGGGCTGCCAGGTGAGCCAAGGGAGGAACACGCTCAGTGCTGGGGGCAGGAGCCCTGCAGCCTGGCCCAGGCTGGAAATCTGAGTTTGCCTGAAGCACAGAAGGCTCATCCCAGTTTGACCAGGTTAGTGATGGATGGGGTCACTGGGAGCAGCTTTCTGGGCCTTTCCCTCTTGTAGACTGAGGCTTTAACTGCTCCCAGCTCCTGCTCAGGCTTGGAGCAGCCTCCCAAAGTACCTCCTGCTGGTGTGACTCTCATTTCCAAAAATGTCCTTGCAGGCAGCATTTCCTTCCCATGGATGTTTGATTCCAGTGCTGCTGGAATACGTTTGCATTTCTTTATGCAAATTCAGAACTGCAAATAATTTTTGGCAGCCTTGTCCTGGCTCACAGCAGTACAGCACCACCAGAACATTTGTGGAGTCAATGACAACTTTATAATAACAACAAAACACAGGCAGATCAAGCATGTGTATCTCTTGTTATGTCTTCACTGTGAAAGGAGAGGTGTTTTTACACAGAGATAATTACTGCAGATATCCACCTCGGTGTACATTGCAAGCTGTGATAAGATAGTGTTACCTAACAGGGACTGGCTGGCTTTTTCTTCCCTAGGTATATCTGGGCAAAATCTATAATTCTTTGTCTAGACAATGATCTCACAACAAGAGAATGAACTTCAATTAGTTGTTTTGATGGGAAAAACCTTTCATGTAATGGAGACAAAGCCAGAGCACTTATGAGCAGCCCTACAAAAACAAACCTGTGTGTGCATGAACCCACAAGATGGGGAAGGGGCGGCAGCAGAGGATGATTTAATTTCAAAGTGTCACACAGTTGTTTCAGATGCTGGCAAGCACCTGCTCTGGTGACAGGGGAGAGTTTGCAGTTCTCTACCCACAGCTGGTGTCAGACAGAGGAAGGCCAGGGAGCGTTGTCCCTGCTCACTCTGCCTCTGGGAAGTGCCAGGCAGGTCAGTGGGGCAAGACAAAGGCAAAAGCCACACGGGCGGGTGCTTAAAGAGCTCTTGGGGCTGTGGCAGTGAAGGGCTCCTGGGGAAAGGACAAGCTTCAGGTCGTGCATGGTGTCCCTGCAGGATAAGGAGGGTCCCAGAGCTCTGCCCCTGCTATGTTCATGGCCCTGAAACGTTCTCTGAGTGACACAGCTGGGCTTGGGCTGTTCCTGCCCAGGCCCCGGGCACGTTGAAGGAGCTGCAGCCCCTGGGATGCCCAGGGATGGTCCTGAGGGCAGAGATGGAACAGCTGGGGGAGGCTGCTGTGCTTGCCTGTGCTCAGAGCTCGGGCAGATTTACCAACGTGGAGCTGTCACCTACGGGGACAGAGCCCCAGCCCTGGGAATGGGGACCTACAGGAGCCACACATGTTCAGCCTGGCTGCCCCCCTGGACCTGGCAGGCTGTGCCAGGGCTGTCCCATGTCCTACTGCAGATTATTCCCTGCAGAACATTGTTCCCATGGGCAGTGGCAGTGGGGCTGCTCTGCTCCATCCAGCCCTGGGGCTGTCCCTGCACCCCAGGACTGGTTCTTCCCCAGAGGGGAGACCCTGAGCCACCCTGCCACCCGCCCTGTTCCCAAGGGATGTCCCCGAGGATGAATGGACCAATGATTGGTTTTCCATGTGTTTTCTGAATCAGCTGTCGCACCAGCTGCAGCCCACGGGGTATCCACTGCAGGGACCTGCTGCTCCTCTTCAAAGCAGAGCATTAAATACATTTCAGCTTCCGTGTCGGGTTCAGTGCAGACTCAGATCATTCATCAAAGGTGACTTTTGATCAGAGTCCCCTCGGGAGGGTCCTCTCAGCAGGAAACTTGAACTGGGGAGGGACAAAAGGAAGACAAGATGAGGAAATAATACTCTCTAAGCACTGCCCTTCATTAATATCTTCAATAAACAAACATGTACCTCTGAACATGACTCTCTTACACACGACTGTTATCACTCAGCTCGATTCCACATGAAAGCACACTTGTCATAAGCCATTTCAACTCCCATCCCCAGTTAATGTATTAGCACTCATTTCATTTGCATTTTAATGGTGAGGCTACACTTTTCAAAGGAATGACTGCACTTTATCAAAGGATTACTTCATTTGGGCTGTAATGGTGCTCTGCTGGGAAACTGGGGAGTGTGGAGGCTGCAGAAAGCCCTGCAAGGGAGACCCACTGGGCTCAGGGCTCAAGCCCTGCTCTTTTCAGCTTCAGGTCCATAATGAGGGGGGAAACAGCAGTACTGGAGTATTCTGGCTGCTCCTGGGCTGCAGGGAATGCTCATTATGTAATTCCACTCCCACATTCTGTTCATGCATGGGCTCCTCCAGGGAGCACCATTAATGGCTCTAGGTGGCCTGAAATGAACCTTTGGACAGAAATCCCTGCGGTTTCTCTCTGCCCAGGCTTTGAATCTCCACCATGCAGCTGAAGCCTGCTCTGGTGCTGGGCCTGTTTCCAGCAGATCAGAGCAGCCTCCTGTGCAGATGGAGCAGCAGCCCTGGCTCAGAGCAGTGGCCACACTGGGGGCTCAGCTGGAAGGTTCTAGGGCTAAAGAGCCGGATGAGAGACATAAAAAACCTCTTTACTTTCTTTACTTACCCCTTTTCTACAAGAAGTAGAAAGACATTCCAAGCAGCACATGAGTTGTTAAATCTCTGGGTAGCAAATAGAGCAAGATTAAAACAGGGAAAGAAGATGAGTCTGTGTGGGGAGCAGCTCTGGAACGCTGCCCGAGCATCCCCAGCTTTCCAGGGGAACAAGCAGGAGGTGTCTGGATGCTGCTGCTGTTGGCACATGGCTTGTCCCAACACGGAGCATCCCTTGGCCACCCCAGGACGTGGCAGAGGGGCTGCAGCCCCGAGGCACCAGTTTGGCTGCTGGGCTCCAGGTGCTGAGGGGAGATGAGTGTGGAAGCAGGCCCAGGTGGGGGCTGGGGATGGAGGGAGGTGTTATGGCAGCACTGGGAGAAAGCTGCTGGAAAGATCCATGGGGGTTCCTGCAGAAGGCTGAGCACTGGAGTGGGGGTGGATGTGGTGGGATGTGCCTGGGAAGGGGGTGGAAATCCATGAGCCAAGGCAGGATGGCCTTGAGGGCTTTCCTGGCTCATTATTTAGCCCTGAAGTCTTTTCCTTGCACAGGAGTCTGGAGGTGGTGGAGGTGTCCCCAGGTGCTCCTTTGCTCTCTCGTTCAACACCTGGCTGAGTGAGAGGTGCTCACAGGGAAATATGCTGTAAAGTTGCACAGGTTTGGTTCTTGCTGTGTACAAACATTTCTGTAGCTGAAAGGAAAATCTGTATCACCAAATTTTAAATTTCCTCCTTTCCTGTGTCTGTAATTCCATTTATGAGCTTCTGCTTGCTGGAGAAAGCTGGTTCATATTGCCCCAGTGACTGGGTAGGCAATCAAACTGTCCTTAAACATCAGCAAGTTTTATTTTAAAACTTAAGTCAATCTTCAGCTTGAATTGGAATAGAAGTGAGGTGTCAGATTGCATTTGTTGATAGGAATGCTGTTGTAGCAAATATTGTAAAAAGAAAAAAAGAGTCTGTGGATTAAGCACTGCATTAAGTGGAGGCAGGGTAATTCAGTGATCTCAAGTCATTTTTTGTAACCCAGGCTGTGATAATGAGGGATGCTGAGGAGCCCTAACGTGTCAAATGCTGGTGGAGATAATAGAAATCTGTAGCGGCTTTGCTTTTTTTCCCCCTTTTTTTAAATCATCTGCTCCAACCGAGCCCTGGGCTGCCCAGGAACCCCCCACTGCCTGCTTGCACCAGGGCTGCAGCCTGGGGAAAATTCAAGTGTTCCCCGGCTGGTCAGGACTGGAAATACTTTATTTCACCCGGAGCACCAGGGCTGGCAGGGTTTCCCTGCCGTGGGTGCTGGATGGGAGCAGCAGAAGCTCCTGGAGAGGCTCCAGGCTCCGGCGGGTGCTCTCACTGGGCTGAGGGATTTTCCCTTCCTCGTGTCCGGTGCTGGCACCCAGGGAGCAGTGAGGCACAGCAGGAGTGACCTGTGGGGTTAAACTGGAGCTGAGTTTTGTATTTTGTACCTTTTAGGGCTTTTCCTGTTGGGATTTTTCCAGTCTGACCTGGACTGGTCTCCTCTGGAAGCTGGGACATGCCAGACCCTCTCCTGCTCGGGGTTTTGTCAGTGTGGAGCGTTCCCATTCTCAGGATGTGCCTTCCCTCGTGGTGCAGATCCCTGCCCTCCATCCTTCCTGTGCTGGGGAAGGAGCACAGGCCAGTTCTGGCTGGGAATAGTTGGGTGAAGGGCCCTGAGGATTCTGCAGAGAGCAGAAGAAATTAAGAGTTGGAAATTGAGGGTGACCCTTACTTTCCATCTCTGCATAGTCCAGAAGAGGGGATGACTTGGTCCTTGGAGCAGGAGAACCTGTCAGTTGTGATGTCCCCTGCCCCCAAATATCCTCCTGTGAGAGCTCCACCTGAAATGTTCCAGCAGCCTGGGGTGTAACTCGTGCTCTCCCTACTGTCTGTGGTGCAGCTTTTCAGATGGAGCCATCCCAGGGAGCTGAACTGAAAGCCCTGGGGAGCTCCAAGCACACTCTCAGCACACTTGGCTTATCCAGCAGCCTACAGTCTTGTCAGGAAAAAAAGAAGCTTGGTTTGACAAGCTCACCAAAAGCTGGGTCTGCGGTGGCTCTCTCTGTGTGTAATTCCATGGTAGCCCTAATTGTCCCGTTGCTGTGTGACACCAGAGATAATTGTGCCACAGTTCTGCAGGCTGGCTCTGTTAAATGTTGAAATTGTGTTCCTGAAATCTCATCCCGCAGGATCTGTAGTCTTGAAAAGTTAGAAATAAAAATCCCAGGTCCAGAGCTCCCAGCCAGCCCTTTGGAGACTCCTGGACACAGTGCCAGTGGATTTGAAGTGGCCTTGAGGTGTTACCTCTCCCCCTCCTCTGCCACAGCAGCTCAAGTTAGGCCAGCCCAGCTGTGCTCCTGCCTGGCCTTGCAGTGCTCAGCTCTAGGAACGACTGTGCTGGGAGAAAGAAAATGCAAAGCAATGAGTGAATGTGCCTGGATTGTCATTAAAATAAAACTGTTACAGTGCTTTTGCAGCGTCCAAAATTAAGGCTGCAGATGATAAAACAGCAGTGGTGCCATGAACCTTTTTCAAGTCAGGTTTTGTTCCTAGCCCAGGCTGGGTTGGAGCAGTTGTGCTGTACAACCCTTCCATTTCCAGAGGAGAGCTCCTGTTTAATGTGAGCCTTATGGGGTTTTCTCTGCATCCTTAATGCCTCTCCATTCAATAGCTCTGGGCTTTGCAGGGCCCTGGAGATAAAAGAACCAATATTCCTTCAAAGGTTATTTCCAACACAGGAGTAGTTAAGAAACCATCTGCACACAAATGACAAATTATTGTAATCTGAACAAAGAGCAGGGAAGATCCCACCAGTTGGAAACTTAAAAGAAACCATAGACAAAGATGTAAAGATTAAAAAAAGAGCTCTGATGTTCCCAAAGGCAGCAATGGGGCTAAGTGGTACAAATGAGGGAGGCTTCAGAAGCAAACTGGAAGCTGAATGGCCCCGTTCTCATCCTCCCCTGGGAGCTGCAGTGCCCTGGGCAGCACTGCCAGGGCTGGGAGCTCTCTCAGTGCTCACGGCTCCAGTGGGAACTGGGCGCTCCTGGGGCTGCTCCTGCCTGCCTTGGCAGGGAGCAAGAGGCTGCTTCTGTCTCTGCTGTGAAATCAGAGGGAAAATATTCCTCTACAGTGCATTTCTTTCATAATCTCACTTTATCAGCCTGGCTGGCAGCTGAGCACTTTGACTTCTGTGGTGGGAACTGCACTGGGGCAGGAGCTGCTTTCCAGCTTGGATTTGTGGGGTGACAGAGCACAGGGCTCCTTTCTGGCCTTAAAACCTGCAAGCATCATTCTGTTCCTGTGTGAAGAATTCCCTGGGACCTCTCTGAGCTGGGTGGGTGAGCCCTGAGGTGGCTCCCAGGATTTGCTGTGCAGGGCAGTGCCTGAGGATGTGCCTCAGGGTTTGGTGGGTGCAGGGGGCTCCTGGGGACTGAGCAGGGGAGTTACAGGACATCTTTGGGCACTCGCTCCCCAGCCTTTGGGAGCAGCAGCAGCTGTGATTCCTCACTGGAAATGCTTCAGGTGGCCAAAAAGGAGCTGCCTGCTGCTCTTCCTGCAGTGGTTTTCATTTGTTGGATGTATCAGGGTGTGTACCGAGGGAATGGGCTCCTGAAGGCTCTCCAGGGACAGAGGAGAGGGCAGCAGGGCCAGGGAGAGGGCAGCAGGAAAGCAAGAGCCAGCAGGGCAGGAGCAGAAATCCCTGCAAGCACAGCCAGGGCAGCAGGAGCTCCTGGCAGCATTCAAAGTGTTCCTGACAGAGAGGTTTGGGTGTGGAAATCCAGGCCAAACCTCCAGGGTCTGCTCAGTGTGAGTGTCAGTGCTCGATTTGGATTATAGTTGCACTAGGCTTGCCTGGCACTTTGTCTGTGTTCATCAAGCCTTTGCAGAGCCTGGCTTGGTTTTGGCTTGGCAGCAGGACCCGAGCCTGGGCAGGTTTACCTTGGCTTTGCATTTCACTGCAGCCCTCTGCTTGTGCATGGTAAATCAGATGTGGGATAAGTTTAGAGAGGGCCTGGATGAATCTCATAGATGCTGATTTGTCATTTGTTTGGAGTGATAGGTCCCAAGGTCACCCCATCTCATAAAAACAGCACAAATTTCATATTTCATGGCTCCCACCAAAGATGGTGGGAGGAAGAGAAGCAGGGATTGCTGCAGTCCTGTGCAGTGTGCAGGGGATGGATGGCACCATGCAGACACAACCAGCCATGCAAGGCCCCCGTGGGGCCTGTGGAGCTGCACTGTCCCACAGCTGGGGAAACTCCCCCTGTATTACACAAACCTCTGTTACAGTCTGAATCTGAGAACTGCCATAAAGCAGGGCAAGGAGGCTGCTTATTAAATAGGCATAAAGTACTTGGAGAGTGATTAGTGCCTTTCTGGTGGATGCTGAAGTGGTTCTGCAATGATAAATGAAGTCCCTGCTGGGAATGAGGATTTCCATTTGGGGCCATTTGTGCTCAGTGCCACGATTGTTCCCTGCTGCTGGAGCATCCCTCCAGGAGCATAGGGACTCCTGCAGCCTCCCCTGTGCCCTGGGCAGGCTCCTGCTGTGCTTTCCCCTGGTTTTTTAGTGCTGCTTTGCCTTTGGTGAGGTGCTTTGTGCAGTGCTGGCTGGGACAAGGTCACCTGCTCCAGGCAGGCTCATAGCACACATACACTGAAAGCTTCACACTGAAATTCAGAGGGTCTTTACGAATTTGGGTAGCTTCTATGAATCTGCTGTGCATCTGTGTGCACAAATCCTTGGTGGGAGATTTGGTGCTGACTGTTGGAGACCTAACTGCTCTGTTTGTGTGTGGGACCTCCTGCCATCCTCTCCCTGAGCACCGGGGCTGGGGTTCAGGTCCTTAATCCCAAATCAGCCCCAGCGGGAGTCAGGAGTCACTGCCCCTCTTCACAATGTTGCCATTCCACTGAAGAAACCCTCCACAGCCACATAATAAAGATGATACTTTCTAAGTGGAGAATCAGAGGGGAAGAGCTCTCAATGAAATTTTAATGTGTGTTTCCTGTCTGGGCTGACAGAGGGAAGATCTGCAGAGCTTCTGGGAGCAAGGGAAAACAGCTTTCCCTGCAATAACTGTCTGTTCCAGCTCTGCTTTAGCACCCCTGAGAAATGCCTGTGTACACACCTTAAATACTTGCAGGCATATTGAACAAACCTGTTCAAATAACTCCCCTGATTAAATGTGTCAGAGTTACCCGAGGTTAACTCTGCATATGGTGCTCTGCTAGGGTTAAAGGAGGGGTGGATTCCTTGGCTTTAAACCTGCCCTAATTTTAGTATGTCCTATAAATAGCCATCCCAAATACTTGAGCAATTCATGTTCTACTCTCTAAAGGCAGAGAAGGTTTCTTAGGTAATGGAAATCACGGTGATTAGTGAGGGCTGGGGATGAAAAGAGGATATGAAAGTAGTGCAGAAATCCTTTGATATATCACTCACTGTTCTGAGGAATTTTCTTCTCCTTGTCTTGACTTTAAGTTTCCCTGTAGCATGGGAGTGAATCTACCTGCTAAATTCACACTCTGCAAAAATATTTTACCTTGCTTTTCTGTGTGAAAATACACTTTCCTCCTGAGCTGTGCTTGAAAAAAATGCAAAGAAATGCTGTATGAAAGAAGAATCAATCTGAGAATATTGATTTGATTCTTTATAGAAACATTTTAGAGTGGTTTGAGTCCCTGATGTGTTCATCTAGGGACCAATACACAGGCAAAGTAATTAATTCACCTAAGTTTTTAGCTACCAAAAATTAGGCATTTGTTGCTAAGGCAGTTGTTGGGGATGGTGTGGCCAGAGCTGTTGAAGGAACTGTTGGTGTTGTAGGGGTGAATCAGCCCTGAGTGTTTCCATGGGCATGGGAAATGGGTGGTGAGAGGGGACACGGGGTCCTCGGGGTGTCTGAGGCACACCTAGAGCCAGCTGGTGGTCCCCGGCGATGTCCTGTTGTCCTGGTGGTCCCCAGCAATGTCCTGGTGGTCCCCAGCGATGTCCTGGTGGTCCCCAGAGACACGGGGGTAAGGCAGAACAGGTCCCCTCAGTCCCAGGCTGCTGGGCACCACCAAGGTATTTCCACAAGCAGAGGGGTGGTGGTGCTGGATTTGGGGCTGGACTCCATGGCCTTAAGGGCCTTTTCCTACATTGCCAACCCCGTGATTGTGGGGGTCCTGTGTGGGAAGTGGCTGGGAGCAGCGTGAGCCCACGGGAAACTGTTCCTCATTGAAGCTGCTGTAGGGCTCAGGTGTGTCCAGGGAGCTGCTCCACAGCCTGGCACCACGGCACAGCAGCCACCCCAAGGAGAGATACGGGGAGATTTGGGAGGAGGAACGGATCCTGATGGAGTCTGCAGGTGCTGCTTGCAATAAAAGACTGGGGTGCTTGGCTGGAAGGCAAACAGTCCAGATCAGCTGCCCTGGCCCTGTTCCTTCCCAGCCTCTGAGGACAGAGCTCACAGTCTCTGAAACAACAAGCAGGGAAGAAGTGGGAAGAACCCAGGCCCTCAGCAACACCTGTAGCAAACAAGAAGTATATTCTCAAAGTTACATTGCAGCTTAATTAAAGGGGGAGAGGCCTGTCAGCCTTAATTTAATTTTAAAAGCCCCATCAAATTTAATTTGTGAGAGCAGCTCTTCCATCTGCTTCCAGGCATTATCTCCAGAGTTCAGGAGAAAAACATATGTCTTGTGGTTAATAAGAATTTGTTTTAATGGATCATATGACTGGGTGATTAATAACTGCTCAGCTCTGATTGTTCTCGCTATAAGGAGAACACACAACCCCTTTGCCCGGCCCCAACCTATTGAGAAAAGAGATCATAAAACGGGAGATGAAAAATTCCTCTGCTTGGGATGAAAGCAGATGGATCAAGGACGTGGCTGCGTGGAGCTGCGCAGGGAACGTGGCTTCCTACGGCTCTCATTATTCCTCTTTTGGGATTGTGTATCAGATCATCCACTGTGCTCCAAGCGGAGCACTCCAGGCTGGGTTTAGACCTGTAACCTGCTCTGGTGTCTGGGGCAGTGTTGGCATTCAGGGGCTCCAGAGCAAATCCCTCCTTTCCACAGATTCCTTCTGTAGCCTTGGGCACATCCCCATAACCCCTCCAGAAACAGCATCCACCAGGAAATATCCTCAGGGCACATCACAATGACCTCAGCAGATTTTCCTCCTTCCCTGGCTTGCTCCTGGATTTCCCTCGGTGCCACCCTTTCCGAGCTGAGCCCCCCGGGAGAGCTGCAGCGGGGTGAGAACATCACCTTCCTGTTCAGGGACCAGCTCAGCTCTTGCAGCAACCAAATCCACAGCAATCCATCCTGTTTGCTTTCCTGCCTCTTGGGAATGTCGGAGCTCTGCTGCTTGGCAGATATTCAACCCAGTTACTTCAGAGGAAATTCCACGTATTAAAAGAGTCCAGTGATTAGGTTATCATCATCTCCACTTCTCATTTGCTCTGCGCACAATGAAAGCTTGCAGGAGAGAAATTTATTTGGTTGTTTTTAAAGGCAGGGGTTGAAGTGTGCTCCCAGGCAGGAAATAAAGAGCCATTATTCCCTCGGAGCTCCCCGGGGGCTGGCAGGCGCTCAGGCACGGGGTCCCAGGAGCCATCAAGCAGCACAAACCGGAGCTGGGAACTGGTGTCACTGGGGCTTTGATTTGCTTTTGCAGCGTTAACCTCCCGTTAACCCGCAGAGCAAGAGGTCAGGGAAAGGCTGAGATGCTGGAGAAAGGAGCTTTGCCTGTCTGAAATGAGCAGTCCTGCACAACCTATGGAGTTAGCATCAAATAATAATAGTAAATGAGAAATTACTCCCTGAATAATGTTTCCATTTCGGCTAAGAATTCTCAGCCAATTTATGTGCAGAAGGAAAAAGCAAGAGGTATTTCAGAGCAGGGAATAAAATCAATGTTCCCCCCAGTGCAAAGGGAAAATAATATTGTTCTCTGCTTTTTAAAGCATTCACCTTGCCCTTCCTGTCTCCATGACCATGTGCTTGTGCAATCCTCTAATAACTCCCTTTTAGCTCTTGCTGCTTGGAATTATCATCTGCCCCGAGACCTTCCTTTCACACAGAGCTGTGGGAGAACGTGGGCACCAGGAATGAAGTGTTAAGGCTCTGATGTGGCCATGAAACCTTCGTAGAGCAACATAAAAATAGCAGTGATTGCACAATTGCACCCATGAAAATGGAGAGAGAGGGGAAATCACAGAATATTTCAGTGTCAGCTTTGTTGTTCCCATAAGGGACAGACAGATGGGGCCAGTTGGATCAAACTGGGAAGTTCTCTGCCAAGCTGCATCCACTCATCTGCTCAGGGTGGCAGCTGGGATTTCCTGCTCTGTCCCTGCAGTGCCACGAGGATCAGAGGGAGTCTGTGGGGAGAGAGGTGCAGCAAAAGGGGCATAGTGAGGGGCTGGGAAGGGCTGGATGAGCCTGCGGGATCTCTGTCACCCAGGTGTGTAACCTCAGGGGCTGCACTGGGGCAGCCCCTTTGCACTGCTGAAAGTCTTCTGCAAGGATGTCAGATAATGAATAAGCACAGGAAGTAGATCTGTTTGGGAAATGCTGTTTATTTTAAATGAAATGCATAAAAGATGATGAGTTTAATTATCCTGTGGAAGACCGGTTTTGTTGTTATTTAAAGTTGTGTTTGGAACTCCTTTCCATTTGTTTCTGGTTTGTTTTTCATTTTATATTCCACTTGCAAAAATGAGAGAAGAAGGAAAAAAGAGGAAACTGTTCTGTGGGTATTTTTCCAGTCTTTGAAAGAGAAATAGCTTTAAAGAGGAAGAAAATGAAGGGAGAAAGAAAGGAATGAAAAGCCAGAATCCTTCTAGATTTGGAGAACAACCCCAAAATGACGCCTTTCAAAATGAACTTTTATCATTTTGTTTCGTTTTGAAAGTTTTCATTAGAAAAAGAATTCAACCAAATCAACTACGTTTGTGGAAACTCCTGGGTTCCCTTGGAAACCCCTTTTATTTTTCATGGCTAGAACTTTATGAAGAAAATTGTAACCACGTAGCTGTTGAACTGCCTGAGATTTATGAAGCATGTTAATCAATCACCTCGTCCTGCAGGTGCAGAATTTTATAAAAAGCAATTACAAGGAGATGGAGTGATGCCAACCTCAATCCCCTCTCGCCCCCACAGCCTGGAGTCAGCATCTTCCCAAAGCCCTCTGAGCACAGAGGCTCCACAAATCCCTACATCTGGATTTCTGATCCACTCTCTGGAGCATCCCAGGTGCCCTCCCAGCATCTGCTCTTCCCTGTGGTGCTCTGAGGGCTCTGCTTGGGTCCCTTGGAGGTTTTTCCTGCCATGGCACTGGGGGGAACTCAGTGGTTGGCCATGACTGGGCTGCAGAGATTCCCTGGGTGCTTCTGCCACTGTAAATGGGTCAGTGAACCCCTCTTGTCTCTTTCACAAAAGGATGTTTTTGTAATGAAAGGTCCTTAACCTGATGACCTTGTTTCGTATTCATGACACTGTGCTGGGAGCAGGTTCTTGTCCCCACCGTGCTGCTCCCTAGGGAGGGCTTTTGTCAGGGTGAAGTTTTAAAGGTGGCGTTTGGTCAGAGCAGTTTTAAAGGTGGGGTTTGTTCCTCCTCTCGAGCCGTGAGCAGCCCTTGTGCTCCCAGCCCTCACTGGGTGTTCCCCTCCCTCACACACCGCAGCTGGCCAAGGAAAAAGAGACCCCTGCAGCCCTGCTGGGCCCCTCTCAGCACGGCCACGCTCTGCCCTGGGCTCCCTGGGCATCTCCTTGCAGCAGTGGGAATTCCCTGTGAGGTGTGGCTGCTGCAGGCACCAGACACCCCATGGCCATTGCCCTGGCACCCCAGGGTCACTTGAACAGAAATGTTCAGAGCTGCTTGTGCCATCCTTCAAAGGGGAATTTCTGTCGTCAGCTTCAGCGGAAGGAGCAGAACTTCAAGGTCATGGGCTGATGTCACTTGTTAGTGCAGCAGTTCCTCTGGGGTTTTGATAACCAGGATGATCTCTGCCCTCCTGCTCTGCTGCTCCTGCTGCTCTGCAGAATGCCTGAGTGAGGAACCCCAGCCCATTTCCAGGTGCTGTCATCCCTGCAAGATCCCGGGGCTGGGGAATAATTAGCTGTCAGTTTGCTTGTGCTGCCTACCCCTCACCAAATGAGGTTGGGGGGCTTGGTCTGGTGCAGAATCACCGAGGAAGGGGAAGCTGTGCCCAGATGAGATAGGAAAAGCTTATATGACCCCAGAATTTATTACTTAGTCCAGTTTACAGGAGGTCAGAAGGAAAATAACCAGATACAGAGTTTGAGTGTAATGTGGGGGTGTTAAGTCTTAATAAATTCTGTTGGTGACTTTGTGTGATGGACAGATTTATCTCCATCAGGCTCTTTTGTTGCTTCCAGATGAATCTTATCCAGCACTAACCTGAAACTTTCCTCCCTTTAATAAACATCAATAACTTAACACAACCTCCCCTCCATATCATCTGGCAGCAGTGGGAGCCCAGGCCGCAGTTTTACTGGGGAAATGGTATTTTCAAGGTGGAATATTGTGGCCAGACTGGATAAATACCTTGCATTTCCTTGTATTGTCTGGAAACATGCATGGAACAGTTCCCAGCCCACTCCTCAAAGGTTTTACAACATTGAGAGGTCTCCATAAATTTCAAGCAGCCAGGAAAATATTAGAGGAATGTCTTAAAAAGGAGAAGGGAAAAAGAGAGAGAGGAGGGTAAAAGCAAACTCATAAGAAAGCATCAAAGGGTATATGAGGAGTAAATGGTATGTGATTCCATTGGGCTGGGGAAACTCAACTTCTCCCTGTTAGACAGGAGGCTTCTCAATTAGCCAAGGGTGTCTCATGCCTTGGTTTCTCCTTTTTAAGGCAAAAATGACATCACTCTCTAGGGAATAATGAATACACTGCTGCTGGGCTCTGAGCAGGGGAGATGGAGGTGAGGGGGCAGCAGGTTGGAGTCAGCCCTGGGGTCCCCTGGGTCAGCACCCCTGCAGCAGCTGGGGGTGCAGCAGCCCCAGGGCCAGCCCTCAGTGTCCCAGCAGGGACCCTGGGTGTACAAAGGAGCCAGTGCCCGCCAAGATGCCCTGTGAGAAGGAGCAGGGCAGGGCTGCAGGGAGGGATGCAGGGGCTGAATGGGACAGCAGCCCTTGGAAGGGGCAGGATGGCTGAATCCAAAGGCTCACCTCCATTAGAGAGTGTTTAAGGAGGATGTCACCCCAGGGCATGGCCCCAGTGTCACTGAGGGGGGGGCAAAAGGGGTTGTGAGGGGACAGGGGGAGCCTTTGGAGCCACAGGCTCGTTCCAGGTGCTCTTGGGATGCTGCTCCCACCCTCTGCACCCATCCCAGAGAGCCAGTGGAGGGCAGAGGAGGGAGGGTGGGGGTGCCCTGTGGGGTCAGGGGCTGCTGAGGACACAGAACCCCCTGTGGGCCCCGTGGGGATCCCAGCTCAGGGGTAACTCAGCTGAAGCCTACGGTGTGTGGGCTCTCTCCTGGTGGCTTCTGCTTCAGCCTGTGGGATTTCTTAATAACAGCAAATATCCCCCTGTGGTTTCCCCCTGTCTTATTCCGTCTGATTAAATAAATACCAACACATTTGCAAGAAACTGGGGACTCATGGTGAATTAGCCACAAGCAGACAGATATTGTACTTTTCTGCCTTTCAAGGCTCGCAGAACATCCTACAACTATTAATTATTCTGGCTTCCTGGCGGTTCTGCAGGGATATCAGATAGCCTTGGGGATGGAACCGGGTCCTGAGGATGGGAGAGGCTGGCTCAGCATGCTGGGTGGCAGGGTTGCAAATGCAGAGCAGAACAGTGGCCCTGCTGTTTCCTGCTCCAGTGCCCTCCAAGGAGCTGCAGGCTGCTGGAAAAGTTTTTGCTGGGGGAAGGGATCCCGGTTGCAAGCTTTCAAAGGTTTCATGCAAACCCAGATTGATGGGGTGGGGAATGTACTTTAAACATCAGGGCAAACACCTTGGCTGTGCCGCTTTCAAGTGAAAGCTCCAAGGAAGGGAATTTGACTGATGTGTGCTTTTCTCAGAGCTGCTCCCTGTTCTGTGGGCACAGGAGCCTGCGGAAGTGAGGAAGTTCATGGGGGAAGTGGACATTAAACAGAAAGATCAAATGCATCAGGTAACAGCCAAAGGGATAAAAACTGTGCAGCACCTGAGTGTGGCAGTAAATGGAAAATGCTGCTCTCTCATTTCAGGTCCTTGATTAGCTGCTTCTAAATACACTGGGGCTGCACAGTTGGGGGGAAGATGTGGGTGAGCTGAAATGTGCTCTGAATGTTTCAGGGACTCTGACCAAAGAACCTGGAAAAGCCTTCCCAGCCCCTCTCTGCCTCTGGGAGGACAAATATAAAGGGTCAGGGATTTATAAATGCTTTTTTACTGTGTGAAAAACAGTCAAATAAACAGGAAAAACACTGTAGGAAGAGTGGATGGATGAGGCTGGAATATGGGGAGAAGTGCAACAGTAAAATTCTGTTTGATGTTGCAGAAGGGAAACGGGGTTTTATTTCCTTTCTGTCCGTTACTGAAAATGGCTTTTGAAGAATTGAGATCAGTGGGATTTTTTCAATCTCGTGTCTCCAAAGAAGAGTGGTCTTTGTGATGATCTTTTCTCTCTGTGGCAGGGACAGCACCCAGGGAAGGGCTGGAGCTGGGTCAGGGAGGGTCAGGATGGATGTCAGGAAAGGTTCTTTCCCCAGAGGGTGCTGGGCACTGCCCAGGTTGCCCAGGGAATGGACACTGCCCCAAGGCTGCCAGAGCTCCAGGAGCTCCCCGGGATGCCCAGGGTGGGATTATTGGGGAGTCTGTGCAGGGCCAGGATTCATGTGATGAATTCCTGTGGGGTGATCCCTGCAGGGCCCTTCCAGCTCAGGATATTCTGTAATTCCATGATTCTAGGACCCTGCTAGCACATGTGGAAATGTTCCTCTGCATGGCAGTGCTCCCCTGCTTCTCTCTCTAAATTCTGGGTTTCTCCAGATGCAAAACATGTTTGGGAAATATTTTCAAATCAACACCTCAGCCCATTGCAGGGAAGGACTTTGAAGTTTGTGTTTTTTGAGCAGCACTGCTTTACCCCATTGGAACACTTCCCATCCTGGGACACCAGAGAGCCCAGAAAGAACAATTCCTTCAGCCTTTGGACATGGCTCCAAAGCCCCATTTCATGTAAAAGAGCAAGAGCTCAGGGGCCTTGGCCTTCTGCCTCTGCACAGCTTCTGGGACCAAGTCTCAACAGCTAAAACCCTAAAATGTACCAAGGAGAGGCAGCTCCCTGCATACTCTGTTACCAAGATGATTTTTCCCACCTTTGGGGCAAAAAAAAAGGCTTTGAATGCTCTGGACTTCAATTTTCCTCATTTGCAGCTCTCTTAAAGTGCAGGGCAGGGTCAGGAAAGTCCCACGTGCTCCTCCTCAGAGGCCACTTTGTAGTGGCACAGGAGAACACAAAAGCCATAAATCCAGAGGGTCACCCTGGCCATGCCCTCACTCTGAGTGCTCTGGCCCGTCTCAGCTGCCCCTCAATTTCTGGAAGTGCAGGGGTGTCCAGGTGAGCTTGGGGAGTTCCTGGGCTCAAGTTGTGCATTTGGCTGTGCTGTGGCACAGTCTGTGTGTCTGAACTGAGGGGCAGAGGCTGCTCCCCACTTCTGGGTCTGGGCATCAGCTCCTGTCTGTGTGTCCAAGGCTGGAGAACTTATTCCGGGATGAAGGGACCCTGAGAGAGCGTCCAGGGGCTGAGTGAGCAGTGCCTGGACACAGCCTGTGCTAGAAAATAGGCATTTCTCTGGTGAAATGGATAAAGAGGCATCAAAGGCAGGAATCAGACCCCTGACAATGGGGAAATGATTGAGGGAGGATCGGGGAGAACAAAACCCTAAGATGTCCAGGGCTGGCAGACTGTAAATCTCCCAAAGCTCTGTCAGGCACCAGACAGAAAGAGCAGAAAGGTCCTAAGTCTGTGGTTACACACACCAGAGGTGGCAGCTGGAACAATTAATCTCCTGCCCTTTTGGAATCTTTAGGTGAAGCCTCTGAGTAAATGCGGAAAGGTAAGGAAAGGTCTTCATGGCCCTTTCCTCCTTTCATCCTGCTGGGCTCCTCATCCTGCAGTAAATGGAAACAGTCCCAGCTGCAGACAGCTCTGCCTTGGAGCTGGGTTTGCTCCTGGCCAGTGGAAAACAGTGCAACCCATGCACCTCCTGCTCTGAGCTTGTCCTTTCAGCTTAATGCACTCAAAGCTGGCTGTCTCACAGCCTCACTCAGCAGAATCTTGTCTCAAATACCTCAAATGCTAAAGAATAACGTTAGTTATTAATATTTAAAACATTACTAAATAATATAAACAAGTCTGGACCTTTTTCACTTATCCAGGATGAGTGGGATCCAGCATCAATTCTCCCTTCTCTGACAAAAGCGATGCTTATTTTTTTTTTTTTGTTTGAGCCCAGGTTGGTGCTGGTTTCAGTGTTGGTTTCAGCCCAGGTTGGTGTTTGTTTCAGTGTTGGTTTCAGTGTTTGTTTCAGCCCAGGATGGTGTTTGTTTGTTGCCCTGACAGATTTATATTGTTCTCACTCCTTTTGGTGAACTGAGGCCATCGGGACGGGGCAGAGTGAAGCTGAGAGCCGCTGGTCGTTCTCAGGGGTGGAGGTGCTGTGGGTGCAGAGCTGCCCTGGGGCTGCCCTGCCTGGCCCGAGCCTGGCGTTGGTTTCAACTTTTCCAGGCTTTGGCCCCGTTACTGCCAGGCTCTTGCCCAGCCCTGCTCGGGAGCCCCACAAGCCCTGCCCCAGAGCAGAGGGAGAAGATGCAGGAATGTCACTGAGGTCACTCTGCGAGTCCCCGGCTGCGGATAATGAACAATTCCTGACAAAATGAGGTGGTAGGAGCTGCTCGGAGATAAAAACCTGCCTGACATTCTGCCGCACGAACCTATATTCCAATTTTATCTGCGGAGCGCGGCTCTCTTTTATCCAGTTTCCTGTTTGAAGGGATTTGAGCAGAATAGATAATCCTAACTTTGAACATAAATCACTGAGCTGCACGGCTGATAGATGCTTTGCACTTTTTTTATGATAATGGCTGATTGGAGGCTGGGGGGAAATGCCAGGGGCTTATCTCTGCGGAGCAGCATTTGCAGGGCTGAGGGAAGGGGAGGCAGCCGCACGAGGTGGGGCCGTTCCGTGTTTATTTATCTGTTTGTTTGTTTGGGTGTCTGAACTCGAGCTCTGGGGTGACACTGGGGGTCTGCACAGACTCCGGGGTTCAGGGTGAGGGTGGGGGTCCCCCAGCCCTCAGAGATAACAGAACCCATTGGGCAAGAGGCTGAGCCCCAGATGGTTCTTCACTCCCCCAGAGGGGCTTGGGGATATCAAAGAGCCATCAAATAGAGTCTGTGGATTGTTACTCTTACTAGGAATAGTTAAAAAAAAAATAAAAATATATATATATGTATATACAGCTCCTTTTTTTCCTTTTACCCACAAAATGGATGACAGCTCCAAAAGTGCACTTCTCCTTCTGAAGATGTAAATCCCCAGAAAGGTCATGTTCCATTTTGGTTTTGAATGTTTCTTATTTTTAAAAGATTTATTTTACTGCAATTAGCTTAAATTTCAAAGTAATTTTAAACCAGAAAACTGGATTCTTTCTTTGCCTGTAACTTCTGTCTCTCTTTTTTTCTAAATTAAAAAAAAAGAAAAAGAAAGAGAAAAGAACCCTCAACATCAAAACA
This sequence comes from Cinnycerthia olivascens, assembly GCA_035048155.1. Lineage (NCBI taxonomy): Eukaryota > Metazoa > Chordata > Aves > Passeriformes > Certhiidae > Cinnycerthia > Cinnycerthia olivascens. The sequence goes on from JAWWMU010000055.1 coordinate 10,789,304, forward strand.
GATGCTTTCCCAGGAAAAGTTGTTTTTTGATGAAACAGATTAATTGGAGTTCTCTAATCAAATCTTCAAAAAACTTCCAGGCAGCTTTGCTGAGGCATTGAAGTACCCGTTTAAAGGGTGAGCTTTCTTTATGTTCCCCTCTCAAAGTCATCTTTCCCAGTGACTCCCAGAGGCACCTTGGCAGCTGCTTTGGATTTCATCCCTGCATTTGCCCTGTGCATGGAGGCACTGCCCCTGGATTTGAGATTTTAACACAAATCCCCAGTTTGCCTCCAGGTGAGCTCTCCATCCCCCCATGGAGGTTTCATGGTACTAAGCAAAGATTGATTTTCAGCAGCTCCACACCACAGGCACGGTCAGGATGTTCTTGTGGGGTCCAGACTGAGCCTGGTGTGACATCAGTGCAATGTGACACCAGCCCTGTGTGCCCTCAGCCCTGTGTGCCCTCAGCCCCCAGGAGCACAGAGCTGATGCCCCAGTGCCAGTCCCAGTGTGCAGGCACTTCATGCTGCCCACGGCCCTGGGGCATTGGCACTTTTGATCCAGGAATCACAAAGGATTCACGCTGGAAAAGCTCTCCAAGATCAGTTCCAAGCTGTGCCCAATCCCCTCCTTGTCCCCAGCCCAGAGCACTCAGTGCCACCCCCAGGGATGGGCACTCCAAACCCTCCTGGGCAGTTCCAAGGCCTGACCCCCCTTTCCATGCAGAAATTCCTGCTGATGTCCACCCTGAGCCTGCCCTGGCACAGCTTGCCCAGTTTTCTGGGAAACAGAAGTTTTTTGGGATGGGTTTAATTATTCCATTGCAGTTTCAAAGGGGGTGCCATGAGCATGTACTGGAAAAGGAGCAGCTCTTAGGAAAGGCAGTCAGTGATCAAGTCTCCCACAGGAGGCAATTTGGGTAATGCAATCTGCTGAAACAACAAGTTCTTTAAACTTGGGAGAAAATTTCTTTGGAGCTTGAACAGGTCAATAACAGTTTCCCCCATTTAGAGAGGAATAGAAAAATTAACTTTTTTTTTTTTTTCTTTGCCAGCATTTGTGTTATTTAACAGCCTTTTAGAAACCCATTTCCTGCACTATTTTAAGCTGCAGGCAGAGTTAGGAGACCACATCTGAGTGACGATTTAAATCTCTAGACAGCTCAGGAGATAAGTCAAAACAAATTTCAGGATGTTCCTCTAAAGAGCTGTTTCCACTTAAGTCAGCCCCGTTGGGAACCTGGCTACAGAATCCTCTAATCTGCTACACATTTTATACATTTAAACAGGTCCATTTGAAAGAAAGTTTTTGAAATTTTCTGTGCAGTGAATACATAATGAATTCCACTGGAGGAGGCTGGAAATTGCTCCAGGTTTTTTGCTCTTCACTTTGTTGATGTTGATAACTTTATGGTATCCTGATTTTTTTTTCTTTTACTGCCATCTTTCAGGCTCCACACCAGGCAGCACAACCCCTCCTTTGCTCCCCAGAAACTGAATGATGCACTCAGGCTGCTCGATGTGGGCAGGCTGCCGTGCAGGGATGTTCAGAGAATGCCCAATCACTCCAAAATTCAGTGGGCTGGACTGGACTGGACTGAGCTGGGCTGGGCTGAGCTGAGCTGGGCCAAACTGGACTGGACTGGACTGGACTGAGGTGCTCCCCCTCACAGCCTGGACACTTTGGCCTCAGGTTTGGCTGCACGAGGCCGAGCTGCTCTGCTGCTGATTTTGGTTTTGCTTTGGGGAGGGAGGCTGGACCAGCAACCTTCCAACAGTGTTTCTGTGGCTCAGCAGTGACAGATTTTCGTGGCCTTTGGGGTCAGAGGGAAGACGTGCACAAGGGGTGCTGCCTGCCCTTATTTTCTGGATTGAATATTCTCAACACATCTTAGCAGAGAACTTTTCAGAGACAGTTCTGAGCTCCATGATTTCCTCCTCCTCCCCTGCCATCAAACAACAGAAGCCAGCAGATACAGGAGTTTCTTAGATGAAAAGCAGCTACATTTGCTGTTTGGTGTTTCTTATTTTTAAAAGTGTTGGCCAGACATGATCTGCAAATTAAAAACTGTTGAGTGGAGTCTGCCAAACAAATGTAATGTATGGAATTGTGCTGAAAGCTTCCTTTGTGATAGTATTCTGTCCTGGATTTCCCAAATGAAATACAGAATTTGGGTTTCCTCTGCCTTAGGTTCTTAACCTGCACTCTCTTCCCAACCCGAGCAGAGCAGTTGTGAGAGCTCTGATGGATTCAGGTCCTCACTCTGGAAGTGCTTTTGACCTGAGATTAATTGTGTAACTTTCCTGCCACAGATGGTTTATCTCCTAAAGGAAACAATGTTTCCATGCTAGCACAAAGGTTGCTGTACTGCACTATTTGATTTTATTTTTGTGAAGATTTTCACATTTGCAGAGGCAAAAGTAGGACAAATGCTCTGTTCCTGTGTGATGGCTACTCATGTTCTCCCTCTTCCTTCCCATCCTCTAACAGAATTTGAAGGTGAAGGGTCCACGGTGGTTGTTTGATTTGACCTTCTTCCTAACACAGCAGGATCTTTGCTATTGATCCCTGCATCAGGCCCTGACTTGTGGTTAGGCTGAAGGAGATATTTTACACATAATCTGTTAAAAGCACCGTGGTGGTAGAGAGGGTTAAATCCTTCCCAAGGCTCTTGAGCAGCATTTACAGAGCTCGCTCTCAGAAGGGGTCCTGTGTGGACAAACATTTCACCTCTCATCCACTAAACGGTTTTCCACCAGCTTCTGACAGTTTCAAAGGAGGTTTTATTTTTACTTTATATCTGATTGTCTTCTCCTGTCCCTTCTCATCAGCTGCAAAATTCCAAACAGTATCCACAGAGGTGGTAAGACTAGAAATAAGCCTCACATGAGGAACATGCTCTTGAAGCCTTTCTTCCATCTCTCAGGCCCAAGTTTCTGCTCAGGGCAGCCTTTTACACTCATCAGAGTCCCACCAGGAGCTCAGGTGCTTTTGAGCTTCTTCAGGGGGTGTGCTGGGAAACCAGAATGGTGTGAAATGTTTCAGGGACTTCTGTCCTCTGTTTTCTTACCAGCGTGGTGCTGAGAAGAAAACATTCACACACACCCCCATCGTAATTTAACAAAGACAGAAGAAGTGCCCTTCCCCACCTGGATTTACCCAGGATCTGGATGCTGGGGGTCTAGAAAGCCGATCATATTTCTAAGAGGGAATTATCCCAGATTAGAGGGGAGGCAGTGGTGGTGTTTGTCCTTCCTGGTGACATGTGGCCTCACACTCAGATGTCCAGGCCCTCCCATCAGACTGGACAGCTGCTCAGGGCTGTCCTCAGACTGGCTGGCGGCCGCAGGAGCCTTGGGAATGCAGGGAGGGGCACCTGCTGCAAACCCTTGAGACAGCAGGGCAGGAAGAGCTAATACAGGCCCCCCTAATCCTGGGGGCTGTCCTGCCTGCCCCCACTCAGATACCATTGCTGGCAAGTCAAAGAGAGGAATTTACTGTGACACAAACACAACTGACTGTGCTGTACAGCTCGTGGAGTGTTTCCTTAGAGAAACCCGTGGCAAGGATGGGGTTTGGTGTACAAAGAAAGGTATCTCCAGCAGTTTGATCACATCCCCTTGAGTGGTGAGGTGTGCCATTATTCTTCGCTGGTTTGTATGGGTGGCTGGCACACCTCGGCACAAAGCACACAGAAGTGGTGCCTTTCTCTCCCCTGTATCATTAAGAGAGCATTTGATCCTATAGATAGAAGTGGTAATTGACTATATTTAAAGATTAACTCAGTGTAATGCCTTCTGAAAAGAGAAATGTTATTAAGAAAGTTGTCAATCATAGAGTTGATGCCTTTTTTAATACAGCCTGAAAGTGTTATAATTTTAATACCCCAGAGGCCAAAGCAAATTATCAAGCTGAAATTAGAGATTAGCAATTTTCAATTTCTCTCTCATCTCTTACATTTCATCTTCCACCTTCATCTGCAAGAAGAAAAGGAGGGAAAATAGTATTTGGCATGGGAGAGGAAGCCTAGGAGGCTGGCTGTGATGTTTCCCTGCCTTGAAGCTACATGCTGACCTGATGAGTGCCCCGGGCACCAGAGCAACCAGAGCTTTGGCAGAGCAGCACATTCCCAAGGGACAGGCAGCAGCAGGAGTGGGTGCAGTTGAGGATCCCAGCACCAAGGGTTCAGCCTGTCAGGAAAATCCCCTGTCCTAACCCTAGGACCACCTTAGGGGCCCTGGAGCCACAGGGTGGGTTTGTGCTTTACAGGTCATTGTGCTTCAGTGAAAATGCTTTTTCCAGTCTTAGGTAGTTGGTTTGTATTGCTGAGGGCTGGGAGTGCAGAGGTGTAGGTGAAGTTCAGGCTCCTAAATCTAAAGGTGCCATCCTGAAAACCTCTTTTGGGTGGAGTCCAACCTTCTGGGCTCTGAAACTCTAGAGGCTTCAGGGTTTGTACTCTGACGTTTCCACAGCACTCCTGCCCATGCACAAAAGCCCTGTGTGAAGGGGCCAGGCAACTGAAAGGCTGCCATGCACAGAAACTGGGCCAGCACCCCCAAATTACCAGTTCCTCTGCCAGAGGGACTTTATCCCTGAGATATTCGGGCAGCCTATCTGTTGAAAAAAGAGCTCTGCACAACAGTCCGTGGTGGCTGGGGGTTTCTTTTCAAAGGCAGTGGTGCACAGAGGAGCTCTGCCCTTGCACACACAGTTCCTGGATCTGGATTAGGTGTTCAGGGCATTTTCAGGTGGAGTTTTATTTTTAAGCTGAGAAGATTAAATCAGCACAATCTTTTCGGAAGCTGCAGGAGTCTCTCAGCCCTCAGACTGCAGTTTTCAGGTGGGAAATTTTCCAGCTGAAAATATGTCTTATATGGAAAAGAAGAAGACAGCAAAAAAATTCCCCTAACACATCAGAAAGGAGAAGGGCCTTGTCCTGGCCCCATTTGGCAGAACTGGTTTTGAGGAAGGAGCCTGACTCATGACTCTTCCATGTAAATTCTCCTGGCTGGAGAGCCCTGCTAGCAGGATCACTCAAAAACTGGAGAGGTTTGCATTTGTTCTGCCCAGCAACACTGCTGGAACAGGAGATGTGGGCCAGGTACCACCATAGGTGAGCCCTGGCAGCACCAGGAAAGGTCCCTGATGGCATCAGCCAAACTGGAAACCACCTGTGTGTGCCCTGGCGTGTCTGTGTTTGTTCTCCTCACCACCTGGCAGCAGGACTCCAGTTCTACTTTCATTTGAAATCTTCTCCCATGAAAGATGAGCCTGGTGCTGGAGAAGGGTGGTGATTGCCTTTGTGTTCTGGCCTTCCCTTCCCAGGCAGGGGACGTGCAGTTTCTGGGGGAGGGATTGAGGCTCAGTAATTGAAACAGGAACAGTATTCCTCATGAACTCTGGGCTAGATGGGGGAATAAAATCCTCTATAGTGGAAACATTATGCTCCCACCATAATCTACTAAAACAGTCTTCATTTCCCTGATGTGAGAAGGTTCTCTTCTCTTATTGCATTTAGCTTGAAATCAGAGCTCTCAAGCTGTTTGATTCTGGGCAGTGTTTATACCTTGTGCTGTCATAATAAATGCCCCAGATCCATCATAAAGGCAGTTCCTTTGACACAGAGGCCGATTGGAAACTACAGGAGAGATGTGGGGCAGTAACGGAGATTTATTTCTTTTGCAAAGGAATTTGATTATCATCTTGTGGAGAGTTATTTTACCTTTCCCTTGCCCACTCGAGTCAGACCAGTTACTGCCAGGCATTGTGTAAAATGCACCAGGGCAGGGAGGAACCCAGCCCTGCCACCTCACTGCCTCCTCTTGGCAGAAGAGAGTGTTTCAGATAACTTACAGAGCCTGTCCAGCATCACATCCTCAGGCTCGCCCTTATCCAAAGATTGCATCAGCCTCAGGGTGGCCCTTAGCCAAACCCCTCTCCATTCACACGGCTCTGACCTCGATCAGGACGTTGCATTTATTGGGCCCGGTTTTACTGTGGCAGGACTTGCTCACTTCTAATCCAGCTCCATCATTCCTGGCCCTTTATATGTCTGGGGGTGAAGCAGGTTGTAAAACACTTTCAAGGATATTTTTTATTGTGTTTTCTTTAAGACAAGTAAGTCTTCTTTTTTACTGTTTGCCGGGCAGCTGCAGAAATTACTTCTGTGCTGGCACTCAGGGTGTGTAAACCACGTGTACATGCATGTACCCGGCATGTAAACCTCTTGTAAACCTCTTGTACCCCGCGTGTGAACCTCTCTGAACCCCTCGCAGCCGCGGGAGCAGCGCCGGGGCCGCGCCGCGCTCTGTCCGTGGTGCTGAACCCGCCCCGGGCGCGTCTCCAGGGAAAGCCGCTGCCGAGGGGCTCCGGGAAGGTCTGGGGGGACCTGGCTGGCTCTGGCTGTGGCTCGCAGTGCACGGATGTCAGCAGAGAGCCTGTGGTGTGGGAGGACTGCGGGAGTTGGCCCTTAGGGGTGACTCCACCGAGCCAGGAGGGAAGGAGGAGCCCGGGGTCCACATGCTGGTGTTGCTCAGGGATATGAAACACAGGTTTGTTATGTTAAAGAAAATATAGAGGCTTCCAGCTTTAAGAGTCTCTGGCTGGCAATTCTCAGTAATGCTGGAGCACTGAATTGAAAAAAGGAAGAAAATTCATCTAGGCAAGTCTGGAAACCTCTCCCCAGCAGCTCAGAGTGGGGATTTGTGAGCTAAATGTTTCCACTGAATAAGTACTGGGTGTCTGCATAAGGGAGTGCGAGAGCAGGAGACGGGAAGTGTGGGTCACTGCCAGCTCCAGTGCGGGACACCACTGCAATGAATGGAACTATTTGTTGAAGTGCTTTGCCACACTAATTGCTTGCATTAATTTTTTGGCAAGCAGGGTGTGTAGTTTGAGGAATATTTGAAACCTTTGAGCTAGGTTGTGCTGTAGAGCAGAGAGGCTTCTGGGCAGAAAATCAGGCAGAAAGTGTTCTGCAGCTACGGCCAGGATGTTCTTGTTATCATACCAGTGATTTCTGTCAGGGATTTGTGCAAGAGCTGTCGATGGGGGAGTGTTGTTAACCCGCAGAGAGCAGGCGCTGAAGTGGTGAGCCCTGGGGTCAAGGCACGGTGTCCCCCAGCAATCAGCTGCTCCTGCACTGATAGGTGAAGGCAGAGACAAGAGGATTCTCCCATTTTGGTGATCAAGACTCCTTCAGTGGAGCCGTGGAGAAGCACAGTGAGGGAGGATGAGAAGTTTTTGCCTTATGAGGTTCCCAGCCTTTGGCTCCATAGTCCCAAGTCTGTGCCAGAGCCCAAACCTCCTCCCCACTTCTTGTCCTTCATTTCAGCATTTTCATCAGGTGCTCACATCGTTATTAAGCTGTCTGCTCCTCAGGTTTTACATCACCAGCTGAAAGGTCTGAGATCAGGTAACCTGGGATAGCAGGATGACGTGAATTGATCAAAATTTTGGCAAATAAGGATGCAAGTTGTTATTTCTTATTGAGTTTACTCTCCATGGTAAATACTGGTTGTGGGGCTAAATGTGGAAAGGGAAGGGTCCTGTAAAAAAATTGAAAAGCTGCCAGGAGATCTCTCTGTGTGGAAAATCTTCCTCTAGAAAATACTGTGAAACAGTTTTAGCTACTTAAGAAGCAAAATTACAAATCTGGACTGGAGTGACTGCAGTCAGGAGTGTGGAAACATCAACCACCTTTACAGCTGAGGAGCAGGGGACTGTCCGTGGGCTCTGTATTAAATTGTATTTTAATTCATAATCAGCCTCCTCTGGATCTCTACGAGATGACTTGTGGAGTTCAGGGGGGCTCTGGAGATGCAGCTGGAATTGGAAGGGACCTCACCCAGCCCAACCCCCTGCCCAGGCAGGGCCACCCAGAGCTGGGGACACAGGAACACATCCAGGTGGGATTGCAATGTCTCCAGAGAGGGAGACTCCACACTCTCCCTGGGCAGCTGTTCCAGGGCTTTGACCCTCCATGGAAAGTTCTTCCAATGTTGAGGTGGAATTCCGTGTGTTTTGGTTCATGGCCGTTGCTCCTTGTCCTGTCACTGGGCTCCACTGAGAAGAGTCTGGCACCATCCTCTGACACCCCCTGCAGATATTTATATGATATTTTATTTGTACATATCTGCATGTTGAGATGAACATGAGCTGGTCTGCGGTGTTAGGAAGAGTGAATGTTTGCCAGAGGTGCTTGGAGTGATTTGTGATGGATTTGTCTTGGATAAACAAGGTTTATCTCCTTCTGTGAGAAGACGAGGGGAAATGTATCACCCAGATCCTGTAGCAGTGCTGTGGCTCGTGTCCCCTCTCAGTCCCCACCCAGAGCTCGAGCAGCACCAAGGAGTCTTTACGGCAAAAAAAAGGGGATTAAGCAGCCATTTACCAAGAAGCCATCCATAAAGCACTGCCTCTCCAAGCTAATGGTGCTGTTTGTTATGTCAGAAGCAGCTAATAATGGCCATATTTGTTTGAGTCATAAAACCTCTTTTGCTGGTGCATGATAATGGAGTGTGTTACATGTTCAATTAACCAAGCTAATCAAACGCTGTGGAGAAATACAATGGGAACAAAGACCTGATCCATGCAGTTCTTTGTTGGGCACAGCAGTTGTTTTTCCTGTGATTTCCTCGTAGTCCTTTGAGCAGATTTCCCAGTGATATGCTAACAAATCCTTGACCAGTTAAGGCAGGTTTGCTGCTGGATAAGTAAGAAAGGCTCCCCATGGACAACTTCCAACTGTTGACCCTCTGCTGTCACTTGGAGGTGCAGTGCAGGGGACATTTATCTCCTGCTGGGCAGTGCTTGGACCTTGGGGACAGAGAAACCAAACCAGTCAAATCAAGAGCTAAGCACAAAACCTGAGGTGTGAGGGAGGCAGTGGTGATGTCCAAACATCACAGCATGAGAAGAACTCACCAGGGGTCGAGGATGGTGCCCAGCTCCCAAATGCAGTAACTCATGATCCCTATGGCACTGTGCCCCTTCCCTGGTCTCGTTGGGCTGGAGGAGGCCCAGCAGTAGATTGGTTGCCCAGGACTTGCCCAGAGCCCAAGGCATCTGGAGATGCAGGCTCAGCAGACTCTGGGGAGCAGGAGAGATGGTGACAAGCACAGCCTGAATTCTCTCTCTGGTGTGGAGCAGCTCCAAGAGCATCTCCCAGGCAGAAATACTCTGATTGCCTGTGGGCAGAGGTGAGCAGCTCTGTCAGGGTGGCACAGACCTGGTGGTACCTGTTCCACAGAGAAAATCAGTCTCCGGTTTAGGAAAGGTCCCCTCCCATGTCAAGAGAAGCAAGGTGACATTTTCTGCAGGTTATCTGTTCATGAAGAGATCCCTGCTCATGCTGGGAACTCAAGTGGGCCAGGAGATTCTTGGGCAGGCCTGGGGAAGCACAGCTTTGCCTCTTCTGCTCCTGAACATCTCAGGAACCTCCAGAACTGACTGGGATGCCAGAAGTGAGTGTCAGTAGACTTGTATTTATTATGTAGACACAAATTTTATGGGTCTGCAAATAGGAAAAGGTTTAAAAACACTGCTTTAGATCAAAAGTGCTTCTCAAGAAGTTGCTTTTTTCTGCCACTAAGTGGCTCCAGATGTTGAAATATTCAACAAAATTCCTTCTCTCTTTTTTTCTTTTCTTGACACAAGGAGTTTCACAAGGTCAATCTGCAGCAAAGAAATCCCAGTGCTTTCCCCCCTCTGAAAAGCACCCAATTGCAGCATTAAATATTAACTGAGAGAAGAGGTTCATTTGTAGCTTCAGACTATTTTGATTTTTTAAATTGTTTTCTTTTTCTGGGAACATGAGTTTCCTCTGCACTTGAGGGACATGTAAGTTTCTCTGTGTTATGGGCATGGTGAGAGGGACTCTCGAGCTTTGGGAGTGGAGCTCCAGTTCTTTATTTACTGGCAGTAAGGGACAGGGCCCATCAGAATGCTGGTGGCCTTTATGAATGTCCCAACTTCAGCCTTTACTCTGTGTCTTGCTGTTGCTGGGCTTCTTCCCAGTTCCTTTGCTCCAGGTGGGTGACAGCCAGCTGGGAGCCCAGGCTGGATTTGGGGTGGCAGACCCAAAGGCTGCTGAATTCCCCTCTCCATGCAGATGCACAGTGGGAAGGACAGATGGCCACCATGCAGAAATGCTCCTTCCTCTCTGGGGTGCTGGGAAGCACAGCCAGCACAGCTGCAGTGGGGATTATTTGTGCCTGAATGGCTGCATCCTTCCTTAGCATTTGGAAGTAGATCAGAACTACACAAACCTCTGCAATAACATTCATTAGGCATTCCCAGGCACTGGGGGTGGTTCTGTTCCTCTGGCTCCCTGGGAAAGCCCTGCTTGGTCAGTGCTTAAAAACCTTTTTACTGCAAGAAGTCCCTCCAAAAGTCAGATGTTTCTTTCCTGCTCCACTGAAGCACAACCCTCCCAGGAGCCACCAAGGCCCTTTTATTTCATTTTTACTGCCCCCAGAATAAAGCTGCCCTCTAAGCACCACTTCCATGAACCATTCCTTTTGCCAACAACTGGCATTCTTCTCTTTACTTGGGATATTTGCCCCCAGGTCTGCCCCAAATAGCTCTGTCTTCTTGGATTTGCTCTCTGATGGACAGAGATGTCTGGGGGGATTGCTCAGGGTGCAGCTCCTCTGCAGGGCAGGATTTTCACTGCTGCTGGCCGAGCTCCCTGCAGGGGTTTGGGGAACAGGCACCAGTGCACTGCCACGGTCTGGGAACACGTGCAGGTCTGGAAGGCAGAGGTGCAAAGCTGTCCCAAAGCCCTTCTGGAAATTATCTCACTCCAGCAGCTCCCCCACTGGCTTTTGAACCCCAGCCTCCCATTCCTGGTTGCCCTGGGCCTGGGTGCCAGAGCTGGAATGTGTTCCCTTGCCCTTCACAGCTGTGGTGAGCTGAGCACAGGGCAGAGAGGGGGAGGCAGAGAGGAAGCGGAGGGCCTGGGGTGAAATATTTGGCTGCCAAGCCCTTGTGTTTTCCAGGGAGCAGAAGATCTTTCCATTTGTTCTGTTTGACTGTTGGTGCCTTTAGTGTCTGCCAGGCTGTCTGGAGAGCAGCAGTGAATGTGCTGCCTGGGGCAAGCTCTGATGGACAAATCCTTCTTTTTCGCTCTTCCCTGTGCCATTAGAAAGCCCCAGATCAATGACTCTTCCCGAAAGGCAGCGCTGGGCAGTGCTGGGCAGCGCTGGAGCGGTGGAGCAGAGTCTCAGGGTGTGGGTGTGAGTGTTTGCTGGACCTTGGAACCCCCCTGCAGTCAGTCAGACAGAGCTGGTGAGCCCCAGAGCTGGTGGAATTGCAGATCTGTCAGCTTGGCAGGGCTGGGTGGGTGGGCATGAAGCATCCTGGCCACAGGAGCAGCCCCGGGGTCCCACCCTGCACATCCCGAGGCTGTGAGCTGGGAAGGGATTCCTGGGGAAACGATTCTAGGGCTGGGTCTGGACATTCATCCACGGGGCTTTCAGGGTGGGAGGAGGTCCCGTGCCAGGGAAACTGAAGTTCCTGCCTGGGAGAGCAGGGCACAGGGAGCTTTGAGAGGGCTCAGCCTGGGTTCAAACTCTGTCTGTTGCAATCTGCACCAGCTGCTAGGAGCAAACCAGCACAGGTACCCACTGCACCCAGCAGATGCCTTAATCTTCTTTTCCTAAGAAGCTTAGAGCCTTTTGAGATCCCAAAACTGTTTTCCTTTATGAAGCAGCACAAGTCCTACTTCCCTTTGAAACCAGGAGAAAATACATCCCGTGAAATGTGGAGTGGAAGTGAGATCAGCCTTGAGTTTCCTGAGCTGGACAGGTCAAATGGCTTGGGCAAAGTTGTGGTTTTTCCCAGTAAACTCCAGCCTCTGGAGCCATGTCCCAGATCATCAGGTCAGTGTAGTCACTGGGTTCTTTCTGCTATAATGGATTTGAACCAGCCAGGGAAATGCAAACTATTCTTTTGAGAGTCTTCTCTTTCAGTACAGAAAACCAGAGGAATGGGGAATTCAGTTAAAAGAAAATACAGAAAATGTTTAATTTTAGGTGTTAAGCAATAACAGTAACTTCAAAACATTTGCAGAGAAGTTATTTTCCTGTTGAAAAGCCGTTTTCCTCAATCGCCCATACTTTATGTAATTCCAGCCAGCTTTCCCTCTCAGGCAGAAAACAAACCAGGAGAAATAATATTTTCCAGCTGGAATAATTGTTTTATGGTTTATTCTGCATTTTCCCAACTCACACAGGAGTACAGAGACGTTCCAAGGCTTTCTTGGACTTTCTACACCTTCCAGGCCTGTGCCCAGGTGTGGAATGGGGCTGGCAGCAGCAAGGTGGGGCTTGGATCCCCCCTGCTCCCAGGCACTCCCCACCACCTTCTGCTCCCTGTGCTGGAGGAGCACTTGGGAGAGATGGAGAAAGCAGAGAGAAGGAGGTACAGGCAGTTTGAGGCTGTAGATGGCAAGGCAGGAATGAACGGGGCAGGAAAGGCAGCAGAGTTCTCTTACAGCACAGCGTGGGGAAATCTTCACAGGTTGAAATCACAAGGAAACAATTTTTCTTCCCTGTGCTTATTAAACTGTGGAACTCCCAGTTGCTAGGTCCTGTGGAGGCCAAAACTAAAAAGAAGAGAAAATAGGAAAGGGCAAATTACTGAGAGACCCCGTGGCTGGGAGCTCAGGCGCAAGCCCTGCCTTGCACTGCTTTGTTTCCCAGGGGGCTCCTGAGCATTGCTCTGGGAAATGGCTGGAGGGAAATGGATTTGTCTTCTTCCCTCGAGCAGCAATTCCTGCATTGTTTAACTGAAATCATGCTATAGGGTAAATCCCAGATTTTGGGAAAGCATTTCTAAACCTCTTCCAGCTATTCCTTATCTGACAAAAGCTCGATGAAGAGGTTTATCCTCAGAGAAGAGCTCAGAAAAATCCCATCTTCACAAAGGGTATTTCTCCCTTTGGGTAGCTTAGGAATTTCTCCTCTAAAAAATGTATCACCACATCCTTGGACCAGACTTTATCCTGGCTCCCTGCAAATCCTGAGCTGGAATCAGCCTACACTGAATGTGGTGCTGCCATGTAATTTTTGAAGTGTGTGTGTGTGTGTTTCTGTGGTGTTCCTTATGTGAATATATGGAGCTATTCAACTGGAAAAGAGACATAAAAGTAAAGACTGTGGCTCTGGATAAAACACTTGACACCAAACTCTCAAGCGTTCTTGAAGGATTAGGACAGAGACACTGGCACAGAATGTGAAGCCCTAGAAAAAACTCTTTACTTTCTTTTTCTTTTTTTTTTTTTCTATTTTTCTGTAACATTAAAGAAAGGCAAAACCAAACCACAAATTAACCTTAAGTAGTGAGAAGACAAAAGAATTTTGGCTGAGTAAAAAAAAGGGTTTGTGCCAAGCCCTGTCCCAGGGTGCTCCCTGTGGGGTGGTTCTGTTTGGAGATGCTAAAGCTGGTCCAGCATTGCAGGATGGTGAGTGAGCCCCTGGGTAGAAGGGATGGGAATAGAAAGTGTATTTTGCCCTCTTGATGCTCAAATCTCAGTGTGCCATGGTGTACAGCGGGCTTGTCACTGAGCAGCTGGAATTGGAAGGGACCTCACCCAGAGCAGGGGACACAGGAACACATCCAGGTGGGATTGCAATGTCTCCAGAGAGGGAGACTCCACGCCCTCCCTGGGCAGCTGTTCCAGGGCTCTGACCCTCCACGGAAAGTTCTTCCAATGTTGAGGTGGAATTCCGTGTGTTTTGGTTCGTGGCCATTGCTCTTTGACCTTCATCTCCGCCTGCAAGTTCCTGAAGGGAAAAGCCTTGGAGTTGCCTTGAGCAGACCTCAGTTCATGAATTGCTCTTGGCCCAGCACAGCCTGGAACAGCAGTTGCAGCTCTGTCCTGGAGAGGAGAGGGGGAGATAGGATTCTTCAGGAGGTGTGCACAGGAAAAAGATGAGATCAAGGCTTTCTCCATCCACTCTGTGCCCCAGCCTTGTGGGCACTCACCCTTAACCCCCTCTCCTGGGGCACGAGGAGCTTTCCAGCAGCTGTGGGTGTCCCTTGCTGAATGCCAGCTCTGAGGGGATGGGCAAACACTGTCCCAGGACACGCAGGCAGACAGGATGTGTGCTTTGTGCTGACATGTCAGAAGTGTCTGGGATTCCTGGAGGTGATTGTGCAAGGGGCTGATGAGTGGCAGCTGGGAAAGGTTAAATGAGGATTCCTGCACTGAGGTTCCCCTTCCTCCTGGGGCCTTTCTGCATCAGTGTCACCTGCAAACAACCACCACCTCTGGTTTTCCAGTGCTGTGTGTGGACAGATCTTAGGCAGCCTTGAGTCTTTTAGCAGCTAAAGAAAAAAGAAGGAAACATTAAAGCTTCTTTCCCACCTTGAAACCTGCCCAAAGCTGCCTGCTGTGGAGCAGAGAGGCAGCAGCACTGCTGGCCAGGGGGAAGGCTGGCTCCTGGTCAGGCTTCCTGCCTGCAAAGCTGGGACTCGACCCCATGCCATTAACAATGGGGAATTTGCCTGCTCAACTCAGTAGGAGCTGCTTCAGGCACTGAACTTCCCAATGATGGGAGGGAGTGGATGAATCTCTTGCAAAAATATCTTTGCTCTGACCTGTTTGCTGGGTACAGGGGAATTACTGATGCTGGCTTTGCAACACTTGGACTGAATAACTGTCCTCTTTGCTCAAACTTCCCTTACAACTCCAGTCTTCTTCATGGAGTTCTTTAGGAGATCTGGAGGGTCTTTCATAAAATTTTACCTCCTACAAAAGAATGGACAAAAAAACCCTTAGGATATTAGTGAAATTTTAGTTTGAATAAGTCAAATTTATTTAGGCTTTTGTTTAAAACATATTCCTCAAAACATAGATGTGACAGTGTCCTTTAGTGCAAATGATCTCTCTGTGTTTCTAGGGAAGAAAATAAAAGTGGGCTTTGCAAGGTTTCTGACCCAGGAAGCTGCCTGTGCCAAAGCTCAGCGTTGTTTTCTCAGTGCTTTAGGAGTGACCTTGATCAAGACATCTCATCTCAGCGATTTCCCCGGGATGGGAACAGCATGTTCATCCTCCCACAGAGCAGGGAACTGATGGTAGGGATCAGTTCTCAAGCAGGACATGCTCTCTGTAATTTCAGCATCACTGTTTTGCCCTCTTTTCCTGGTTTTAAATTCATCTTTCTGTCAAATGACACCCTTGAAGGGATGGACAGTCAGTACAAGGGCATTTGGCTGCTGGGTTCAGGCTCAGCCCCCCTCACTGCGGGGCTGTTGGGCCAAGCCTGCAAGGAGAGGCCTCCAAAAGCGATGCAAACCTGGGAAGTTTGCCTGTGAGCGAGAGCCCAGGCGCTGCTCGTGGAGCCGAGCATAGGACGAGAGGAACGGGCAAGGACTGAGCCCAGGAATTCCCCCTGCCCGGGAGAAAGAACTTCTTCCCTGGGCAGTGCCCGAGCCATGCACAGGCTGTGCAGAGGGGCTGCAGTGTCCTCCCCGGGCAGGTTCCGAGGTCGGGCGGGCACATCCCGAACCCCCGAGATGCTCCAGGTGCGCGGCCGCGGAGCCAGGGCGAGCCGGGAGGAGGCAGCGGGGTCGGGGAGGGGATCCCGGGGAGCCGGAGGGGCCGGCAGAGGGCACCCGGAGCGCGGCCAGCCCGGCACATCCCGGCATATCCCGGCACATCCCGGCCAGCCCAGCACATCCCGGCATATCCCGGCACATCCCGGCCAGCCCAGCACATCCCGGCATATCCCGGCACATCCCGGAGCGCGGCTCCTCGGCGCTCCGCACACCCTCAGCTCCATCACCGGCCCGGCCCCGGCTCTTGGTGATGTCTGCTACCCCCTGGCAGAGCCCCCGAACTGCGCCCTCGGCAGCCCAGCACAGACCTGAGGCAAGAACTGACAGGGTACCACTGTCAGAAATGTGCTGTCCCCAGGTGTTTTAAGCCATGAGGGGACATTGGTTTGGATTCAGCTGTTTGCTAGAAAAAGCAGCTTTCTGCCCCTAGCTTCTCTCCATATTATAGCTGCTGAGCCTGTGAGTTTGTAACAGTAAAATCCAGTCCCCCTCTGTCTGCAGCCTTAAATCTCCCAAGTCCCTCTTTATTCCAAATGCAGAGAGGGGAGCAGTTGCAACTAATGAGTGAGGGGTTGGGATTTTTTTTCTGCTTGAGAGATGGAAAAATACCTGATGACTCCTGAGCAGCCAGTGTCTGCTCCTAAGCCCTGAACATCCTCCTGTGCTTCCTTCTAGCAGGAGCCAGGACAACCCCCAGCCATGTACCAGCATCAGGACCCCTCAGCCTCCTCCAGCACCTTAACCTGGGATGCTGGATACTCTCAATAATCCTCTCATCAGCTGTCCTGCAGGCTTAGGGTAAAAGCCAGGAATTAAACCAAGCTTTTGGGATGGGGAGGAGGGAAGTTCCCCTTCCCCTGCACCAGCCTGCTGGTGGGTGAAGCCCAGTGCAGGCAGCAGGCCCCCAGCAGGCAGCACAAAGGCATTTGGAATCTGGGGGATATTTCCTATTAGATTTGTTTAATAGTTTTGAGGTCAGTTAAATATGGAGTGACAAATTAATTCCAACTTAACTACTTCCCTCTTGGTCTTCCTGCCGCTTGCAAGTCCCTGCTGCCCCGTTAAACACGAGCAGCTGGCGGGACCAGGGCGGTTTGGCAGCGGTGTGGGTTCATGTGCTGAGCCCCACTGAGGGGTCTGCTCCCCTGGCTGGCAGCTCTGCACGTGCCCCCCTGTGCCATCTTCCCCAGGAGGAGGGGCAGACAGAAAAAATCACATACTGGAGCCAGAGGCAATGCTCCCAGAGCCATGGTTTGCACCAAAGCCTTTTGAAAGGGTCAGCACTCAGGGCCTTGTCAAAGGCTGTTAGGGAGACCAGCAGGAAGCTCCCAGTGGACGTGTGCCTACCCTGCACAGCCTGGGGTACACTTGGCTTCAATTTTTAACCCCCCAGAAACTGGGTCTGAGCATGTGAGGGTGCCCCCACTCCCCAGGGTCCCTCTGCTTGTGAATCACAGTCACAAGCAGGGGGTTCATGGACAGGGGCAGAGCCTCAGGCCCTCCTTGGGCAGGAGCAGAGCATGGGGAGAGGTCTGGGGATCTCGGCAGGTACTCCAAACCAGCACTGCAAACTGTCCCCCTGTCCCCAGGGATATTCAGGTGACCTCCCCAGAGGTGTCAAATGTGGGGTTTGTAGGTCTCTGTGCTCTGCAGACACACCTGTGGTGGAGGTGTGTCCATGTGCATCCTCGGGGGATTGGTGCTGGGCTGAGGTGTGACAAAAGCAGATCTTACTCCTGCCAGGCCTTGTCTTCCCTGAGCTTTGTCCAGATGCTGCTGCCTCGGCTTCCTCAGCAGACTGCAGGGCAGGGAGCAGAGGGGTTGGCCTTCAGGAAGGTGTTTTGATCACTTCATCATGCACAGAGCAGCTGGGACACGGCTCTTGGGGCAGCAGGGGGAAGCAGTGAAACTTTACTGAGCTATTTCAGGTGCCAAATTCAAACAGGTTTGAATTATGACCCAAGTACTCAGTAGAGAAAGGATGAGGGGTGGGACAAGAGCTTGGTACTAATTGCCCAGAATCAGCGTGCACCTGCTGGTTCATGAAATGCTGCTTCACACAGCCCTGCTTAATGGTTCTTCCTCCAACAGCACTTCTATTTCCCAGGTTTTCCTTCAGTTGTTTGCTTTTCCATAGTGTAGCACATGACATTTCTTACCTGTCGTCATCCTGCCAATATCAGCACATACCGAGGACCAAATGTTCAGCAGGAACAAATGAGACCAACCCTGACTCTCCATTAGAGTCCAGCTCTGTGGAGCTGGATTCTTTCCTTTTATTGAAGCAGCAACAACAACAACAACCAAACCAACACCATGAGTGCATCTTTTCTGCACTTAAGTTAATTATTTGTGGTCAGAATCTGGCACTAGGAGAGGAAATTAGCCTAGTCCTGATGATTGGGCATTATTAGCAGCACATGAGGTCCGTCTTTTGTTTGCTGGGGCCCACGCTGGTTTTTTTAGCACTGTCTCTCTTGGACAGACATGTTGTGGGGGGTTGCATTAATATTTTGGCTTTCTGACTGTGCAGTCTATTCTACGCCACACACTGGAAGCAAAGCTTTGCAGTCTCAGTTGACTGGACTTTGTACAGGCTTTTTCAAAGCTTTCTCCACAGATGCCTTAACGATTCTTGAGTTCCTGTCGGAGTTTTGTGCTGGGATAAATGTGAGAGGGCTTGTCCTCAGATGGTGCAGGCTGGCCTTGCGCCACTGACTGCGGGGATCGAAGCCATTCTGCTCGAGCAGAAGATCTGCTGCTCAAACTTCAAAAGGCCACCCACATGTGTGTGCTGAGCTGGAGGTCTAAATTAGCAAAACCCAGGGTTTTTCCCATGGTTTTCACTCTGGGCCATAAAATGACCCATATTTACTGGAAATCCTCTAGAAGTGCTTGAGCCCCGGTGCAGAGGGAGTATATTCAGGTTTGCGATGCAAAAGGGTATCAGGCAAAGTTTCATTTTCACTTGGATGAAGTGAATGAGTAATGGTTCAATTGTCAAAAGCTTTCAGAATTAGAAATAAGTATAAATTAGTGCTTCAGAGAGGGCATTTTTTTTTCTTTCTTCTTTTTCTAGTAAGAGGGGTTGTTCATAATTGAAGACCCGAGGGGATTCCTGAGTGCATTGGATTGGGAAAGCTTGGAAAGGGGGAGGAGGCTTTGGGGTACCTGACTGCAGCCCTCCAGTGTAAAATACTCCCACATCTTCCCCATTCCTGGACTGTGCAGGGACATTTATCCCGATCAAAGAGCTGTGGGACACAAAGCCACTGCCTGTTTCTGACAGAAGATTGCGTTTCACGGCTGTGCGGCTGCTTTGCATCTCTGGGCGAGGGTACAAAAAGGCACACCTGGGCCTCGAGAGACACCTGGGGCAGAGGGGCTGTAATCCAGCGCAGAGCCGTGTTCCCCCTTCCCCGGGAGCCAGACAGGCACTGCAACCCCCCCAGAGCCCAGCCCGGGCTCCTCGGACAGCCCAGGCCGTGCTGCTGCCCGAAGGTGTGGGGCTGCTGTGTGACAACTCAGGATCAAAGTGGAGCTTGCCCTCAGTGAGGCACAACCCTACAAATTTTTCCCCTGCAGGAAATCCAATGTGTTTTATCCTGTTTGTCAACACGGTTTACTCCGAGAGAGCCGGGAGTCTGTGGCCAGCAATTAATGCCACTTAAAAGCTTTTCAGTGGGATAATTGCCTGTTGTTCTGCAGGCATCACTCTCATTCAGATGCTAATGGCTGTCAGGGGCAGTGGCCATTCCCACATCGGGGGCCAGGTATGCCCCGCTCCCCTCGCCTTGGGAAGACGCTTAATGGGTCTATTGTCCCTGAACAAGGGCAGCAGGGAACCCCCCTGTCCCTGAGGAAGCCGTGGAAATAATCCTCATCAGTCTGTGTCACTTGGGCACAAAAGGCAATAGGGGGGACACAAAAAGAAAAGGGGCGTCCGGCACAATAGCGTGGAAGTCAAGGTGTCCCACGTTGGGGGATGTCCAAGAGAGCTGGCCAGGCTCAGGAGCAGGGATCCACCGCAGCTCTGGGGAAACCCAGGGGTGTTTCCAGCCATTCTCAGATTTCAGATTTTCACCCACTGGCGCTGGTAGTCTTTTTGAAGGTATAGATACATTTTCTTGGCGGTCAGGTTTCCACGGACAGAGTTAGAGTCCTCAGCTCTCTAGTCAGGACCCCACCATGAAGCTGTTGATGCCGACGGGTAAATTTAGTCCTGGAAGATTCAGCATCAAACCTTACGTGCCCAAACTCCACTTCTCTGCTGGTCTCCTTGCAAGATTAAAACCTTTCCTTTCTTCTTATCAGAGAACCATGGAATGCTTTGTGTTGGAAAAGACCTTAAAGCTAATCCCACTCCACTGCCTTGCCATGGGCAGGGACACCTCCCACTGTCCCAGGCTGCTCCAAGCCTTGTCCAGCCTGGCCTGGGATACTTCCAGGGACCCAGGGGCAGCCACAGCTGCTCTGGGCACTCTGTGCCAGGGCCTGCCCACCCTCACATGGAAGAATTCCTTCCCAAATCCAATCTAAACCTATCCTCCTTCGTCTTCAGGCCGTTACCCCTTGTCCTGTCTCTCCACACCCTTGTCCAGCCTATGCCAGAACCTCACCACTTTCACACTCTCATTTTTCTTTCCACTTTATTTTGCCAGTGAGGTTGGGCTGAAGCTGGAGTTCACAGGGATATGTTAATTATCCTGCTTCTTTTTGGCATCTCTAAGTATCTGATCTTCCTGGTCCGCATGCACTGTGGTGGGCTGGCCGTGATCAAACCATGTTTGTTGGAGATTGTCCCCCCATTTTGTTCCTCTGGGTTAACTCTTCAGTTTAATGAAACCCTGGCTTGCAAAGTCTGGGTGAACAACCCAACCAAACTCCCCTTTCCTCTGTGAACAAGGGAGGGAGGTCAGTGGGAAGGAAAGACACTTTCTGGGGGAACCCATGCTCCTCTGTAGAAAACACTGAAGAAGATGGAGGGGGAGATCGTTTAACATCCAGAGGCAACTGAAGTGCCTTCATGAGGGTTTTGGAGCCTTTGGGAGGATGTGCTCCCCTTTGGGGGCCCTCACGGTGGGGCCCTCCCAGGGGCACTGCAGACTCTGGATCCCCCCAGCCCCTTTGTGCTGCTTTTCCAGCTGGATTTCACATGGGTTTGTTGGGGGCTACAGGGCTCCCCTCGCCCTGGCAGCTCCCACCCTGTGGCCGAGGGCCACTTCTGCGGTGGAGGCAACTTGAAAAAGGACTCGGCCACTTCCATGGAAACAAAAGCCTGTTTTCAAACAGTGCGAAGAGAAACTGTTTCTATCTTGGACCTTTAATGACCTGAACTGTTCATCTCTTGGAGAAAAGCAACAGTAAAAAGAAGGCACTTTGCTGTGCTGTCGCTGCTGTTGCTCTCTAACTAGGATTATTTTTTGCCAAGCTCACTTGGCATCCATTCTTATTTATGATGCACGTTTTAAAAAAAGGAGTTTTATTTGTCCCCTCCAGCCAATCTCAGTGCTAGGAACAGGCAGGCACGTTTGCAGTGGCGGTCCCTGTTTTCCCTGGGAGAGGAGTCCTGTGCCCTGCCTGTCCCAGTGTTGCACAAATAGTCCCGGTGCTGTCTGCGGTGGCTCCGGGCTCCCTGCTGCGACCACGTCCTTAATACAAACAATGCCATGCATTTATTTGGGGCTGACCGCGCTGACCCCCAAAAGTTTGTTCCCTCCGCTGGGACTGCCCAGCCCTTTCACTCAGCTGAATGGCCAGCACAAAGACCTTGTCGCATCCACAGCCCCTTCCTAAACAAAACTCGCAGGGCAAGGGGGAAGGAGTGCTGGGGGCAGCGGGGGAGAGGAAGAAATGGGCAAACCTTGACCCCTCCACCTAAAATAAAGTGGAGGAATTTGCATTTTAAACCCTGAGATGCTCCTCCGGGTCTCCCTGCCTCTCTTCCAGCTGCTTTGAGTCCCCCTTTGCAAACCCCCTGAGAAGCTCTGGGCTCGCAGCATCCCAGTGGAGCTCTGGGCAGCCTCCCCTGCTGCGAGGAAAAGCTCCTCTCTGCTCTCCCCTGCCTCCTGCTTTTCCATAGAATAGGAAAAGAGAAAGAACTCTGCTTAATAAGAAAACAGATATTCTCTCCCCCTTCCCCCACGCCCAGTTCTGCCGGGTTTCGGAGGCAGGGAGCACTGGGGAGTGCTGGTCAGTGTTTTCCATGGCCTCAGCGCCTCTCCCAGAGATCACTGCTGGCTGTGCCAGGGATGGACAGCTGGACAGGACAAACACCCTAACCACTCTGTTACAGCCAGCGGCCTGCAAGCAAACAGAAATTGGTGCTGCTCTGCCGTGGTTCCATGTGGGGAGCAGCAAGGGTGGCACTGCTTCATTTCAGGTCCAGCAGGCCCTCAGGGAAAGAGCTGATTTGGGGGCAAGCTCTTGTTAGATGTGATGTAAGGTGCATTTGTATGTCCTCTGAACTCCCTTTCTAAAGTGTTAGTTTGAGTTGGAAAACTGCTTGGCCACTGAAAAATTGTAGTTTTTTTCTCTGGAGTTGGAGATGTGCTCCCACTCCTCTCTTTTCGTATCCCAAACTTGGGCTGTCTCAGAGGCAGCACCATGCAGCTTTACCAGAATTCCAGGTTATTCCATGATATTGAGGTGTTGGTCTGCCTGTCAGGGCCCTGTTGTTTCCCCTCTTTGGCACTATTTGACCCCGTACCATTAACATCAGTGTCTGTAGGATCCTCTGTGCCTGCTGAATAAAGGCTCCATGGGAGAGGATTCCTGATTCCCGGCTCCTTGCACCAGGGTCTCAGCCCCTCCCATAGCTCTGGTGGGATCCAGTCTCACTCTTTGATCTCCTCTGATCTCTCGCTTATCCTACAGACGCTTATCCTACAGACGTTTTACTGCCTCAGCTGTTTACAGTGGAGCCTGATTTCTCTTTTTTCCCTATTTTTCCTGGAAAAGCTGCACAGTTGCAGTGCCTCACGTGGATTTAGTTAAATATGTGGTGGAGCTGCCTCCTATTTTGCTTACTCTGTGCACGTATAAAGCACTTTAATTCCCGATGCCAGACTCTGCCCTGGACAGCAGGGTCGGGGCAGTCCCTTTTCAGCCTTCTGTCCCCTCTGAAGTAGCACCACCTGAGCATCCCTCTGTGTTTAACCCACCTGGACCTGCCGGCTGCCAAGGGGGCAGGGCTGTCCCGCCTCCCAGCAGGGCTCTGGCTGGCAGTCAGGAATACCTGCGGGGTGGGGCAGAGCTCAGGTGAGGTGAGGAGCTGTTCTGTACCTTCCTTTGGCCCTGACCTGTGACCTGCCATCCTGCTGGGGGTGGAGGTGGCACCATCCCTGCCATGCCAAAGGGCTCTGGCTGAGGTCAGCTCCGTGCTGGAGGCTTTTGTGCAGTAACAGTGCCCCAGTGCTGGCCAGAGGACTTGTCTGAGCTAAACCCAGCCCAGGCCGGGCCTGTGAGTTATTCCTGCAGCCACACCAGCAGGAATAGCTCACTGAGCCGAGAAGACAAGGGCCCTGGCTGTCTCCATGGGTGCTCTGCTCATGCAGGGCCTCTGCCCCTGAGGTTGGGAAGCCCAGTGGCCGTGGCACCCATGGTGGCACAAACCAGCCCACGCGGGGAGCCAGGCAGCTGAGCTGCCCATCCTGAGCTCTTGCAGCAGCAGGATGGGCACTTTGGAGCAGCTTCCCGAGGTGCTGCTCTGTGAAATGTTCTCCTTCTTCTGGGCCTTTTCCACCCCTCTGGCCTCCCCACACCATGAGCCTCTCTCTGCTGCACATTGCTGCAAACAAACACGTTTCTGATGCTGCGCTGCTCTCCACAGCCTTGCTGACTTGTTCTTTGCATCCACAAGGAAACTGCATGATTATTTATGTCTAGAATCTGGTCTTTTATCTCTTTTTTTTTTCCTGTCCTCTTTCCTTTTCCTTTTCTCCCCCCAGGCTCATTAAGAAATCGATAAGTGGCTCAGTAGGGCTTTGCTTAACCCGATTCTGGAAGTGTTTCTTCCCCTTGGAACGTGAACCATCTTCTCAAATTGGTTTTGCTGCTTTTGGTCATTTCCATTCAATAATATTCTCAGTGTTACTTCTCAGCCTCTTGGATCCATTTCTAGCCAGTGATGAGTCCCAGGCCCACCTGCAGGGCAGGTACCAGGCAGGGGCCCCTGGGCTGTGGTGAGGGCACAGACCTTCTGCCCTCTGCCTTGTCTAACACCTTTGTGGGTGAGGGAGGGGAGGAACCAGCCCTTCACTGACCCAGCAACATTGTGGTGACATTCTAGAGATGCCAGCAGACCTGGAGATCTGCAGAAATGCTCCCTCCTTCCATTTGGACCTCAGCTGGTTCAGCTGCAGTGCAGGAGAGCTGGAGGGGAGATGGAACTGCTCCAGACCTCCTGTCCAGAGACAGACACTGTGCTCACAGAGAGGTCCACACCTGAGGAAACTGTTACCTGTTTCTCTTCATCCTCTGTTAAGCACAAGTCCAAAATCCTCGGGGTCTCTGATTAACCCCAGCTTTAGAGAACACCCACCAGATCAATGTGATGATAAACTTGGAAGGGGAGGGCTGGGAGGAGATTTGGGAACACTGGATTCCAGAGCCAGGTCTACCACAGAATCCACTGGATTCCAGAGCCAGGTCTACCACAGAATCCACTTGTCATGCTTTAAAACCTAAAATCCCATCCTAAAATGTCATGAATGAAGGGCTGTAAAGGCTGTGAGGGTGATGAAGAGCCTGGCAGATGTACAGGAAAAGTGTCTGTGGACATGTCACATTGTCAGTTCTCTTGTGGGTGAGGTCTGACACCAAAGACAAAAGCTGACATGCAAGACTTTGCAATTCTGCCTTGTGCTTTCTGTGTAGCTCCTTGTGTTTCTCCTCATAGAGAGATTCTGAAAAGAAAAATAAACTCACAAGAACTTTATAACCAGGGCCAAGGAAGGAGAGGTCTCAGACACCTGGATCTGATCAGGCTGTGCAAAGTGTTCCCAGTTTGGAGACTGGAATTTGGAGACAGAGGATTGTCCATGTAGACTGGGACAAATTCCTCCATCCCTCCACTCCCCCCCTCCGTTTTCTCCCTAGTTGTTTTGCAAGCCCTGAAAGGAATAGACTCAGTGTTATTCTAACTTTAAATGGAAGGAGGGGGGAGGCGATGAGAGCAGAGAAGGAAAATCCATTTGCGCAGCACTGTCAGCCCTTAGTTTTCCTTCAAGTCTGACAGGCCCAGGATTAAAGGTTTGGTTACAATGGGCTGACAGTGCACATTAACAGCCCTGAATGTCTTAACAACCCGGCTACTGGAGATGCATTCAGAAGAGTCTGTGAACTGCTTTCCCCCTTTAAAGCTCCTGGTAGACCATGTTGTCCAGTGAAATCTTTTGTGGTTAAAAATGTATAGACTTTTCTGTCTCATTCCTGACCATGTGCGAACACAGACCTCAAATTCCTTGCTGTCTTCCCATAGAATTTATGCCCAGTTCTCCTTTCGCCATTTGACTTGGGCAAAGTGTCCTGCTCTGACTGCACAGGGAGTTTATATCTCCCTTTTTTATTTTAGCTAGGCTTTCGCCTAGTGTAAATGATCAAAACTCACTTGTGTGGGTGGAGTTATGGGGGTCTATTCCAGCTAAGGGGCTCGACATGAAAAATAAGGGGTTTTTTCTCAGAAAAAATAAAAAGGAAAAAGAGCCTCTGATCAAACAAAATCCCTGTATTGGTTGGCTACATTTGCATCATAAAATGGAACTCACCAACCATTGCCTGTGGTGGATCGTGAACTGTTGACAATGATTATAATAACCGGGATGTGTTGCTATTCACAACGCATAAGAATTAAGTTTACACCGGGCTATTTCCACTCCTTTGCAGGGCTGGGAGATACATTTCCACTCCTTCGGTCTCCAGGCAGCAAACCCCATTCGATTAACTTACTTTGTTTGTGGGCAGGGTGGGAGGAGGAGAGCTGCTGATGGGGCTTTGGCTCAGCGGGGCTGGGGGTGGCCCTGTGGCGGCATCTGGGGACCTTGCGAAGAGGGGTGGCCCCGCTTTCAGCAGGGAGGGTGTGCACTGTGCAAGGGGACACACAGGAGGTCCTGCTCTGTGCTGGAGGGAAGATTCCCGGGCCCGGGGGGAGCCGTGAGCTGTTCTGGGGGTCCTTCCAGCTGGAAGGATGGGGGTGGGAGTGGGCAGGTCCCAGGGGAGTGAGGAGTGGGTGCTGTGGGAGATAAATCCGCCCATGAGGGGGGAAGTGGCTGCACAGTCTGGGGGATTTCTGCTTCTGTAGAGGGGGAGATAATCCAAGGGGAACCTGATTAGAAGTGAGGAGCACAATCTATGAAAGGGGAGGGCGGAAGGGGGAAATAAATGAGAATTAATTTAGCACAAAATCAAGATGTCAAGAACAAAGTTAATCGGGAGACAAGGTTAATTAATGAATACATCCTTAAACCATCACAGTTACAACACCACCACTGTTATTAATCAAAGCACTAAGTATTGAAGAAGAGGCACTGTTGGTTTGTTCCTAAGCCAGTGTTAGGGATCTGGAAAAGAGGACTGGGGAAACAGAATTTTGTTAGGAACACCAACATGTCATGGGGACAGTTACAAGCCCCAAATGTTAAAATCAGTCATTATTATTTGTTTTAGAAATAGAAAGTGGGCAATAGGGATGGTCTGGGAATGGCAGTGTCT
This sequence comes from Cinnycerthia olivascens, assembly GCA_035048155.1. NCBI lineage: Eukaryota > Metazoa > Chordata > Aves > Passeriformes > Certhiidae > Cinnycerthia > Cinnycerthia olivascens. Next base: position 10,815,560 of record JAWWMU010000055.1, read on the forward strand.
GTTCCTTAGACACTGGCAGCTTTAAGGAAGTGACCTAATTGACAGGCTAATGAGGGCCTAGGAGATGCTATTGACCTGAGATCCACCCAGAACATGGACAGCAGCTGCAGAAAGAAGCGTGAGAAGTGATGAGAGCAGCCCATGCTGTCTCTCTCCCTGGAATGGCTGTTTTGCCCTGCCAGGTGTTCACCTGGCACTGCCCCTTCAGGAAGGCAATCCCTGATCCTTGCTGCTCCCTGCACTCTGTGCCTCACACCAGGCTGCTGGCATGGGCTGGGGAGCACAGGCAGCAGGAAGGGGCAGAGGTGACACTGGCAGAGGAGCAGGGCCAGGCACCAGGGCACAGTCCAGTTCTTTGCCAGGATCCCTGAGAACAGAAAGCAGATTCTGGGGAGGGTGCCTGCGAGTACAAGTCCCTTCCCTGACCACTGCAGGTGATCAGTTCCAGTGATGTGATTCCCTCTCCCATGTTCGTAGGCAGGCTACAAACATTTATTAATGGTCATAAAATATGCTGCCTGTTTTTTAAATCCAAACAGCAGTGTATGACTTGACCACCATAAAGTTTGTCTCCAAACCACCACAAAAGGTTTGAATTACTCCTGGTGGCAATAAAAGCATTCTTTGGGCTAATGCTTTGCTTTATTGTTGGCTTTTATTTTTCTCAGTCCCCCATCCTAGCAGCAAGACATAAACAATGGGGGCTGAGCTGTCGTCCCCCACCCCCTCACACCTACATTAATAAGGTCCAGGAACAGCAAAATGGAGGAAACAGAAGCAGAATAGTCCTGGAGGTGGATGGTGGGTGATAAGCCCAGCTTGCCTGCTGTTCAAGGAAGTGTTGCTCAGAGAGAGCCTTTCTCTTTGCAGCTCCGAGTGCCCCAGTCGCATAAAAATGTTAGTATGAAGAAAAGATTATATATATAAACACCTGTATTATATTTCATATAACATATATAATATATTCCATATAATATGGATCTATTTAATGAATTATTTCAGGATCTCTAAAGTGCTTTTTATTCAGGGTTGATTCTTTCCAATGTGGAATAAACTATATTAACTTATAGCCATATTATTGATTTAACTTCCAGACAAAAGCATCTGCTCAGGAGTTGATTTCAGTTTACCATCTTTGCCTTAAATGTTCTTCTTTTGTCTTTATATATAAACCCTGAGGGAATTAAGCATTTGGTGTTAAGTGGTTGTTGCATACCAAACATCTCCATGACTATAGATCGAATTCCTCCTATAAATCTATTTTACTACTGACTATAAAGTCACTGGCAGCTTTTCATCATCAGCCATGAATGGAGATACCAGAGGAACAGGTAAAAAAGAGCATCTGAATTGGACCTGAAGCGCTGCCAGGGCAGGAAACATTGAGGGGAGCAGGACAGCAGCGATGTGGATGCCGTGGTGCAAGTCTTGGATGTGTTGGTTGGAAAGGACCCACCAGGACCATCGAGTCCAAGTCCTGTCCCTGCCCACACCCCTCAACAATCCCACCCTGAGCACCCCAGGCTGTCACAATGCCCTGGAGCTCTGGCAGCCTCAGGGCCGTGCCCATTCCCTGGGCAGCCTGGGCAGTGCCCAGCACCCTCTGGGGAAAGGATCTTGCCCTGAAATCCACCCTAACCCTCCCCCAGCCCATCCTCAGGCCATTTCCCCCTGTCAGTGGTCATGAGAGTCCCTGGGGTGCTGCTGGTTTTGGCTGCTCTTTTGCATCACTTCATTTATAGGGGCAGGCAAGGGGGAGAAGAGAGCAGGCCTGGCTCAGCAAACACGAGAGCCAGTGGCACTGAGCCCTTTCTGTGTGCTCAGAGTGTTTGAATAAAGGCATCTCCTAAAGGGGGCATTTGTTTGGTTTGGACTTCATTTTGTGAAAAGCTCTCAGCCCCATGAGTGCTTGGTTATTCTCTTGTCTAGTGGTTCCTCAACAGCCCCCTCCGACAGGGAGGAGGCTTCCTATTCGAGAGAGTGGCCCTACTTGTTGAAATTCTCTAGTGACTTAAATTTATTGGTTTTTCCTGAGGTCCAACCATTTGAATTGCAAACAATGCCCCATCTCTGCCTCCTCCCCCTGTTCCCCAGGCAGAACAATGTGCAGAGCTGAAGTGAAGCCAGGCCAGGCGGGCTCTGGAAACCCAGTGCGATTTCTTTCCGCATGAGCGGGGAGCTGGAAGTTTGCTGGTCCCACTCAGTGATGCACAGGATGGCTGGGAAAGGGGAGGGCAGGATCTGGGGGAAGAAAGAGGGAAGGAGCCAGCTCATGGATGATGGCTGGAGATTCTTTTTGCTCTGTTTATTTATAACCTTTCCTGTTTGAAAGACCATCCTGAGAGTGGAATAGTGCCAGTGGATCCATGAGTACCTCTCTCACTTTTCATCTCTGAGCGTCCTGGGAAGGATGCAGGGGATGGGGTGTGGGCTGTGGGCTTCTAAATGATCCCATACCTGGAAAAAGGTGAACTTTTGTCATACTCCTGGGAGTGGCTGAACAGCTTGGCTCAGTCTGAGCTCAGTTAAACATGCAGGAAACTGGAACACTGCACATCTGGATGTGCATCAGTGGCATACAGGAGCACAGCAGAAAATTAACAGAAGTTGTCTCTGTCTGTGTCAATTTTAAGGCCTGATTTTTTCTCTCATGTTGGCTCAGGGAGCTCCTGTGTTGGTTCATTCACTTGGGTGCTTTGCCCTTATGATGCTGGGAGGGAGGAGGAAGGGAGAGCTTGTCCCCTGGAGGTGCTCTGGTACTGCTGGTTAGTTAAAAGCTGCAGGATAAATGATGGGAATAACATGGAGCTTGTGTTTCACTCATTCTTCTTTTAAGTCACGGGGTATTTCTGAAGTTTTGCCTCTGCCTGGGTCTGTTTTCCTGGAAAAGCACAGAAATCTCACCCAGTAGAACAGTCTTTGAGCTCCTGTGTGGGTGGATGCCCTCACTCTGTGGGCAGAGGAGTGTTGGGGCAGCAGGTACCCAGAGGAGGAAACCCAGAGGAGATGGCTAGAGCACTGCCTTGCCCTGTGTCACAAAGAGCCTGCAGAGAGCTGGGCAGGGGCTCAGGAAGGTGGAGGAAATGGAAATGGGCCTTGGTGAGGACAGAGAAGCTCCTGGCACTGGGCTGTGAGGGGCACTCAGGTGTCACAGCACACAGGCTCACCTTGCAAGGTGTCCTAGTTTAGGGCAAATTTGGGAGAGGGAAAGAAGGGAAAAAAAAAAACAAACCTCTAGATGGACCACCCCTCCCCTTAGCTGAATCGGGATAGGAAAAATCTCCTTGGAAGAAA